>CM053583.1:140686400-140718901 GCA_028627135.1 Pseudochirops cupreus
ATTTTTTTTCAAAGAGACAGAGGCACTAATAATTTGGAGGGGTAATCAGGAAAGACTTCCTATATGACATGATGGGCAAAAGTGATGGAAAAATGGGCATTGAATAAAGGCTTATTTTTTTTTAATCAGTGGCTGATCCAAGTGACATCAGTGTGTGAAAGAAAATGATTATATGCATGTCCATTGATTTATTCATTTTTGTGATATCAAGTGTGTATTGGTCACCATTTTAAGAAAATTAAAAGGGATCCCTTAGTGAATTACTTTTGTTTCCAAACATGACCTAAAAATCGACAGTTGCCTATTCCTACTGTCCATCTTCTTGATATTCATGGTAGAAGGACAATTAAACATTATGACTTCGTTTTACTATACTCTATGATGTCTTACAACCCACAGGGACTTAACCATGTATGCATTAACAATGAAACAGAGCCTGAGATGTCAGTTAATCACATTAATTGGATGCAAACCCTCTTATAATCTCTTCTGCTTCTCTTCTATATGCCTTTCATTTATAAGTATGAGTCAAAGAAATTAAAGAGGTCTTTTGTTCCCTTTTAATCTATTCCTTCTTTGTGTTTTTGTTATTCAACAGTCTTGCTTCAATAAGAAATCTTGAGCATTTCCCACTTAGATTGTAGTCTTCTGGATTTATTTAATTTTTTTTACCAGGTAATTAATAATCTGTTTCAGACAAACAGATAAAAGTTTGTTTGTTTGTTTTTAATTTTACTAAGTATTATTTGATCTTTGTGATACTGAATCTGTTTGATGATTAAGAGTTCTTATTCATTTGTACTAGAGACTTCATATTACCATTGTTCAAATGAGAAGTACAGGAGTAATGCTGGGATGCTCACACTGGCTGACTTAATAATTTCCAAAATTCTTATCTCCCAAAAACCTAGCATCATTCTATGACAAATAATAATGATTGGTTTTCTTGAAAAACAAAGTGATTTAAATATCAAACTATGAAATATACTTTAAATAACATCACAGGCTACTTAATGATGATTTTATAAGCTTTCTTATAAAAAAAAAGCTTTTATAAGTGTTCATGTTTTATGAGAGACTTTATATAGCTCTATCTTCAATTCCCAATATTGTCATAGAATAGAGAGACATTGGACACTATTGCCACTGAAGAACTAAATATAAGTATCCCACAGAAGGCAACAGACAGAAGCATTGTGGGTGGGAGCAATCTGCAAAATGTGACCAATGAGGGACTACAAGGAAGAATGGGATCAAGGGACAACACTAAAGGACTGTATAATAGGAAGAGAAAATGGGCAGAGCACTTGGTAAGAATGGAAGATGAAAGTTGGGTGGCCATAGTGTGCTATACTCATGCAACGTCAAGAAAAATCAAGGAAGAACTTTGGCATTTGGGATGACTACCCCTCCCCACAACAAGTTTTGGGAAGAACATAAATAATAGTTAATTATGGGCAGGCATAAATGAATTGTGATATGCATCCTTAAATTCTAAAATTTATGAGGAAAAAATTCATTTGAGTATCTTACATTGGCTCAACAACTATTTATTCTTTTCTTCCCTTAGGCCAGGCACAGGCTGAAGGAACTCTGGGGGTAAGAATATTAATTCAAACTCTCCATTTCTGCTGAGGCTTACCTTCTGTCACATTTTGTCCTAAGAAGCTCAGTAGAAGCTTAACTTCCTGAGAGATGGAAAGTTGCATTTTGCCCTTGAATCCTTACTACCTAACAATGCCTGACACATAGTAGGCACTCAATAAATATTAGATTAATTTAAATAAGAGACTTCCAAAATGGAAATGTCTCTTTTCAAAATTCCCTCTAAAATATCTCTTTAGAAATTCTACAGTAATTTTACACAATTGAATAACAATATGTAGATGAAACAGTAACTAGTGCTTAAGTCAGAGATTGTTTTTGTTTTTCTTCTCTGTGATGATGCAAGTGTGCAACGAAGAGGATTTTCTGTTGTTGTTTTGTTGTTGATGCTGTTGAGTTGTTTTGTTTTGTTTTTTACCTAGGAGGTGTTCTTTTAATGTCAAGTGACTTGGGATATTGTAGGACATTTCACAATAGTCAAATATGATTAACCCGTCAAAACCTTTCTGTGTAATATTTAAATTTAGGTTTCTATGTAGTAGGTACTGAAACCCAGTGAAGAGAAGTTTCATAGCTGACACGCTGAGGAAGATCATAGTTTGCATTTTGTGATTACTCTCATCATGGATAAACAGAGAGCAAAGAAGAATCAAGGGGTCTATGGCTCAAAGGCATTTGTGAAACTTATGAATCATTAAGGAAGTCGGCTTTCTGTTTCTACATTATGTGGGTCTAAAAGAAATCTTCTCTGTCCAATAAAGAGTAGAGTTTACTTTGCTGGACTCACATATGCATTATTGTAGACTCCTGGGTCCTTTGACTTGAAGACCTCAAGCACAGAAACCAGCAAGAAATCTGGACACTCCATCTATTTCCAAGTAATAGGCTCTCTTCTCTGTGTACTTGTTCTCATTTTTCTGGTTCTATTAAAAAACAAAACTTGCCACATTACAGTTCAATCTCTATGTTCCACCTCAAAAAGATCAAGTAGAGTGTTTGAGCATTCTTTTCTCAACTGTGTCATTTTTATCTTTGGATTCTTAGCCTAGCTGATGTACTCAGATGATTAATAAATGCTTTTTGAATTAAATTTAAAGAAAAAGGACCATAGATTTACAGTTGAAAGTGGTCTCAGAAGTCCTTCTGGTAAAACCTCTGAATGTTTCAGATCAGAAACTTAAGGACCAGAAGAGGTCACTTACTTGACCAAAATCATAAAAGTAATTGGGAAAGTTGGATTTGAACCCAGGCCATCTGATTCAGAGCTAGTGCTTTCTCTGATTTCATGTCTAGCACTCTATCTGCTGTACTACCTAGTTACCTTTACTTGTCAGGACATTTGTTCTTACATCAAGGCTAAATTGACTTTTCTTAGAAAATCTCTCCACTAATCTTGGATCTACACTTTGGAGATAATCAGAAATATGCCAAACTCTCTTTGATGACAGCCCACAAAATCTGTAAAGACAATTATCACACCAATTCCAGCAACTCCTTTTTTCCCAGAATTTTTAAAATTTATTTTTAGTTTTCAACACTCATTTCCACAAGTTTTTGATTTCCAAATATTCTCCAGATCTCTCCTACCCCCACCCTGAGATGGCAAGCATATTGATTGCCCCTTCCCCCAATCTCTCCTCTCATATCACCCCTTATTCCTTCATTCCCTCTTCCGCCTTACTTTTTTATAGGGCAAGATGAATTTCTATACCCCATCAGCAATCTTTTCTTGTTAAGGTTAATCATCACCAGTTATTTAAATAGCCAGCAAACCAAATTATTATTGTTATGAATAACAACAATTATCATTGTTATTATTATTTGGTTTTAATTATGGTTTACAAAACAATGTACAAATAATTATTTAAAAAAAACTTTATTTACTATTGGTTTACAACATTCAGTTCCACAAGTTTTTGAGCTCTGAATTGCATTCTCTCCCCTTGCCCCCTCCCTCCCTCACACCTCCATAGCAGCATGTAATCCAATATAGGTTCTACATGTAGCTTCACATCAAACACTAGTCAAATCGCAAAGAATTAAAACCAGTGGAATGAATGAGAAAGAATAAAATAAACAAAACAAAATGAAAAAAGCGAGAGTAAGTAGCTTGTTAAATCTGCATTCAGATTCTGTAATTCTTTATCTGGATGTGGATAGCCTTTTCCATCACCAGTCCATTAGAATTGTCTTAAAACCTTGCATTACTGAAGAAAGCCCAAGCTATCAAAGTCAATCATCACAGATAAAATGTGTCTGTAATTGTGTGCAGTGTGCTCCTTGTTCTGCTTCCCTCATTTAGCATCAGTTAATTTGAGTTTCTCCAGGTTTTTATGAAGTTTATCTGCTCCTCATTTCTTACAGTACAATCATATTTCATTACATTCACATACCTCAACTTGTTTAGCCATTCCCCAATTGATGGCCATCACCTTGATTTCCAATTCTTTGACCCCTCAACAAGAGTTGCTATAAATATTTTTGTACATACGGGTCATTTTCCCACTTGTATGATATATTTGTTGGGTCAAAGGTTATATACATTTCTATACCCCTTTGGGCATATTTGCAAACTGCTCTCCAGAATGGTTGGATCAGTTCACAACTCCACCAACAATGCATTAGTGTTCCAGTTTTACAACATCTTCTCCAGCATTTGTCATTTTCCTTTTTAGTAATGTTTGCCAATCTGACTGGTGAGATGTGATACCTATTAGTTGTTTGATCCATATTTTTCTAATAGTGATTTATATGATATTTCATATGTTTATAGATATCTTAAATTTCTTTCTCTGAAAGCTAGCTGCTCATATCCTTTCACCATTTATCAATTAGAGAATGACATATTCATATGAATTTGCATCAATTCTCTGTACATTTTAGAAATGAGGCTTTCATCAGAGACACTGGTTGTAAAAATTCTTTCCCAATTTTCTGCTCCACTCCTAATCGTGGTTATATTGGCTTTGTTTGTACAAAACCTTTTTCAATTTAATGTAATCAAAATTACATATTTTGCATTTTTAATGCTCTCTATCTCTTGTTTGATCATAAATTCTTCCCTTCCCCATAAATGTGACAGGTAAAGTATTCCTTGCTCTCTCAGATTGCTTACAGTATCAGATTTTATATCTAAATTGTGAATTCACTTCGACTTTATTTTGGTATATGGTTCAAGATATAGTCTATGCCCAGTTTCTACCATATTATTTTCCAGTTTTCCCAGCAGTTTTTGTCAAATAGTAAATTCTTATCCCCAAAGCTGGATCCTTTGGGTTTATCAAACAGTAGATTACTACAGTCATTAACTTCTGTGTCGTGAGTACTTATTCTATTCCAATGATCTACTAATCTATTCTTCAACCAGTAGCAAGTAGTTTTGATGACTGCTGCTTTATAATACAGACTAAAAGTTCGTATGACTAGGCCACCTTCTCTACCATTTCTTTTAATTAATTCCCTTGATATTCTGGACCTTTTGTTCTTCCAGATGAATTTATTACTTTTTTTTCTAGTTCTATAACAGACTTTTTGGTAGTTTGATTGGTATAGCACTAAATAGGTAAATTAACTTAGGTAAAATTGTCATTTTTTATTATATTAGCTTAGCCTAACCATGAGCAACTTATATTTTTTCCAATTATTTAGATATGACTTTATTTGTGGGAAAGGTGTTCTGTAATTGTATTCATATAGTTCCTGGGTTTGTTTTGGCAGGTAGACTCCTACATACTTTATAATGTCTGTTGTAACTTTAAATGGAATTTCTCTTTCTGTTTCTTGTTGTTGGGATTCATTAGAAATATAAAGGAATGCCATGGATTTATGTGGGTTTATTTTATATCCTGCAACTTTGCTAGTTATTTATTATTTCAAATAGTATTTTTTACATGACTCTCTAGAATTCTCTAAATATATGTAAGAGTAATGGGATTTGAAGATCTCCTTGTACTGGCAAGTTAAGTGGTACTTAGCACTTGGTTTCAGGTTAAATTTTAAAACCAAGAGCCTGTGAATACCACAATGGGATGAATTTGTTGACATGATGGGAAGGGGCTGAACAGGGAAGAGCTGGTGCCATTTATAGGGTAAAGCCCAAGACAGAACTTCTGGAAGTGAGCATCGTGAAAAAAAGATGGAGAGAGAGAAAGAGAGACAGAGAGAAAGAAAGAGAGAGAGAGAAAGAGAGGGAGAGAGAGAGAGGGAGAGAGAGAGAGAGAGAGGGAGCAAGCTGCCAGGAATGAGTATGCTGAGAGATGGAGATCTGCTGGAAGCCAGAATTTATGAGAGAGAGAGAGAATTGCTAGCTGGAGCTGCCCAGGACTTCTAAGGGCTAGCCAGAGTGATGAAGAACTAAGGATGCATGACTGTGTACTTCGTCTGTCTGTTTTGATGTTACTGTCAGATTTGTTTGTTGATAGAGGCCTTAGACTTTGTTGTTGGATTTATGTTGATTTCACAGGCAGAAGGTGAATTGATGAGGACACCAGCAATGTGCATGAATGTTATCATGGCCTTGTTAAGCTTTGTCTTCACAAGAACAGAAACTGTGGGGAAGGGGAACCATGGAAGCTGAGAGCCGGCCTCAAGTCAAGATGAAAAGACCCCTTCTTGGATATTTAATGCTGACTGATGATATTGTAACCTAGTAGTGACCCATGGGTGGATAGCCTTTGTGACTTCCACTGCTCTTGGAGAGGGTGCTTGGTGGCGAATGAAGATATGGTAATTTAGTTGTGCCCTAGGGGTGTAAAACTTTTGACCTTGGTACTTTGTGAATCACTAAATGAATGTACGTTGTTTAAGAAGGAAGACTTCTTGATTGGAGAGATTGAGATGGTGTGACCTAGGGGTGGAATTTGTGATTGACTAAATGCATGCACTTTGTTTAAAACTAAAATTTAACCTTTGTGCTTTGGAATTGAATTAAGGACTTACTAAATGATTGAGTTACTAAATGAATGTACTTTGTTTAAACTATGTGACCACTTTGGTGAAAATTAAGTGGCCATTTTAGTGTTAACTTGCTGAATTGTGACATGGTGAATGCTGTGTTTTGATTTTCTGTGAATGTTTTATCTTAATTTGTTACTGAATAAATGGAGAGTTCACTACACTGTGCAATCAGAATCTTGAAAGCTGTTCACAGCAGCAGTCCTCTGGAAAGCTGCTCATGCTTCTCTTCAGAGTATATCGTCATATTGTCTGCAAAGAGTGATAACTTAGTCTACTCTTTACATATTCTAGTTCCTTCTATTTATTTTTCTTCTCTTATTGCTACAGCTAACATCTCTAGTACCAAACTGAATAACAGAGGTGATAGTGAACATCCTTGTTTCATTCCCGATGTTATTGGAAATGCATCTAGCTTATCATCATTTCTTCTGATACTTGCTGGTGGTTTTAAATACATGCACAAATAATTCATTTGATTCTCACAACAACCACGGGAGGTAGATGTTATCACAATTTTACAGATGAGGAAATTGAGGTAGACAGAGGTTAAGTTACTTGTTCACACTTGGTCACACAGTATCTGAAGGTATATTTGAACTTAACATCCTGACTCCAAGCCCAGCTTTCTGTCTACTGTGCTACTTAGGTGCAGCATACAACTTAAATCTAAAGCCCTTTACCAGCGTATTTGCTCTTCTCTGGACACATTGCAGCTTATCATGGTCCTTCCTAAAACTGGTTTGATCAGAACTCAATACACTGAGATGTGGTCTGACCAGGGACAAAGTACACTACATTTATGACCAGACTAGTCCTGGAAACTAGTCCTGATTGTGACCTAACCCCAAATTTGCATTCACTTTTTTGGTGGAACACTGATTCTGAGTAAATCGTGATTCTTTATAAGCAGAGAGGATCTGAGTGCTGCTGCTTAGAAGTTATCCAGTTTGATTTTTTTGGGAAAATATGTGATAATTTCATTATTTTGTAAACATAAAAGGATAACATTTATTTTAAAAGTATAAAAACAGCACAGACAAATAAAAAATTTAAAGTATATCTGACTTCATTAGTATTGGTCCTTCTCTACTGACAGTTCTCAGCACAGTTTACTTAAGTACTGTGAGCCTCACTTTCCTTATCTGTAAAATAAATACTGGATTAGATTACTGTCTAGGTTCCTTCTAGCTCTAAATTTGTGATCCTATAACCTATGCAAATCCCCTACAGTGATGCAGTGGATATGGCACCAGACTTGCTAATCACAGGCAAGTATTGTAACTTCTCTGACACTCAGTTTCCTTTTATGTAAAAATAAGATTAAGAGGGGCTGGAGTCAAAATGGCAGCATAGAAGCAGGAAAACTCCACAGCTCCCCACAAAAACATCACAAATACCTTGAAAATATGACTCTAAACAAATTTTAGAGCTCCAGAACTCATAAAATGAGAGAGGAACAAGCCTCCTGCTGAAGGCAGCACTGCAGACAGATGGAAAGGGCTCATCACAATACGCTGGGAGCAGAGCCCAGTCTCATGCAGTTTTAGCCCCAGGCCATCCAGGAGAAGCCATGGCTGGAGTTTTCAGGAGAGCATATCACAGTCAGCTGTGGTAGTTTCCAGAATTATCAACACACAAGAGCCAAGGACAAATGGAAAATGTCAGTGGAACTTGGCTAAATTTGGGGGAGAGGGTCTGGCCCACTGCCTCCAGCACTAGAAGCAGTCTGAAGTGGCAGCCTTCAAGCCACCTCCACATGGCTGCTTCAGAAGCTCCCGGCCTGCAGATTGCAGGGGGACCACGCAACCATTCAGAGGCTAAGTGCTCTTGCCTTGAGCTGCCTGGATTGGGATCACAGTCTTGGGTGGTGGTGCTGGAGGTTCCAGACTTCCCAGATCAAGGAGCAAATATTACAAGCTGCCAAGAAGAAACAATTTGAATATTGTGGAAATAAAATCAGGATAACCCAGGATCTAGCAGCTTCTACATTAAGAGATTGAAGGGCCTGGGATATGATATTCCAGACATCAAGGGAGCTAAGATTAAAACCAAGAATCACCTACCCAGCAAAATTGAGTATAATGTTCCAGGGGAAAATATGGTCATTCAATGAGGTGGAGGACTTTCAAGAATTCTTGAGGAAAAAACCAGAATTGAGTAGAAAATTTGACATTCAAACACAAGAAGCATGAGAATGCTAAGTGAGAAGAGCAGAACCAGGAAAAATTTTGTACACAATCTCAGACACATCGTATGTGTGATGACCAACCTTAATAAACTGAACTCTTCTCAGCAACCCACAGCTATAAGATAGCTCTAAAAGTCTCAGGATGGAAGGAAATACCTACATTCAGAGAAAGATCTAGAAAGAACAGTTTAAATGAAGACTGAAGCAATCTACATGCTATCATTCTTTTCCATGTTCGGTTTTGTTTCCTTTTTCCCATTTTCCACTCCATTGGTACAACCCTTCTACACAACCAATCTAATGTCCAGTGTGAAAGTATTTGCAGATTCTATACTTGACTGCAAGCCACCATGGGTAGGGGGGAGAGAAGGAGGGGAGAAAACTTGATGTCAAGGAACTCTGAAACTGAATCTTGTAATCTAAAGTAAATAATTCAATCAATTTAAATTTTAAAAAAAGAAGCATGAGAAGATAAATATGGAAAAGAAATCATAAGGAACTTATCAAAGTCAAACTATTTACATGCCAACATGGAAACTTATGAAACTTTTCTCAGTATGAGGATAGGTGAAGGGAATTTAAATGTGTGTGTGTATATATATATATATATACATTTGTATACATACACATATGTATATATGAAAGGGCATATATGCATATGAATACATATATGAGTGTGTATATATGTGTACATAGACAGAAGGCACAGGATCAATTGAATAGGAAGGGATGATATTTTAAAAGGTGAAATTCAGAGGTGGGAGAGGAATAGAATGAGAGGAGAGCCAGAATGGGGTCAATCATTTCATATAGAAGAGGCAAGGGATAACTGTTACAGTGGAGGGGAAGAACAGGAAGGCAAAGAGAGAAGGCAAAAACAGGAATTGAATTTGGCTTAGGGAGGACATGATATGCATTCTAAAATGGGTATCTTGCCCTGCAGGAGAGTAGGGGGGAAGGGGATGAGAGGGGGCATGATGGAGGGGAGGGGAGGTTGGGAGGGAGGGTTGTTAGAAGCACACACTTCTGTAAAGGGACAGGGACAAAGTAGAAAATAGAACAAGGGGAGGGCAGGATAGAAAGGAGGGAAATATCATCAGTGCTACACAATATGTCCATTGTAGAGATGTTCTGCCTAACTACATATGTACATATGCTTGTCTTTCCAGTGGGGATGGGTGACAAGGAAGGTAGGGAAAGAATCTAGAATTTAAAGTTTTAAAATCATAGGTTAATATATATATACACACACACATATATATATATATTTATATATTTATTATTAATATTGTTATTTACATGCAACTGGGAAAAAAGATATACAGGCACTGGGATAGGGAGATTAATCTTGCCCTACCAGAAAGTCAGAGGGATGATGGATGAGGATATAAGAGAGAGCAGATTGGGGGAGAGGGTATACAGTGGGATTGCTATTTTGGGGTTGTGGGTAGGGGAGAGATGGGGAGAAAAATTTTAACTCTAAATCTTGTGGAAATCAATGATGTTAACTAAAAATAAACAAAAGTTAATTTAAAAAATAAGATTAAGAACATTTTTAGTACTTACCTCAGAGGATTGCTTCAAGGTTCAAATGAGATTTGGTATGTATAGCAGTTTGCAGACTTTGAAATGTTTCGTTAAAAGCAGTTATCAGGATTATGTTAACTGCTTCTCTAGCTATCTATCCTAAGTAGCTCTGCCTGGTGCTTTAGGGAAATGGGCCCTGGTCACCACATTCCAACTCCTGGATTGCCAGAGACAAATGCTGCTTAATTAATCACGACCTGCAACGAAGGCATATGATTGAATTGTTAACTCATTCATCCAGGAGGAGCAGTTTCTGTTTCTGTTGTCTGTAAAGTATGGTATGGTGACAAAGATAGACTTAGGCAGTCTCAGTTTTAGTCAGGAGATAAGGCATTACCATGACATAAAGAGTGTATTTCTGTAGAAACACAATCTTTTTTGTATACTTGGCAGATATTAAGATTCATTGAATAACCACCTGTTAAGTATTTTGTTGAGGGGAATCTTGTTGGAATAGCTATTCCCTGTGATCTTTTCCCATTCTGAGAATCTGTGATTCTGATAGCAAAATGTATGATAATTCCAACTCATCCATTAATTAATTGTTTGTTGTACTGTGTCTGAATAATGTTTGGAAAAATCATGTGGATGATCTCACAAAGGTAAGTGAATCACATTATGCTTGAAGTTCTTTCCAGGTAAAAATTCTAAGTCTCTATAATTGTTCCAATCAAGTAAGTACATTATTAATTTTAGTAATTATGTCTCCCTGAAGAGTTTAGTATAGCATAATACCATTATTCTCACTTTGATTTGTTAAAGAAACAAAAGTTATCATTTGAATTTTGTCCCTACATTTATTTGTAATGAATTTTGTCAATATATACAGAAATATATCATATACATAGAAAATGCTTATTTAGATTATTATGCATCCCCCTTCCAACTCCAGCTCCAAGCCTCTAGCAAATATTTTGCAAGTAGTTCTAGTGGGGGTGTGGAGAGCACATTTATAAGAAGTTGCATGTTTGATGTCAGACAGAGGCTTATCCCCCAAAGCAGGCCATTTATAATGCTATTCATGAATTACAGAAACCAGTGTTTTATACTCTCTCTCCTTTTTGCATTCTCAACTGTTAAGCTAAGACAATCTGCCCTCTATTGTGTTTGTGTGAATATTTTATTGAGTAACTTGATTTATTGGAAATGATTCAATTTTATACTCTCACTGTTGTGAGTTTTAACTTTAATTGTGTTGTGAGTGACAGATAGATACTCGATTTGTTCAGTGGAGTTTCCCTTGTGCTTTTATACATGGATTAAATTAGAGCATTTTTTCCCTTGGAATTCAAATATTAAAATGCCCTTTTGTTAAAAACAAAAAAACAAATAAATAAATAAAGCTCTGTAACCTAATCATGTTAAGCTGATTCATGGCAACTGTCTCCTGAAAACAAATTTTGCAAGGTTAAAAAGCATGATTTAGTATTACCTCAAATGCTTCATAGTCACCCTTAAGTCAATTTCTAATCTTTCATGACTTTATTTCAACAAGATTAACATGGAGAAGGAATGTTGATTGATTGTCTTCTTGTAGCAGCAAATTCACAGATTTCTAAGAAGTAGTGTTTATATATAGTATCTCCTTTATACAAACTAGGTGACACAGCTCTCAGTTACACATGTATTTATGGGATCTCTCCTTCTTGCCTTGCTTCTCACACATACGCTGGTCTAGCAAAAGCTATACTACAATGGAAAACCACTTTTTCCATGTAAAAAAGTTCATTGTATACAATATTGAACATAAGTAGATTATTATCCAAACCATAATGTGCTATTGGATAGATCAGTCATAAAGTCTATCCATTTTGATACGTGTATACACCTATGCACAAATATGTATGATACATATGTGAATATTCATGTATTTCTATGAATACACCCAATTATATTTTGAACTATGCAATTATATATTACAACTATATATATGCACTATTGCATAGATATGCACTATACACATGTATCTGTAAACACATAGAGAAGGAGCATAACATAATAAAAGCCTAGCCTTTGAGAATGATAGAAGTTCCAAAAAATTAAATTAATTAGATTTGGAATAAAAAATTTAAATCTGATACTCTGGAATCAGTATTCTAATGTGAGATACAGAGAAAATAAAGAAGGAACAAATAATGATTTTTTGTTATTGAGTTGTTTCAGTTGTGTCTGACTCTTTGTGACCAAATTTTGTTGTTTTCTTGCAGAGATACTAAAGTGATTTGACAGTAGGCTCATTTTAAATATGAGGAAACTGAGGCAAACAGGCTTAAGTGACTGCCCAGGGTCACATAGCTAGTATCTGAGTTCTAATTTGAATTTAAGTCTTCCTGACTCTACAGCTACCACTGTATCCACTGTGACTCCTATTTTCCCCAAATAAATAAATAAAATAGTAAAATAGAATGGAAAATAAATAAATGGTATAACCAAATAAGAGAAAACTTTTTTGGAAAAGTTGTTAGAGAAGAATGTTACTGAAATTAATAGTTAAGAAAGACAAAGGGAAAGGGAAAAAGAGGATTTTTTTAACCACATGCTTGGATGGATGGGTAAATACAAACAAAGAGAAAGAAGTTAATTTAAGTACATTCAAATTATTTGTAATAGGAAAGTTAAACAGAGCTAAAGGTGAACTTGTGGGAATAGACAATGTGTACAAAATTTCATGGACAAAGTATTCATTTGAAGAAGGAAATAAAAATCATGTAAAAGAAAAAATACAATTAGAGGCTTTTTGTCTTATTATATGGCAAAATAATAGCTGACAACTTACTTTATTTTATCTACATTTGTTGTGATTTTTCCTTTTCCTTTTTTTTTGATGCTGAAAATTGTTTTTTTTCTTTTATAAAGTAAGATTAACTATTTCATCCATTTTATTAGCTTTATCAAACTATAAGATTATTATTTTATTTTATAATTTGTCACCTTGTATTTTGTTTTAAATGTTTTTTTTTATTTTCAGTATTTCTCTTCAATCAGTACCATTGAATTAATGCTTTAAAATTTTTTGTTGTTGTTGTTCTTACTTGCAAAATTCATTGATCTGCTCTTTCTCACAATTGTTGATAAAAAGTGTTTAGAAATATACATTTTTATCCTGATAATTATTTTGGCTGAATCCCAAAGGTTTTCATGTGTTGTACTTTTCTTTGTTGTGATTGTCTAGATTTTCCATGAATTGTTCTTTGACAGTGCAATTTTTAATATTAAATTATTTAGTATCTGATTAATTTTATCCCTTTTACTAAAAATCACTTGAACATCAACTTTTTTTTAACGGCTAATAAATATATAAAAAATATTTTTGCTTCTCTCTGTAAGATTTTTTTTGGCAATCTAAATTAATCCTTTCAAGAGTTCTTTATTAATGACAGTTTTATCTTTCAGTAGCCAGTAAAGAAATTATATAATTATATACATACATGTGTGTGTGTTCTCTTCTCTTTTGTTTTTAATAATTGTTTTTTGCCCTACTACCAGAAGATCAATGTTTGAAAAGTTTTCTTAAACAGTATATGGATGTATGTATACTTCCTTTTATTTCCTTTCAGTGATTATTAGAGGTCCACCCTATCTAAATTTTCTAAAAATTAATTCAGGTCCTTAACTTTTTTCTCATTTCTCTTTTTGCTATGAGATTTTCCCTCTATTATTTTTTTTTTTCTCATTGGATAATCACTTCTAATTGTGGCACTATATTTACCTTTCTAGCTTTCTCTTTAGAGCTGCGTTTACAACTCAAAATTTCTACTAAATTCTGTTCAAGGATCAGGAATACTGAAAAAGTAATGTTTTATTTCTTTAAAGATTCATCTTCCCATATAGAATTACACTCAGCTTTGCAGCATGAATTCTTCTTGGTTCTAAGTTGTTATCTTTTTTTTTTCTCTTTTGGAATAATTATGTGCTGTATTCTCCTTTACTTTGAATTGGTTGCATCCAAGTCTTATGTGATCCTGATTGTAGTTCATTTTTATGTAGATTCTTAATTTCTTTTTTTTATTTTTCACATTTCAATTTATTTATTTTTTTTAGTTTTCAACATGTCCTTCTACAAGATTTTGAGTTCCAAATTTTCTCCTCATCTTTCCACTGCTCCCACCCTATGAAGGCATGCATTCTAATTACTGTTTCTTTTGACCTGCCCTTCTATCACCACCCTACCCTTCTCTAGTCCCCTTCCCCTGCAATTTTCCTGTAGGCTAAGATAGAATTATTTACCCCGTCACCTTTACATCTTATTTCCCAATTGCATGTAAAAACAATTTTCTACATTCAGTTTTTAAAATTTTGAGTTCCAAATTATCACCCTTCCTCCCTCCCCACCCACCCATACTGAGAAGGCAAACAATTTGGTATAGGTTATATGTCTGTAGTCATGCAAAATCATGTCCCTGTTTCCAGTCTGCCCTCCCTCCCATCACCTCTCCTCTCTTATCACCTTCCCCCCTACTTTCCTGTAGGATAAGATAAATATCTATATCCAGTTGAGTGTATATGTTATTCCCTCCTTCAGCCAAATCCAAAGAATGTGAGGTTCACTCATTCTCTCTCACTTCCGCCCTCTTCCTCTCCATTGTAATAGCTTTTTCTTGCCTCTTTTATGTGAGGTAATTTACCCCATTCTCCTTCTCATTTTCTCTTTCTCCCAGTCCATTCCTCTCTTACCCCTTAATTTTGTTTTTTTTTAATATCGTCCCTTCATATTTAACTCACTTTGTGCCTTCTGTCTACATATATACATGCATATGTACATATACATATATATGTGCACATATATGTGTCTGTCTGTATACATACATTTATACCTATAATGTCCTTTGCCCTCCAAAATATCATACTCTAAGTGCTCTGATTACTTCATGTAGAAGCTGCTAAATCTTGTGTTGTCCTGATTATGTTGCCACAACACTTGAATTTTTTCTTTCTGACTCCTTGCAATATTTTCTCCTTGACCTGGGACCTCTGGAATTTGGCTATATTATTCCTGACAGTTTCCATTTTGGGATCTCTTTAAAGAGATGTTCGATGGATTCTTTCAATTCCTCCCTTCCTTCTGGTTCTAGAATATCAGGACCATTTTCCTTGATTTGCTCCCTTCTAATTTTTAAGGAATTATTTTCTTCAGTGTGCTTTTGGAACTCCTTTTCCATTTGGCCAATTCTGTTTTGAAAGGCCTTCCCCTCTTTTGCCATCTGGACCTCTTTTGCCATTTCATTAGTTTATTTTTTAAGGTGTTATGTTCTTCAGTCTTTTATTTATTTATTTTTATCTCCTTTAGCAAACTGTTGACTTCTTTTCATGGTTTTCTTACAGCACTCACATTTCTCTTCCCAATTTTTCCTCTACTTCTCTTACTTGATTTTCAAAATCTTTTTGAGTTTTCCATGACCTGAGACCACTTCATATTTTTTTTTTCTTGGAAGCTTTGGATTCAGGAGCTTTGACTTTGTTGTCTTCTTCTGGTTGTATGTTTTGATTTTCCTTGTCGCCAAAGTAATATTCTATAGTCTAAGGTATTTTCTTTTCCTGCTGTTTGCTCATTTTCTAAGCCAATTACTTGACTTTTAACTCTTTGTTAAGGTAGGTCTCTATTTCCAGTGTGGAGGGTTTACTGTCCCAAACTTGAGAAGTTTTGTGCAGCTGTTTTCAGAGATACTTCTAGGAGCTGTAAGTTTTCAGTTCTTCCAAGGTGATAGGAGCTAAGGAGAGGTGTTTATTCCTTTCCTGACCTTTGCTCTAGTCTGTGAGTGACCACAAGCACTCTTTTCTGCACTGGAATGGTGAGGAGGGTTCCCTCTCCACTGCTGCCACAAGTTCTGCTATTCCAGTTCTCCTTCTCTCCCCAGGATTGCCATGCAGGATTGCAACCCAGATCCAAGTATGGGCAAGTCAGCAGAATCCTGTCTCAGTGACAGTAAAGACATCCTTGTAATCTCTTTCTGATAAGTTGCGTGACTCCCTTACTGTTTGTTGGCTGAGAGCTTTGGAAGCAACCCCTACCCCTGCTGCCGCCTTCCTGGGTCTATGCTGGGTCCAGGGCTGGTCTGGGTTCTTCTATAACCAAAGTTTGACAGATCTTTCCCACTGACTTTCTAAGTTGTCTTTGTCATTTTTGGGTTGAGAAGTCTGAAAACTGCCTCAACAGTCATTTAGTCCCCTGAAGCCTGTTCTGGGTTTTTTGGGGCCCATTCTGTACCGGCGTCCACACTGGAGTGTGTTCCTCTTTCAGACTGGTGAAACAAACCTTTCTCTTCAACCATCAGGGTTTTCTTGGTCTGAAAATTTGTTTCTCTCTGTCTTTTTGTGGGTTCTGCTGCTCTGGAATTTGTTTTGAGTCATTTTTACAAGTATTTGGAGGGATTTGGGGGGAGTTCAAGCAAGTCCCTGATCTCACTCCACCATCTTTGCTCAGCCCCCTAGATTCTTTCTAACTGTTGCTAGTAGTTTTTCTTTGATTTATTTTAACTCTGATATTTTTAGGAATTTTCATTTTGAGATTTTTTTACAGGAGATGATTACTAGTACAATCTTTCTGTTTTTGCTTAACTCTTTTTTAGGTCTGGACATTTTTCTAATACATCTGGATATTTTTCATGTATAAATTCTTGAAATGTAGTATAAAAACCCTGCTGCTTTGTGATTGACTGGAGTCTTCCTACCTGGAACAATCTGGTCTTTTTACTCCTCTTGCCTCAATAAGAGGGCCCACAGAAACAGATTGTCTGAAAACCCTGGGGTTTTCTTTTGAAAGTGCCTTGGTATTCCCCCTATTCCTGTCTCTAATACTTATACCACTGTGGGCATCTGACCACATTGGGCCTCCCAGACCTTGTGGCTTCCATGCATATGATTTCAGGTTTTTCTATTCCTGACCAATATGAGTTATAAATATTAGTTCTTAAATCCCTGGAGATTCCTCACTGGAGCACATTGACCTTCTCCAGGCACTGCCTCCAGGCATCAGAGTACTGTTATTGGTGTTTGATTAGCCTGGGGTTTCCTTACTGGCCCATGTTGTTCTCTTTCTCAAACACACACACACATACACACATTTATACACATATGTACACACATATACATATGTAGACAGACACACATAAATACGTATATATATGCATGCATTCATTTTCCCTACTTTTTTCAATATTAGTCTACTTTTTGGCGTTGTTTTTGTTATTATTTTAAGAAATTACTTAGTTATGTTTATTGCCCTCTAATTTTCTGGGTGTCTGCTATTTGGGTAAAGTTTCTACCTTCTATTCTAAGTGATTTATTCTCCATTCAGTTCTTTCCCCCAGAATCCTTATATCACGTAGAATTTCATTTTTTGTTTCTTCCTTCATTTTTGAGGTAGCATATTGTAGCTTCTTTGAAACCTTGCATACAGCTATTTCAGAGCTACTCTTTGTTTTGCATAAAGTCTTTTTTAGGATTCTTAAAATTTCTCAATAAATTTGTTTATGACCTATTTGGGACTTTGTGTCAGGCCAGACTCCACTACATCCCTATCCCTCATGACTTTCTAGCATAGAATTTTCAGATGTTGTTTAGCTCTGATTTTTATCACTGTCTACCACTCTCTTCCACTTTGCCTTATTTGTCTTCTCTCAGAATACAAGCAGTTTCCAGTCTTTCCTCTCCTACATCATCTGGGTTCATAATACTGTTTTCCTCTTGGTTTTCTGAAATGTCTCAGATCAGGTATTTACAGACTTCCAATTCTATTGGGGTATTCCAATCTGAGCAAAGTCAGAGTTTCATGGATTAACAACTTTGCTAAGACTTCTTCATCCAAACACTCCAGGCCTCTTGCTTCTATATCCCATCTCCACCCTACTGCCAACCACAACAACAAACAACAGAACAATAACAAGTAGAGTTCTTTAGGCTTTAGTGCTCTCTTAAGGTTTTCAGGTCAGAATTCCATTTTATTCCCTATATAGTCCTGGCTTGCATATCTGATATGCAAGCAGGGTGGTGAGTACATTGTAGGTTCCTGACATTCCTGAGGCTTCTATACCTGTTCATTTCTAGTATTCCGGCCCACCTCCCCCCAACAGAGTGCTGAAGGCTCCCCAGTTCCCTGGAGCATCTCTGGTCCAGAGTGTTGGCAGGCTTTCAGTTTGTTTACTTGCATTCATGCTGACTGCCCTGGAGAATGGATCCCACAGGCTTCTGGCTGTTTTTATGAATAGCTCTGGGGCTGGAAGATGGAATTTACTGTAGATTCTCTTTGGATTTCTTATCATTATTCAATTCTGTGCTGTTTTTTTTAAACCTTTTACAGAGTACATGTAAGAGACAGGTTCCTCTGTGACCTTTCATGCAACTATATTAACCAGAATTTCTCATAACGTTTTCAAGTAGCTTGCAAATGGCCACCTTTGCTAATTAGGGAAAAAAAAACAGAATTTAAACCAAGGTCTTCCTAACTGCAACTGTGGAAACCTATTTGCTACATTATGCTGATACACAGTGATATTTTAAAACATTTTACCAGTGACACCAATAGTAACCAACCCCTAGATTTTGAATATAAACAATGTTCCAAAGAAGCCTAGAAAGCCAGAATATATTTAAAATTAAAACCCTTGCAGACAAGTTAGTAATAGTAGGTATGATTATGTAAAAAAGAATGGAACAATATATTCAACAAATATTTTGAGCATTATTCTGAGTGTGAAGTCTTGACCTAGTTAAACTCATGAAATGTTAAACAATAATATATCACAAACTAGCATAGGAGGAAGTCCTGCATTAATGTGGATGGCTAAAAGAAAATGCCATGAATTTAAGATAGAGGAAACTGTGGGAATATTGATACCAGAAAAAAAACACACTCAATTCTGACAATGATCAGAATAATCTATGAGGAAGAAAAATATTTATTTTAAACTAATATATTATATTACAAAGAATGTGAGAGGCATACATTTTTCAAACTAAATAATCCTAATCATAAAAGTATTCCAAACCTGATGTATGGTACCTTAGAAGTTACTGCAGTCCCAACAGTGGAGACTGGATCAAGCCTTGTCAGTGATATTACAGAAGAGTTCAGAAGACCTTTAAGGTCACTTTCAACTTTGAGATGCTATGATTCTCTGATCATTTCTGTTTGGGATGAAAAATTACCCTCACCCTTAATTTAGTGAAAAAATAAGCACAGAGATCTCTTAGGATAAGAACAGGAGTTTATCCTCTTCCCCAGGAGAAGAGGGCAGTCTTCTCCATGACACATCATGAAAAAGAGGCATGTTACAGAAGACAGTGTAAGAATATAACCCTAATGTAGTCAAGCCCCCTTCCTGACTGTCTCCGTTCTTGTTGGTTGAGAGGCACACTTCACCAAAATCTTCCCGAAATGGGACAGCAAGAAAGGGGGTAAGAGTGAGCCTGAGTGATCCCTGACTCCCACTGGCCGGCGGAGATGCCCACCAAGGTGAGAAAAGCAGACAAAGAAATGAAAGTGATTGACAGCAGCAATGGAAGAGGAAAAAGGAAGTTAACAATCTCAAACTGCCTGAGAAGTTTTCTCTCATTTCATACACTTCTATAGGTCCAGCATCGAAATAGTTAGACTCTGAGGATAATAGAGAAGTTAATTTAGGAAAATTTGAGGTATGATTTTTCCCACATGAAAACTAATTAGTTTTAAAATTTTAAGGGATTGGTTTAACATAGAGATTTTTGAGTTGAGTTTTGCATTAAAGCAGAAAACAAACTAATGAAAAAAAAGTTGTTATGATGAAACTCACACTGAAGCAGTTTGAAAGGATAGACATGAAACTTAATTGGAAGTAAATTCTCCAAAGAATTATGAATAATTAACAACTTTGTGCAAGAATGTTCCAAATTACTACTAATAAAAGCAAGGTAAATCAAAATAGACCTGAAGTGTTATTTATCTCATACCTTACAAATTGGCAAATATAACAAAAGATGGGAATAGTCAAATTTGAAGGGGTTGTGAGAAGATAGATACATTAGTACTTTGTTGGTGGAATGGAGAATTAGTTTAACCATTTTTGAAAGCAATTTGGAATTATGGAAATGGATGACTAAAATATCTATCCAAGAAATTCCATACACTAGACAGAGAACATTAATAAGAAGAAAGTCTCCACATATACCAAAATATTTGCAGCAGCACTGTTTTTTAATAGCAGAGAAACAGTGTATATGATCATTGATCTGGAGAATGGCTAAGAAATTGTGTTATATAATAATAGCTAGAATTTTTATAACACTGTGCTAAGAGCTTTATAATTCTTATCTCATTTTATCCTCACAATAATACTGGGAGGTAGATTCTAGTAATATCCCCATTTTACAGAAGAGGAAACTAAAATACAAGTTAAGTGACTTGCACAGGGTCACACAGTAAGTATCAAACGAGTGATATTTTGAATATATTTTCAGACTTTTTCAATATATTATTTCTCTTTTTCTTTTAAAAATATTAGAGTCACTGCTGAAGTGACTTGGCAGGTATTTCCAAAATTTTGTTTGTCAGGGAGGTAATATCTTAGCATGCATGTAAATTGGATTTCAGTGAGGGAGGGCTATGCAAAGTCACCAGCCTCACTTTCTCCTCTGTAACTATCTGGGACCGGATATAGATCAGAATGAATGAAGATGGCCCTCATTTGCAAGATCAAAGAACTAAAAGTGAGAAAGAGTCAGGAGAGTGAATGCTCTCTTCTCCTATCCACCTCCAGCAACAACTAGTGTCAAGCAACCAACTGCTTCTTAATCTCACCTTTTATCTACTCTGCCATGTTTCACCTTGTGCAAAAAGTTTTCCTAATGAATAAGCCAACTTGTGGCGAGAAGAGCACAGAAGCTTTATCTGCATCACTCTACCTCTCACTGTGAAACTGATGGATGTTTTTAAAGCCCTCAAGGAACATTTGCTAGCAGCTGTGTTTGCTGTATTAAAACAAAAAAGGAGGAGAGACCCAGGGGATCAGGTGGAAATACTGGGAAAAAGAAGGATTATGTGCTGTGGGAAAATAGACCAGTAAACAGAGTAATTGGAAGGGGCGGGGGAGGAGAGAGAGCCCTCATCCCAAAAATAGCCTGGAAGTAGGCAACTGTTGGAGAGAATACTTATATATGCTACAGAACATAAGAGAATAAGCCATATAATGGTGAAAACACTATTCAGTTTAATGAACATTTAAGCACCCATTTTATGGAATACATTGAGCTAGGTTCTGGCAATACAAAAAGGAAAAAAAAATAAAGTAAAAAGGAAACAGGATTATCCCTACTCTCAAGTTTGCAATCTGATAGGGATATGAGAAATCCATTCCAGTCATATCACCACTTCCTGCCTCTCAATCAGAAAGAAAGTAACAAAGTTTCCTCACCTGTAGGTGCACTGGGATATAAGATCTTCCCCACCCATTAATAGACCTCACATGGAGCCCATTAAGGGAAGCTGGCTTAGGGGAGGCTTGCTTCTAGCAAGGCTTTCACATGTTTTGCTAATTTCTAATTAGGCCCTGAGACACAATGTTTGCGATTCCTTCTGGCTCTGAGAAGTATATATATTTTAAGTTGTTATTTTGCTTTGAGGACTTGCTTATGAGAAGGATCTTGTGATTCCCTAGTTGAGATTCTGAGTGATGGTATGTTCAGAGCTCCCTGAATGCTTAGATGTAAAGGCTCACTCAATTCAGATAGGTATGTAAAGTGTATAGTTGATTCAAGCAGTCATAGACATGTCTGTTGGTCTTTATTTCTCTGTTTGAATTTTCTGTGAAGTTCAGGGTGCTAAACTTTTCCCCAGAACTAGTGGATGTATTAAAAAAAAAAGTTGTTGACCCCTTAAAAAACTATCTTTCCTAGTAAAGTAGATCTAAGAACTTGTGCTAGCAGATATCCTGAGCATAACTATGTGGTTACTGCTATAGCTGCCCAAAGGAATGTAAATTTTGATTTCTGAAACCTCCCAAGATATAAGAGAATTTACAGGCTTTGCCTTAAACTCAAATAACTCTGGCTCTCATTGATTAGCCAACAATAAGTCCCAGGCCAACTCAGACTTTGCCATTGTTTGGGCCCTGATTGGATCAGAGTTATATATAGCAATTATTTTTTGTTATGTCCAGAATCTCTGAGGGTCTTCTCCTCTGAGATTAATTTTTTTTGACTAGGTAAAAATGGCCATTCCTGCCTCATCTCTTACATAGCCCTAATCATTGAATGAGTGTTGGGCTTTAGAGGAGAAAATGAGACTGGTGACTTTGCATAGCCTTACTTCACTGAAATCCAATTCATTTGCATGTCATGATATCATGGTCCTCTTTTTGTATGAAGGACAAACAAGAGATTTTCCTTACTTTTCTCAGTTTCCTAACACCCTTTTGCTTTCACAGAATAAATGAGTTGTAGAATCTCAAAGCTGGAAGAGTCTTCAGAGCCATATTGCTCCAATTTGCACCTACCAAAGAATCCTGTCTCCAACATCCCCAACAAATTATCATAGAGTCTTTAGTAAGAAGGAAGTCACTGTTTCCCAAATTAGTTCATTCTACTTTTGGGTAACTCCTAAGTATTAGTAAGTTTCTACTTAAAATAAATCTAAATGCATTTCTCTTCTACTTCTACCCAGCTAAACGTCTATTCCCTATCACAGTTAGTCCTTCAAATGTTTGAAGAAAGACACCATGTTTCCTCTAAATATTCTCTTGTCCATGCTGATCATTCCTGTTTTCTATGATCAATATTATATAGCATGTTGTCAAGATTCTTCACCAGTCACCCTTCTCCTAGAACAGAGCACAACAGTTTAGATGTGTATTGACCAGGGCAGAGTATGTTTGTATGAACACCTTTTTATTCCTGGAAGTGATTTCTACTATTAATCAAATTTGAGAGGGAATTTTTTCTTTCTTTCTTTCTTTCTTTCTTTCTTTCTTTCTTTCTTTCTTTCTTTCTTTCTTCCTTCCTTCCTTCCTTCCTTCCTTTCTCTCTCTCTCTCTCTCTCTTTCTTTCTTTCTTTCTTTTTCTCTTTGGGGGTAGGATAGAGCTTCCATAACAGTTTGTTTTTTTTTTTTTGGAGGGAACACTATATGCATTTTCTAAAAAACTAAATAAATTCATTTATTTTCTTGTTTACATCACTCATTTCCACAAGATTTTGAATTATATGTGTTCTACCCATCTTTCCCCCACCCATCACCTCAAAACAGTCATCCCACTGTGTAACCCCTGCCCCAATCTGCTCTCTCCTATGTCCTCCCCCATCACCCCTCTGACATTCTGGTAGGGCAGGATTGGTCTCCCTACCCCAGTGCCTGTATATCTTAATTCCCAGTTGTATGTAGTTAATAATAATAATAATAATAATTATATGTATATATTTTAACATTTGATTATAGAACTTTAAATTTTAGAATCTTTCCCTTTCTCCTTCATCACCCACCACCACTGGAAGAACAAGCAATTCAATACAGGCTGTACATGTGTAATTACACAGAACATCTCCACAGTGGACATATTGTGAAAGACTGCTTATGTGTCATTTCTTCCTATCCCTCCCATGCTTGTTCTATTCTCTACCCTGACCCTGTCCCTCTACAGAAGTGTGCACTTCCAGCAATCCCCCCCCTTCCCCTCCCCTCCATCATCCTACCTCTCATCCCCATCCCCCCTACTCTCCTATGTGACAAGATACCCAGTTTAGAGTTTATGTCATTCCTTCCCTGAACCAAGTTCAATGAGAACCAGGTTGACCCTTTCCCTTTTGCCTTCCTGTTCTTCCCCTCCATCGTAACAATTATCCCTTGCCTGTTCTATATGAGATGATTAACCCCATTCTGTCTTTACCTGTCTCCTCTCATTCCATTCCTCTTCCACCTCAGAATTTCACCTTTTAAAGTATCATCTCTTCCTATTCAATTAACTCTGTGCCCTCTATGTACACGTCTGTAAAGAAACTCAGATATGAATTTATACATATATATATAAACCCTCCTATATAGACATATATGTATGTATACATATATGTACATTTGTATTCCCTTCACATGTCCTCATACTGAGAAAAGTTTCATAAGTTACAATTATTGTTTTTCCATGTTGGCATGTAAATAGTTCAACTTTGATAAGTTCCTTATGATTTCTTTTCCATGTTTACCTTCTCATGCTTCTTGTATTTGAGAGTCAAATTTTCTTTTCAGTTCTGTTTTTTTCAGCAAGAATGATTGAAAGTTTTCTACCTCACTGAATGATCATATTTTCCCCTGGAACATTATACTCAATTTTGCTGAATAGGTGATTCTTGGTATTAATCCTAGCTCTCTTGATCTCCGAAATATCATATTCCAGGCCCTTTGATCCCTTAACGTAGAAGCTACTACATCCTGGGTTATCCTGATTGTGTTTCCACAATATTCAAATTGTTTCTTCTTGGCAGCTTGTAATATTTTCTCCTTGATCTGAGGACTCCGGAACCTGGCTATAACATTCCTCGGAGTTTTCTTTTGGGGATCTTTTTCAAGAGGTGATTGGTGAATTCTTCCAAGTTCCATTTTGCCCTCTGGTTCTAAAATATCAGGACAATTTTCCTTGAGAATTTCTTGAAGGATGCTTTCTAGGTTCTTTTTTTGATCATGACTTTCAGGTAGTCCAATAATTTTTATGTCTCTCCTGGATCTGTTTTCCAGGTCAGTGGTTTTTCAAGGAGATATTTCACATTGCCTTCTATTTTTTCTTTTGTTTGCATCTGTTTAATAGTATTGTGATTTCTCACATAATCATTTGCTTCCATTTGCTCCACTCTAATTCTGAAGGAATTATTCTGCTCAGTGAGGTTTTGAGATTCTGTGTCCATCTGGCAAATTCTACTTTTTAAGGCATTCTTCTCCTCATTGGCTTTTTGGGCCTCTTCTGTCATTTGAGTTAATCTATTTTTTAAGGTGTTATTTTCTTCAGTCAGGTTGTTGACTCTCTTATCATGATTTTCTTGTGTCATTCTCATATTTCTTCTCAATTTTTTCTCCACTTCTCTTATTTGGTTTTCAAAATCCTTCTTAAGCTGATCTATAGCTTTTAGGCAGTCTTCAAGTTTCTTGGAAACTTTTGGTGTGGGAGTTCTGAATGTGTTGTCTTCCTCCCTTTCCATGTTTTGATCCTTTTTGTCCCCAAAAAAGGAGTCTAAAGTTGAATGCTGTTGTTTCTTTGCTTGCTTTGCCTGCTCATGTTGTTGCTAGTCAATTACTTGATTTTTTAGCTCTGTGGAACTCTGCTTCTAGAGGAGAAAGCTCTGTCCCAAATTGCTGGGCTTTTCACAGATGTCAGAGCTGTTTAGAGGCCGCTTCAGCTCCCACCAACTTTGGCTCACGAAAACGGACCCCAGGACAACCACCCAAGACCACCATCTGGATCCAGGCCGCTCAACCCAAGAGCACTTGGCCTCTGACCAATCACTTCGCCCCCCTGCTGTCTGCAGGCCAGGGGCTCTGAAGCAGCCACATGGAGGCGGCTTCGGAGCTGCCGGTTCTGCTGCTTCCTTGTTCTGGAGGTAGTTTGGCTGGACTGCTTTTCTCCCCAAAATTTAGCTGAATTCTATTTGCCTTTCACTTTGTCCTTGTTTCTTATGGGTTGATAGTTCAGGAAACTGCCACAATTGCTGTTGATCCAATCTCTTGAAAGCTCCAGTTGCAGCTAGTCCTTGTTCCCTGGGGCCAAGCCACAGTTTCAGGTTGGGCTGCTTTCAGCTCCCATTATGCTGTGATGAGCCCTTCCTGCCCAGTTGCCTTCAGTGGGATATGTGATTTTCTGTATTTTTGTGAGTTTTGGAGCCCTAAAATTTGTTTAGAGTAATATTATATGTGTATTTGAGGTCGCTCTGTGCGAGCTGTGGAACCTTGTTGCCTCTATGCCACCATCTTGGCTCCACCTTGCATTTTTTAAAAACAAAGATAAGTGGAAGATTGACCCAGCAACACAATTTTTGTAGTGATCTTTAAGTTCTTAATAATACATCAAATGTTTTCTGTCCTTAGAACACTGCAACCAGAATTGAAGCAGGAATGAGGTCACACATTGCCAAAAATTTCATATGGGGAACCAGAAGTTGGTGATGAAAGAGATCAATACATTGACTTCTCTTCTTGATTTACGAGCAGTGAATTTTTTCAAGGCAGAGGTGGAGAATAGATAGGGCCTTGGTCATTGTGGGGATGGACATGCAATTCTAGCTGAACTTCCAACCCATTAGAGGATTCCTAAGCTCCGGGACTGGATGAAAAGTGATGATCTTGGTTCATCTCTATAAGGATGATCAGGCTGGGATATTACATTTTTATAGCCTTCACACGAACATGTCATCATATCCTGGGGGTGGGAGATGATCTGGATGGGGTCCAGATAGACTACTTCCAATGGGGCCAAAAGGCTCAAGTCAAGCTTCTGGAGGAACAGCACCTGGAGGAAGCTGGTTGGGTAGTCCAGAAGATGGGTCAGTGAGAGCTCTCAGGAAGCCGTATATCAGGACGTCCAAAATCATGTCCTCTCTCTCTGACCACCAAAGGGGTCCAGGTCCTCTCCCCCAACAGCAAAGGGACCCAAGGGCTCACATCAAGGTTACCTGCTGGTGTGTGGGTGATGAGGGGGAATATGAAGAGGATCATATTCTCTGGAGGTGGCAGGTGGAAACTCCTGAGAGGAATTGACAGAATCACTTTTACTAAAAGAGTTGTGGATGGGCAAAATGAGGCCTGAGGAAATCCGTGTGTGGAGCTCTTTGCTGTTCTTGTATACCCTGTGGAAGTGAGCCATGTGTTCACCATCCACATAATTCTCCACATTCAGGGTCAAGTCCAACACCTACTGTGACTTACACTCCAAAGCACTGATAATCATACCATCATCCACCATGATGGCCTTCAGAAGGAGATTCTTTGACTTATCTTTGGACTCATAGCAAAGGACAGAGAGATTTTATTGGCATTCCACCCATGTGGCAACACTTGGATTTCTTTTCCTCCGGACCTGGCTGTTCTCTGGTGCCCAGGTCTTGGTAGCCCTAGGTGACAAGCTCTCAGTGCACAAAGCAGAAAAGCATGTCCTGGCGGCAGGTGATCCCCAGCACTGCTGAGGCATAGAACAATTCCAGGCCCCCGTGACTTCATGGTAGCCACCCACCTGACTACACAAATGTCAGGTCAACCTCACATCACTGTCCAAAGGCCCCAGCCTCCCAGCGGGCCCCACCTCCATGGAGGCTTCCATAACACATTGCTAACTTCTTCTGAGCCTGCAGTCCACTAACTGCTCCCATGGGATCATTTCCAGAAGAACTGCTTGCTGCCTAGCCACTCCTCCCCTATCTTTATTCCTCAAGATATTTTTTCAGCCCAACTATAATATTTTACATTCACCTTTATTAAATTTCATATTATTAAATTTGGCTCCAGGTTCCTGTCAAAAGCTTTTCAATTGTGCAAGTTTGATAAGTAAGGTATCTATATCTTTAATCAAGGCTTCACAAAAGATGTTTGAAAGCATGGGATGGCAACTTCAGTAAGAAGTCAGACTTGCCACAAAGTTTCTTTTGTATAAAAGGCAATTTTGTATTGCAGTGGATAGAGCATCGTACCCACGAAGTCAGGACATCTAAGTTCAAATCCAGTCTTAGACATGTCTTAACTGTGTGACCCTGGGCAAGTTGTTTAACCTCCATCTGTCTCAGTTTCCACGATTTTAAAATATATATTAAAAACCTATGCCATGTTTTGAGGGTCAAATAAGGAAATTTTGTAAAGAGCTTAGCACAGTGCCTGTTACATAGTAGGCATTTAACAAATTTGTTTCTTTCATCCCTTATATGACATTAACAGGCTAGTACTAAGATCAAGCCTATAACTTTTGACTATATTGCTAAACAAAGAAGTGATAATGAAAGTAATGTCAGCTTTATACAACATTTTATAGTTTATAGAGTATTTTCCTCACATTGAGCTCATGAGATAAAGACAAATATTATTATTCCTTTTTTACAAATGAGTGTTTGCTCATACTCACACAGCTATGAAGGGTTAGAGCTCCAACACGAACTTTAATCTTCTAATTATAACTTCATTATTCTATCCAATACACTAGAGGAAGCTAACCATCCTACACACACAAACACACACACACGCACAAGCACACATACATAGAGCCCACAACTCTCCCTGGGTGAGGTCTAATTAAGCCAGATTAAAATATAATTTGGAAATATTTCACAAAGTAAATTAAAATACTATAAAACATGATGTTAATATGTAGTTTTCCAAGTCAATATACATCACTTATGTATGATTTAGTGTCTCCCATTTCTATCTGAGTTTGAAACCGCTGCAATATATCCTTGAATCTTTCAAAAGAAGAAAAAATGCTTATGAAGTTATGACTGTAAGGAAGTGTAATAAGTGCTGAAAAGACAAAGACAGGGGAATGAACCTATTTTCTACTGGCAGGTGGAGAAGTAGCAGCTACAGAATATAAACTAGAAATTGTATACATCCTAAGTTATGGAGGGAGAGCTCATTAACAGTGAGGCATATGAGGAAAGTTCCTGCAGGAGGAAACAGATGAGCCTTATCTTTGAAGGAAGCACAGGATTCTAAGATGCAGAGGGGATGAGTGAGTGTATTCCTAGGCCTGGAAATAGCTCATACCAAAGCTTTAAGGAAGGCAATGAATTTGAAGTTCAGGGAATAGCAAGTAGGTTAATGCATCTGAAAGGTAGAATAAAAACAAAGAGGAGAAACGTGGTGTCATAAACCTGGAATGGCAGGGTGAATCCATATTATGAAGGGTTTTAAATATTGTCCTCTGAAAATACTAATAGCTTAAAATAAATCAGATGGGTTGAACACAGTGTTTCAAATACATTCAGCCACTAATTTTGTGTTCTTTTAAAATAAATTTATGTGGCATAAGTCCAGTTCTCAACCATAAGCAGTCTGTTTTCTGCCAGAAACTACCAGCACAGCCAAAGAAAACATGCCTCACCAATACCCAGAATTGACACCAGAGCAAAAGAAAGAACTGACTAATATAGCTCACCAAATTGTTGCTCTGGGCAAGGGAATCTTGGCAGCAGATGAGCCCACTGGTAACATTGCAAAGCACCTGCAGTCCATTGGAGCTGAGAACACAGAGGAAAATCATTGCCTCTGTAGGTAGTTGCTCCTGACAGTCAATGATCAAGTGAACTCCTGTATTGGAGGTGTTATCCTTTTCAATGAGACACTCTACCAGAAAGCCGATGATGGTCATCCCTTCCCTAAAGTCATAAAGGCAAAGGGTGGCATTGTGGGCATCAAAGTGGACAAAGGTGTAGTGCCCCTGGCAGAGACCAGTGGCGAGACTACCATCCAAGGTCTGGTTGGGCTGAGTGAGTGCTGTTCCCAGTATAAGAAGGATGGAGCTGACTTTGCCAAGTGGTTGTTGTGTGCTGAAGATTGGGGATAATACAACTTCTCCACTTGCCATAGTGGAGAATGCCAGTGTACTGGCCCGATATGCCAGCATTTACCAGCAGAATGTCATTGTCCCCGTTGTGGAGCCAGAAATCCTCCCTGATGGAGAACATGATCTGAAGATTTCTCAATATGTCACTGAGAAGGTCCTGGCGGCTGTCTATCTGGAAAGGACCTTGCCGAAGCCTAACATGATCACTGCTTGGTCATGCCTGTACCCAGAAGTATTTCCATGAGGAGATCGCAATGGCAACTGTAACTGCCCTTCACCGGACTGTACCTCCTGCAGTCACTGGTATCACCTTTCTCTCTGGGAGTCAGAGTGAAGAGGATGCCTCCATCAACCTCAATGCCATCAACACCTGCCCTTTTCATAAGCCATGCATACTGACTTTTGCTTATGGCCGAGCCCTGCAGGCATTTGCCCTTCAAGACCTGGGTGGGAAGAAGGAAAATGTCCAGGCTGCCCAAGAAGAATACACTAAGTGGGCCACGGCTAACAGCCAAGCTGCTCAAGGCAAGTATACTCCAAGTGGAAAGTCAGGAACTGTAGCCAGCAATTCTCTTTGTCTCTAACCACGCCTATTAAATCAAGGCCGTCCACCTGAGTATGCCCTAACACTCAAGGCCATCCCTCACAGTCCAGGAAGAGGTGGAGATCCCAGAGCTTTGTCCTGACCCCTTCCATTACTCCTAACATGTGTGGTATTGTTACTCTCTGTTGAATCTAGTGACCCCTCCTCAGCCTACTTTTTCCAATAAACCACCATCCAACAACAACAAAAAAATATGCAAGAGATAATATATTTAGTTCTATATTTATATCCGTTATAAATGTGTGAATATGTGTGTGTGTGTGTGTGTGTGTGTGTGTGTGTGTGTGTGTGTGTGTTTTGTGTGGGTCCTTACGGAATATTCTATGCATCATTTCTTCCAGAGCAGGTCTGTTTCTCATTAGTTACAACAGATAGAAGTATGTTTTGTACCAGTTCCAAAATTCCCTTTACAGAAAAGACAGACCAGGGACTTATACTGCTCTCATTTAACCTTGGATGTTCATTAAAGACATCAACCTTTGACATCAACAGTGATCAGGCACAGGGTAGAAGGCTCGGGGGAAGAATCTTTGTTTTAGAGTAGGCTAGAGTCAGGCCTATGAATAACAGCATGTCCACTTGTACATAATAAAGTAACTCGCCCAGGAGCAAGCAACTCGTGCTCACATCTCATTTGTCCTTACCCCAAGCTCCAACATTCTTTGATGTCAGATGATTTTTTCCTCCAAATTCCAATTGCCAAAGAGAGTAAATCAAAGATTCACACACAAAAGTTCTCAAATGACAGGAGTTTAAGAGTCTGGAAATGTAGAGTGTAGGCAAGAGTGATGGATATTCATTTATAGAAGTTACTAACAGTAACTCAAACATATACATAGGACTATCTATTTCATGTCCTGCCATCAAATGGAAAACAAAGAAAATGGTGAAGCCTGTGAGAATAAAGAAATAAAGAAAGAGTGGATGAGAAAAGAAAATTAAAGGTATTTTTTCCCAAGTCTTTCTAACTAAAGGCTGAAACTAAAGAAACTCTGCTGCATTAAGAAAATTCAGGGGGGGGAGCCAAGATGGCGGTGTAGCAGCAGCAACATATCGCAGCTCTCACATAGCCACCCCCAAATACCCATAAAATAGGACTCTAAACCAATCCTAGAACTCTAAAACGCACACAAAGATACTTCCCACTAAAGTCAGCTCGGCTACGAGAAACCATATCAGCACTGTGAAACCAGCCTGGCCTAAAGCCGCTGCTGAGCCCCGAGTGCGGCCAGATGAGAAGAGCGGTGAGCGGATTAGTGGCAGCTGCGAGCAGCATTGAGAACTAGGTCAGTGGGACTTGCGAAGTTGGGAGGGGAGCAGTCTTGCCAAAGGGGCCTCCAGAGCAGAAACGTGAAGGGCAGAGGTTTTACACTCGCCTCCGTGTTGCAGCTTCCCGCCCATGGCCTGCAGACAGAAGGGGGACTAAGCAGTTGTTCTGAGGTCTGTGCTCTCGTGTTGAGCAGCCTGGATCCAGATTGTTGTCTTGGGCCTCGGTCCTGGAGTCTTCACTATCCAGTCAGGCAGAAGTAAGTATGAAGGGTCTCAGCACCTTCCTGAGAGCTACGGCAGCTGGGGGCACCCCAGTGATTTGGGATAGAGCTTTCCCTTCTGGAAGCAGAGCCCCACAGAGATTTTTTAAAAAATCACGGACTGAACAATCATGAGTAAGAATAAGCATAAAAAGGAAAATAAGAACAGCTCCCAAACCCTAGATTCCTTCTTTGGGGAAAAGAAAGATCATGGGAGAGAGAGCGAGGAGGAGAGTGCAGCCAGAGCGTCTCCACCAGGGGCCTCCAATAAACATGAAGAATGCCTTAAAGCTAGAGATGAGCTGAAGAAGGATTTTGAAAACCAAATAAGGGAAGTGGAAGAAAAATTGGGAAGAGAAATAAGAACATTGCAGGAAAATCATGAAAAGAGAGTCAGCAGTATGACTGAAGAAATCAACACCCTAAAAAATAGATTAACCCAAATGACAAAAGAGGCCCAAAAAGCCAATGAGGAGAAGAATGCCTTAAAAAGTCGCCTTTGCCAGATGGAGAAAGAATCTCAAAAGCACTCTGAAGAGAATAATTC
>CM053583.1:140719401-140734601 GCA_028627135.1 Pseudochirops cupreus
AGAGACTGACTTTTACTCCAAATAAAACAAAAGATTTGGGAGTATACTTAAGTAATGATTAGACCAAATAGGTTACCTCCCTCTAAGAAAATTGATTGCACTGAAGTTCTCTTCCCCAAACCAAACCAAAGATGTTTCAGATTTAATTTCAGTAATTGGGGGGTATGGAATGACTATAATTCAGTTCAAAATAGCAAGCTCACACACTTGCATTGAGTAATATCTTTTACTGACCACTTGCTCTGATTATAGAAATTTGCTACAAAAGGATAAAGCATGGACAAGATTTAAAAAAAAATATGATGGGAAAAACATCCCTATAATTCAGATAATTAAGTTTTCCAATCATGCTGTATTAATTCTGCCTCATAGCCAGACTCAGGACTAGCCAGGTGAATAACATTTCTTTACAAAGGAACAAAATGGGGAAACTGAGCCAAGAGGGTCCCATCTTAGAACTAAAATTGTCCTCTCAGATTTGCACAATACAGGCCTCCCACCTGTATCATATTCTGAGTAGTTTGTAGGATCTCTCTCAGATGGTGGATTATTTATTATTGATTATTATGCTCTATCAGACACTTCAAAATCAATTATACTCCCAAGGGCTTTTACCTGAAACAGCAAATTTTACTGAACACAGCTCAGGGGAAAAAGTTTCCAGGATTTACATACGAAATTTAAATTTGTTCTGGTGTAAAAGGCAATCACTAAAGATCATTTCTATATACTTGCAAATTCTCAGCAAGTCAAGTTCATTGTTTAGGAGCCCTATAACACAAACAAGCTTTTTGGCAAGTTTACACACTAAAACAATAACCAACAATCCCACAATTTTCATAAATGATGGCCGCATTGTTTTAGCTACAGCCAAATTATAAAAAGTTTCTTGACTTAACTAATAGAAAAAGTTTACCAATTTGAAACTTGAAAGGAACCTATTGCCAATTAGGTGGCTTCAATTTTGTTGAATGAATTTCCAAATTACATAGAGAATCAACATCTTGTGGTTAACATGTTAAAACTATGACTTTAAATGAGCAGGATTACCCAAGTGCACAGGCTGGCTGACTTTGTTTTATCCCATACTACCTTGATAAGATCACTTTCCTCTCTCCCCACTGTCCCTGGTGGTGACTCTGCAGGGGTGAGCAAGATGTTCTGAACACAGGTGAAACTTCCATTCTTTCTAGGTTGCCCCAGGGCTCACTGGGTAACTGCTGCCCCACCCCCTCTTTCCTTTCACCAAGGAAGGGGGGAAGGGTGAATTAGAAAGTGGTAACAGTCTGATCTGGGACTAGAGGGGTTAACAGAAAAATCTGAGGCTTTTTGCAATCCCAGCATTAAGATACCCTCTTGACTCAAAGGAAGGGAGTGACCAAGGTTGTAAGGTGTTTCAAAACTCCTTGATGATCAATCACAAAACCTCTAGAATCTAAGATATTTTTAGTAGTTCTAGAAGAAACTTAAGAATTTTTCTTTGAACTTTACAATTTATCTTGGTCTTCTAAATCATATAGGCCAGACACAAAGCTTTCCTTTTCAAGGTCTTGGAGACTGACTTTTGTTCCAGTTATAACCTAGGGGCGAATCTCAGGGAAGTCCAGCTGAGTCTAGCTTCAAGCATCTGGTGGCCATGAGGCCAGGAGAGAAGGGGGATCCTGCAGATACAGGCATGGGGATGGGAATTCTGGGGTATAAGAGGGAAGTGAATATAAGCCTCGAAACCAAAAAGCACCTGAAGTTTTCCCAGTTCCCTAGGACTGAGAGAATTGAGAGAATTGGGCATGAACTTCCCCTTGTCCTCTATGCTGCTGTGTGGGCATCCAAAAAATCTCCTAGCCAAGTAAAATCAAAAGTCAGAAGTATCTTGAAGAAAAAACAGGAAGCTTATTCAGTTCTCCCGAGAAGAGGGAATCCCTTCCACCAGTATGAACCAACAGAATGAGGCATGTTACAGAAGACAGAACAAAAATTTATACCCTAACATAGTCAAGCCCCACCTTCTCCTCAGCTGTCCTTTCTCCCATTTGCTGGGAGGCGGGCTCTCAGCCTCACTGTGAAAATCTTTAAAGAAGCCCACCAATACTCCCTACTGGCTGGGAGGCAGGACAGGAAACCAGGGTACTGGTGATGTCCTTATTTGGCAAATGCCAACATGGAGAAGTGGGAGGGGCTAAGGGCTTAATGCTGATTGACAGCAAAGGAAAGTGGGAAGGGTCCTGAACAATCTGAATAATTCAGATGTTCATATCCTAACACTAAAGAGGGAGGGGCAAAGGTCACAAGTAAAGGTGGAGGGTGAAAACCCCTAAAGAGCCTAATGCTGACGTGGTAGTAGTGAAGAAGGGGGAAAGATGGGGAAGGGGGAAGCCAAAACTCTGGCCTGCTCCCACAAGAAACCTTATGGGCTGAGAAGTTTTTCATCTTCTCCATTCATTGTAGAAGGTGTGCTCAGGTCTATGGTCTTGAAACAAACTGCTGGACTGAGAGGGTCAGGTCAAGTCAGAGACAGCCTGGCAAATGTCTGCATGAAAAGCACCTCTTCCTAGGTCACTGCAACTGAGAACAAGTACTGGAGGGCAATATAGGGAGATAGGAGAGAGTGGGGTACACTCTCTCTCTCTCTGTACCCTCTGTGAAGACTCCTCAGAATGAGGAGAAGGGAGAGAAACTATCTTGAAAGTAGAGACAGATTCTTTTTTAAGACTGGACACATCTGAGTCCTGGGTTTCCTAAGAAATTAAACACCCTCGGACCCTTCCCCCCTTTCCTTACTGTCAATCAGCCTTAAGCTCTTCAGGAATTTTAGGAATCCCTTAGAGCCCTTCCCCTTTCTTCACTTTGGCATTTGTCAAATAAAGAGAAATACATTTGGATTGGCTATCCCCTATTTCCTTCTTCTTTGTAAGCCTGCGTCCCAGCCATTGAGAGATAGTGGTGGGCTTCTTTGTTCCTTATCTTTGGAGGAGATTTCCATCTCAGATCGTAACCTGTCTCTCAGCCAATGGGAGAAGGGACAGTGGCCGAAGGTATATGCATTAGGGTATAAATTCTTGTTCCATCTAATGTAACAAGCTGGTACATACTGGTGGAAGGGATGCCCTTCTCTCATGAAAACTGAATAAACCTCTGACTTTTAATTTTGGGGGGGATAGGGCATTTTTGGGGTCCCTTTACCCTACACAGGATGTATACATGCCTCCCAGTCTTGTCTGGAGAAAAACTTGAGATTGAGCAGTTTCCTGGTATAAGGGAACCATAATGTTTAGATCTAGAGATATTGAGAACCCTGGAAATCAAGGGCAAATGCTGCAGTTGCTACCTTGAATGAATTCAACACAAGCTTTCTTTCATTCAGAGGCAAGGTTTATCTGAACACAAGTTTGGGTGGGTGAGATTGAAAGAATCCACACTTGACCAGATTTTAAAAATCTGAGCCTTTGTGATACTTATATTGGCAAGCAAGCCAGATTGAATCAGAGCCCCTTAATTGGGCAAGATGGATCTTTTATAGAGAAGACGCTGGGAACAACATGGGCCTAGATGGAAATTAGGAGTGGTGACCTAAGGTGGGGCTAGGTGCAGACAATGTAGGCCACAATGAAAGGGCAGTTAATGAAGTATGAAGTGCCAGTTGCCCCAGGCAACTACCAGGGACTTGGTTCAGTGGGAATGTTCAAGGAAAGTCCAGGCTGGTGGTAATGGGGGAGGGGAGGGGAGTTGGGGCAGAGGGAGTTCCCAGGGCCCATACCCAACAGTCCTAGGCACTGAAGTGGTAAAAAGACACAATGTTAGATCATGCTAAAAGTCAACTAAGAGTACAGATGGCAGAAGCATGTTATTTTTCATAAATATAGCTATTTTTATAGAATTTTCTTCATGCCAGGCACTGCACCAAATGCTTTAACAAATATTATCATATTGGATCCTCACAACAACCATGAGAGGTAGGTAATGTTATTATTCTCATTTCACAATTGAGGAAACAAGCAAATAGAAGTTAAATGACTTGCTCAGGGTCACACAACTTACAAGTGTCTGAGACATGATTTGAAATCAGGTCTTCCTGACTCCTGTCCCAATGCTCTACCTACTGCTACATGCCCTGCTGCAGCCATACTCACCCTCGCCTCAATCCCCACCCCCTACTACTAACAAAACACCTCATTACTTAGGAGGTTGAGAGAATGTGATGGAAGAAAAATACTGCCTTCATGAATGATGCCTCTTATGGTTTTCTCTTACTTTTTTTCATAAATTAACAGTATTCTTCTGACTTTGTTCTTACAATTAAATCAGTGATCAATTGATAAATGTTTACTAAGTGCCCACTATGTGCCAAACACTTTGCTACATACTGTTAATTCACTTTCAGACTTGAAGTTTAAAGAAAGATAATTCATTTGTGTGTAAATTATTCATTCCTACTGAGGATATTTGAACTTCTAGCACCTATGTTTTGTTTTTTTGTTTTTTTTTCTGCACAGCAGAGAGAATTACCTACTGTTGATGAATTTCCCAGTGCTGCTCTTCATTCTAGAAAGTAAATGCACTGGGTGCAGGTGGAATGGACAGGACAAGCTGCTGCTATTCCATTTCTCTCCTAATTTTTATGGGCAGAAGAACAAGGAATCAAAGGAAAGTGTTCTACAGTCAATAAAAGCATGAGAAAGTGGATGACCTCTAGGCAGCTCCTTAACTGCAGATATTCTATGGCATGGTCTACCATGACCATGATATCTCTAGATCATGACCTAGCTGCCCCAGCTGTGGTAGGTCAAATAGAATTTTCAGGTTTCTTTTGATTTCCGAACATAGACAATGCCACAACAGAAAAGTCAAACAGCAATAATGTTTTGAAGTATATTAAAATACTAATGGTTTTTGTTTTGCTTTGTTTTCATGTGAAAAGTGATAATTTCCATGGTTTTCATCTGAAGTTTAACATTATGTGGAAGAACTGAAATGGTAAGCTCAGGTAAAACTAAAGTTTTTAAAAGTCATGCAGTTCTTAAATAAGGAAACGTTATTTTCCACAGTGTTCAGTAGGCATTCAATTCCATTATGAAGCCTAGAAGAAATAATGTAGAAATCAATGCTAACTTTGAAAGAAAGGGGGAAATAATGTGCAATAATTGGTTTATCTCCTTTAGGAATGGTACCAGGCAAAAAATCCTGTCGACTGTATTTTTCTTACATTATTTTTCAATATTATAGCGAGGATTCACTATTTTCCCTGAAAGTATTACTAGATCAGTAATTTGCTTTTTGGTACCAATATTTGGATAAAGTGTCTGCTGCTGAACAGACTTTCTTACATCTGGTCTCTTCTTTCTGTCCCCTTGCCACTTCATGCCTCATCTTCAAAATAGTATACTGATCTCCCTGATTTGCTGTCTCCAAATTTCAATATGACTTTAACTATCACTAAGTTGACATTCCAAAAGAATTATTTTTTATCATGTCATTCTCTTGCTAAAAAAAAAAAAAATCGAAGCTTCAACCATTGCATGTTGAGAGTAGTCTTAACTTCAAGCCTGGAATTCTAGACTTTCCATAATCATATTTTTTGTCACAAATCTTCTAGATTCTAGTTATTCATTATTCTCTAAATTTACCTTTGCTCCCCTGCTGCTATGCTTTTTTTCATTTCTTTTTTTTTTCATGACTTTCCACACCAGACCCTGCCATTGCAATCTATTGTAATTCTATTTGCCTTGCAAGGACTAGTCATAAAGCTACCTCCTCTAGGAAGATTTCCCTGATTACTTCCCTTGGAAGTGATCTCTCCATTTGAATTATTTTACTTTATCTAATCTAGCTCTTTTTACACATTTCAATTCATTGTAGTCATTTTTATTCATGCCTACTCATTGTTAAAGTGTAAGCTCTTGGTCTTAACTATATCTCCTGTATCAAGATAATCCCTCCCAAATAGTAGTCATTCATTATATATTTGTTGAATAAATGGGGAGGAAAGGGAGAGATGAATTTAGTAGGAAGAAAAAAGGCATATTTCCCTAAGGCCCAGGACGTGACTAAGAATATAAGGATGTTCCAAGAGAGGACAGCTAACAGGTGAAAAATAGAAAAAAAAAAAACACTCTCAATTGTTAGGGCCTAAAATATTGTAATATTTAAATACAAATAGAGTAGTAATTTATATTTATCTAGCATTTCACAAATTCACAAAGTCCTTACTTTATTACAACACCGTAATACAACAAGTGAAGTTATAATTATCCCCATTTTATAGATGAGGAAACTTAGACCCAGAAAGATTAAGTCACTTCCTCAAGGTCAGGTAGTCATATATTTTTAGAGCCTTTTTGTCTCTTTGCTACATATTCTTTCCATTATACTCTAAATTTTGTTGAAAGGAATATATAGATTTTGTCCACCTCTGACTAGTTCATGTGGGGTAATGGGTAGGAACAAAGATGTAGAAAGACAAGGGAGAGGACCCGTTTTCCTTCCCTAAACCCACCATAAATCAGATGTCACCCCTATGGTAGATGGGAAAATACCTTATGAAAGGGAGATTGTTGGGGGTGAGGGGGAGGTAGGGAGAGGGATGGCTAGGTGACATAGTGAATAGAACACCAATCCTGCAGTCAGGAGGACTTGAGTTCAAATCTGGCCTCAGATATTTATCACTTACTAGCTGTATGACCTTGGGCAAGTCACTTAACCCCAATTGCTCTGCCTTTCTCCCTGCAGAAATGAAAAAAAAAAAAGAAAGAGAGATTGGATAACCTACACCACAGACATAATGTTAAGCTCCACAACTCCCTTAAAGAACAGAGAAAATCACTTTCAGCCTGGAAGCTTAAAGAAAGATAATTCATTTGCGTACAAATTATTCATTTCTACTGAGCATATTTGAATTTTTAGCAACTATGTATATATGCATAGAATGAACTCTTATCCTTTGGTAAACCACTAAATCAGAATGCGTGGTTATTTTGACTGTAATTAAGATGACATTTCATCACTTAATGTGTCCTTTATTTTCATGGAAAGGACAAATCAATAACATAAATAAATTCCAAAAGGAATTTAATTTAATTAATTTTCCCATTTAATTAAGCTGTTGTATGCTGTGGTAGATAGAACAGAAACACAAAGAAAAGTCCCTATTTCATAGATCTTTGCCAACTGGCTTGGAAAACAAGAAAATGAAAAGCTTAAACAAAAACAAGAAGATAATTTGTGGTGCACATCCTCCCCCAATACCTAATTGGGGTGTGGAGGTGATGCTGGCTTCTTCAAAGCTAAGCCAGTGAAGGGTAAATGCTGGTAGCTAATTTCATGGTGCCATGGCAGTCAGTAAAATGACTTTGATTTTGACATGGTTCAGTCATCTGATGTCAACTTTCAGAATTCAGTCTAAGAAAGACAAATAGAATTAGGTTGTGTAATGCCATGCATCAGCTGATTCCCAAAAGAATGCTACTGTGAACAGCTTTTAAGGTTTGGATTACACAGTATAGTGAACATTCTGTTTATTCCATTACAAATCAAGGCAAACATTTGCAATATATCACAATATAATATTCACAACAAATCAAGGTCTAGTATAACATTCACAACACCTTAACATTAGAATGGCCACACAGTTTTCACTACAGTGGCCACAATATTTAGAACAAAGCATTCAATCAATTCATAATACAGTAATCAATACTCAATCATTCAATCAATTCACAATACAATAATCAGTATTCCACTCATGAGGCAAATAATACTTAATCATTCAATCAATTCACAATACAATAATCAAACTTATACTCATGGGGCAACCATTAACTTAATCATTCACAATACAATAATCAATCTTCCACTCATGGGGAAACCACATATCAATTCAATCGGTCACTGAATACAATCATTTGAAAACCACACAAACCCTCTACCCCTTGGTGTCCAGCAACCTTAATTTCATCCAAGAGGAGGTCTTTTTCTTCATCTTGACTCTGGGTGGTCTTTCTGATTCCCTGGACCCCCTTCCATGGTCCAAGATCCCTCCTGAATCCACCAAAAAGTCACCTGGATTCAGAAGCAGACAGTTCCCAGGTTCTCATCCAGTTGTCAGAGGTAAACAGCTCCCAGGGCCGTGTCCAGTCCTCAGGGCAATCCCTGGCACACACTGAAGTTTACAGGGTCCAGCACATCTCAAATCCTTCACCACTTCTCTTGCCTGGAACTCGAGGATCAGCCAGGCCATGAATAAACAAAGTCTTATCCCAGTCATGCTTCTTCAGTCCTCCAGCAGTTCAGCTGATCCTAGGATCCAGAAGGAATATTGGCCTTCCAGGAGACCTTCCAGGCAAGCCCTCTCAGCCTTGTAGGAGGCCTTCCAGGCAAGCCCTCTCAGACTTCCAGGTGGCCTTCACCAGATTCTGGTCTCAGGAAAACCCCATCTCACTTCTCCGCTACCAGATGCTGGGAGAGAAATTCTCTCTCTCCCTCTCAGTGTCCATGATTCTTCCTTCACCAGGAGCAACATTCCAATTCTGTCTCTCTGTCTCTAGAATTCTTGCTTATATACACAGACTGGCCTCCTTTCTCAGCCAATTCCCTTCTTCCACATCATAAGGGGAGTGCATGCCCTCTCAACAGTGGGACAGAGTTTACACCTTCCATACTTAGCCCTGAGTTACTAAGTGCTAAGTATCTGCCAAATCGATTGTTGTTACAGGTTGGCTGAATTGTCTTATTTCTTTCAAGATGGGCAGCATGCATGTGCCTGTACATGGGAGCTACAGTTTGTCACTGAGCTTTCTTTGGGGCTAGGGTCAATAGTTTACATACCCTTCCAACAGGGACTGATGACATTCCATCATCATTTCACTTTTGCACAGAGAAAATTCCACCACCAGCTATTCCAGATCATTCCCAGCCTTGGGCTATATGGACAAAAGAATCTGTTATCTACCCAAGCTTGAGTAGAACACAAATGGCTTCCCTATTTTAGGTTATATTACTTGCAGACTTGGTCGGGGGCTGACCAGGATAAGAAGAGTCAATGCAATCTCATAATCAGTAGGGTTCTTCTGAAGGAAAACTGAACTTACAGTCAGGATTTTGGAAGAAGGGGATTGGGGGAAGCTCTGAATCTACAAGATATTGGTTATAAATAATCTTTTCTCACAAAAAAAATGAATACCAGGTTAACTAAATGCAAGGAGGCACAGCATCAGAAAGTTGGTCATGAAGCCATAGTTTTGTTTTGACCACTGCAACTGAAGAAAACCATCATCTAAAACACTGTGATATCCTCATCCTTGTTGCTAGAGAGAGTACAAATAATGATGAAATCACAATTCTTATGAATGAGAGAGAAAGATGTTTGAAACTATAGCAAAATCAATGCTGTGGAGCTCTGAGTTTAAAATGAACTGTGCTGAACTAAGATAGCTTTGGAAAACACTTTAAATTTAGGCAATACTTAGACATGTGGCTAGGGTTTTGATAGGCTAGGAAGTAAAGGGGAAAGGATTTTTACAGGAATAACTGTATAGGCAAGGTTCTAATGATGGGGGGACTCTAGACCCCTAAAAGTTAAGTACCTTGAACTTTCCCACAAATTTCAGGAATCCAGTTCCTAGCATTTGCCTGGGGCATCTAACCCACCCCAGACTCTCTTAAAAAAAAAAGTGTTAATCTTATATGACCTGTACTTGATAAAGAAATGTTGATTCTTAATTATCACAAAATAGCTCTTTATTTGTATAGTCTGGAAATTACTTAAAAACTTTTAGTCAATCTCACTACCTTAAAGTTTTAAAAGTCTGCTTTCTTCCTTTCTAAAAAGAAGGATCATGGGCTGATTTTGTCATTTCAATTCCTGTAGGGACCTCTGTTGTTCTTCACAAGAGCAGATCAGTGATCACATCAGATAGTTATTTTAGTGCCCCACCATGCAGTTGGCCTACTTATCTCCAGGGATTGCTGTTTGTAATACACTTTGAAAAATGTAAAGAACCAAAAATTTCAAAGGGTGTTCAAAAAGTCTTAGTGAAGTTTTAAGCTATTAGAGCAGTCATCATCTGGGGAGGTGACTCCTGTTGAAAAAGGTACTAGCTAGCCACACTGCCAGCCAACTACCACTAGATAAAAGCAGTCTCATTAGGTCAGTGAGGTCCTCTTGTAGAGAAACAAGATACAGCATGTGCCAAGCAGGTCAAACCTTTGATGGCATTGTCTTCTCAGAGCTTGATGCAGATAGCCCAAGACCCTGAACCTAAGAGCTCTTGGAATATCAATGCTTCCAGCAGTGCTGAAAGCCATTATTCTGGGAAGCAGTCCCTGTGTAGATGCTTATAAACAAAGCTTTTGGTCCTGTCAGTGGTTCAACATCAGAAAATGATATGATTTTACAATGGAAATGACATTAAAGAAGAGACCTCATCACCTATTAAGGACGATGGGACCTGTGCCAGTGAATGGCAGCTAGAACCTTCCATATGTATTATCTCCCCCATGAGTTGGTGAACATCTTGAGACCAAGGGAGTAGTGACTTCTATTTGTATCCTCAGCTCTTACCTCAGGGCTTTGCACATAGAAAACCCATAATTAATGCTTGATTCTTTCATTCACTCATTCATTCTATCAACTTAAGCATAAAATTAATTTGTGTCACAGTTTTTAATCCTGGCTGATTTTGCTACAAGCATCAGTATGTTCTCTATTATTGTGTACAACCAAATTTGAATATATTCATTATAATGATAATAATAACAATAATAATTTCATTTTATGGCATTTTAAGTTTTATCGATAGCTTTACAAATATCTCGTTTGATCATCACATGAACTCTGAGAAGTACTTTTATATATCTGTTTCACATATGAGTAAATTGAGGCAGACCAGTTAAGTGACTTGCCCAGGATCACTTACCTAGCAAACACATAAGGTTATATTTGAATTCAAATCTTCCTGATTCCAATTCTAGCACTCTAGCCACTTCATCACTCTCAAGCAGATCTGTGGTCTCATTCTTATGCTAATCCTTTCAGTAAATCATATCAACACCCCCCACCCCAAGCCCCCTTCCCCCACCTACCTCTCCTCATGTGACTCTTGACAATGTCCTCTGGGAAGGTTTCCCATGTGGTCCATTTATTTTACTGGAAGCCTTCATTGCTTTCTTTGACATCATTACAATACCAGGGAAGCACATGAGATATACATTGATCATTCCTCACTCTCAAATAATATTTGTTTGAGAAGGTAAAAATGAGGCTGACTCAGCTTGGACTTTTACTTCTTCTTTTCAGATTATCACTTACATCACACTTTCATGTGTACACACATACCAGGCAATCTTACTTTTCATTCCATCTCTTTGATGGCAAACTTTGCTATACTTCTCCTTTGCAGTTCCATATTCATAATAATCACCTGACATATACAGTGTGCCTCTATTGACATCTGGGTTAAATATGTTTTTAATTCTTCAGAGATTATGCCCTATGACTTGTAGTTTTAGATTATGTTCTATGAATTGTAGTTATAGAAAATGTGCATGTGTATGCACAAATATATTAAATTACATTTGCATGTATATACACACTTATTCATGCACATGCTACATGCATCCAATTAGAATGTAAGATGCTTGAGAGAATAATGTATTTCATATTTATTTGTCTCTTTATTCTCAAAAACTAACAAAATACCTTGAGGCACACAATTAGTATTGATTGAATAGGTATAACTAGACGCACCTCAGACTTAATGGGAAAGCTTCTTCAAAATGAATAAGTGAAGAAAATATAAATATATGTGTGTGTATGTGTGCATGTATATGTTAAAGAGATTTAGTGATATAATATTTAAAATTCAGCAGTATTTGAACTAGATATCCTGTGATATAATGATCTGAATTATTTAAACTTTTCCTAACTAAGGAACAAAGCAAAAAAGAAAATGGTGCACTTTTGCATCCACATTGCTGTAATTTAATTGGATTACTTCAATATGCAGCTCTCAAGAAACCAATTTCTGGGTCAGGTAAGAAAGGACTTTAGGATAGAGCAAAAATGAGAATAATAACCTGTTTGCTTCTTGGCTTACAATTGTCAAGCATTTCCATGTCACTAAAGGGACCAATATGTCCTCTATGTTATTGCAAATTCAATCTGAACTGCACTCCAGCACTTGTAAACCCCTGCACACATTTCTTCTGATGGTTAAAAAAAGAATACAGGAAGAAAAGTGAGTAAAACATTGGTAATTTGTTTAGCTGGTAGTGCAGGCTGTTCTCGGATCAAATTTTGTTTCCCAAAGGAAGGCATCAGTTTTAAATTACCCAGCAAGCAGGCAAAAGAAAGGAAGCAAACAATCAAAACGTTCCCAGGAGGGGAAGGAATAAGGCTAGAGCTCCAGAGATCTCATTTAATAAATAAACACCTTCATTTCTGTAAGTTAATTTCACCACAGGAAATAAGTTTAGTTTTAATTATATTGCCTTATGTCATGTTTTATAAAAGGTACATGAGGCTCATTGACTTTCTCTTATTAAAACCTCGGCTGCTTCAGAAACATTGCATGTAGATGAACTCTCTGGTGACACTCAGTGCAATGCACAATTATGTAAGGTGCAGTATTTGGATTACCAGTCTTTATCGGTGACAATTAGAAAGATAGAAAATAACAATTTTATATTTCATCTTCCAAGGAAAGATCTGACTTTTGAGGGGACTGCTCATGATCAGATCTGCAATACAAATGTGCCACTTTCAGCATTGGCACAGGAAGAACATGTCAAGAAGACTGGCTATTGAAATAATATACCAGTTTATCTATTGAAGTGTTAATTGTGGAGAATAGAAAGCTAGACTTCAGAACTGCGTTTGCATAAAGAGAGATTACAGCCTGCATTTACTGAGTCTGTGGAAATGTAGTGCTGTCATTCACAAGTGTATTTAATCCCTCAGTATGAGGGTTCACACTCAGTCACTGGCAAAACTCTCTACAATGCACCTTCAAATACAGACACATGAAAAAGAAATTATAGGTGTTTGAATCACAGTGTCATAGGAGGTAAGAATAAAGTTTGGTATTGTTGCAGGCAAATGTCAGTGGCCATTCCCAGAGTGTGTGTTTGTGTGCACGTGTGTGTGTGTGTGTGCGTGTGTGTAATAGAAAGAGTACTGGATTGAGAGTCAAAAAATCTGTATTCTTCCTTTGGACATCACACCAAAAATCTCTATAGCAATGGGCAAGCCATTTAAGTAATAGGTAATATTTGTATACTGCTTACTATATGCCAAGGACTGTGCTAAGCACTTTACAAAAATTTACTCATTTGATCTTCACAACAACCTTGGGGATTAGATATTATTACTATACCAATTTTACAGAAGAGGAAACAAGCAAACAGAGGTTAAGTGAATTGTCCAAGCTTACACAGCTAATAGGTGTCTGAGACTATTTTTGAACTAGGACATCATAACTTCAGAGCCAGCACTCCACTGTACCACCACCAAGCACAGTGAATTAAGTCACCTAAATGATCTGGGCCTAGTGTTCCCCAAATCAAAAATTGGTAGGTTGGTCACTTATACTTGTATAATTATCAATCTTGGTCCCAGAGAAGAGATAAGGAAATTTGATGACTACTTCATCTCCTCCTCCTGCTTCTTTCTTTTTCTTCCTTCTTTTTTTGGAAGTGAAGGACCAGGAGCACGGGATGTTATATACAAAGTTGGTGTGTTGATTTTGCTTAATTGTTTATTATTATACAAGTGTCCTTGTGGGGGAATGGAAAGGGAATAGGGTAAATTCACAAAATAATATGATATAAAGAGAAAATGTATCATTAACACATGAAAATAAATTTAAATGAGTGGATCAAATTGAATCATTTGAACTTTGAATTTATACACAAATACAGGAAACATACAAGCAACGTGTAAAATTGAGAATACGGGACAGGTGATCATCATTTGCAGCTCACTTCAGGTTGGTGGAGATAAATAAAGTTTTAGAAGCGAAACATTTAAGAAGTAAATGGGATCATGTAGTCATGGAAGTAACTTGTCCAGTATGGCACAGATAACAGTTCTGTTTCTTGTAATCTTTGTCACACAACCAAACTAGAAGCAAAGAACAAGAGCTTACAACAGGGCTGGGAGAGAATAGGACAGAAAAAATATATACATATATAATATATTAACATAATATATTATAATTATAATATACAATGTAATATGAAACAAAATGAAATATTACATATAATTTTTACATAATAAAGTTAGAACTGAATTTAGCAAGTTTTTTTCACCAATTAAAAAAAAACTAATATGTAGTTAATACTATTTTATTTTTGCAAAGGTAATCCAAGATATATAAGCCATCTTGACAAAATTCAACCATGACAGTTTTTGCTGTATCTCTCACCAGCATTTCCTTTGATTAAAGGTTAACCAATATTTGACAAGAGCCGACACAAACATCTAGAAAGTGAAATTATTTTAAAAGATCAACGTAATCACTGGATTGAGTGGAAATTAATGTGAGCCAGTCTTGACAACTTTAGGTGAAGGAAAAACTTTGCATCCATTTATCTGCCATTATGAGAAATCATGGTTTCTCATACCATGGAATTATAACCTCTGGCAAGGGGCTGATCAGATAAAAATTCCTCGAATGTGTAGTTCTTCACAGTTCAGGAAGAGGGGAAATCAATGAGAAAGCAATCCTCACATGGAAAAGCTGACCTTCCATTGTTATTCATTCATATCTGACTCTTCATGACCCAGTTTGGCATTTTCTTGTCAAAGGTACTAGAGTGGTTTGCCTTTCCTTCTCCAGCTTATTTTATGTTATTTTTAATCTTTTATTTATTTATTTTTAGTTTTCAACATTCATTCTTTTTTTTTAAAATTTATTTATTTATTTTTTAATTTTTTTTATTTACTCATTTATTTTTAATTTACAAGATTCAGTTCCACAATCACTTGAGTTTCAGGTTTTCTCCCCTCCCTTCCCCCCATGGTGGCGTGCAATCATGTATAGGATCTGCAAATACTTTCACATTGTACAATAGTTTGGTCATATAAAAGGGTTGTAACCAATGAGTGATCACTGGGAAAAGAAAAAAAAAAAAGAAAGCAAAACCAGACATGAAAGAGAAAGATAACGAGTTTTGCTTCAGTCTCCATTTAAACTATAGTCTTTCTATAT
>CM053583.1:140735101-140752601 GCA_028627135.1 Pseudochirops cupreus
AAATATATATATATATATATATATATATATATATATAGTTCTTTTGAACAATCAATCTGATCCTGTTGCTTTCCTCAAAATTTTATGATCAAGTTACAAATCTTTACTCTGATCATAGAAACTTGCTATAAAAGGAAAAGAAACAGGGGACATATGACATTCCAAATATGACAGGATAAAACATCCTTGGTTCTGTTTAAATTCAAGTAAAGTCAAAGATATCCAACCATGCAGTATTGGTACCACCTCACAGCTAGACTCAGGAATAGGTGGGAAGCATTCCTTTACAAAGGCACTTCATGGGTAATTTGGCCACAGGGATCCCATCCCAGATAGAGGCTGAGATTGCCCATTTGGCTATTACCACATGTAGACTTCCACCAATTACAGCATAGGATCACATTCGCTCTGAGTAACTCTTGGCATTTCTCTCAGACACTGATTTATGCAGGCAACTATACCCAAATTCAAACTCCAAACAAAATTTAGTTATGGTCTCAAATGCCTTTTACCTTAAACAACAAGTTTCACTAATCATAGCTTAGAGCCAGTTTTTTTTTTAATCTTTAATCTCATGGAGCTGCAATAAGCAATAAAATTTACCAGGTCTCACAAATGTAGGGGATTTCCATTTACTATCATTCCTTTCCCTTGTGGAATGACCTTGCCTAATAGAAATAGTTTCTAGGGGCTTTGGTAGTGTTACAACATAAGAATAACTGAGAAAGATTTCAGGAAGGGGCTGGTGGCATCAGCCCCTGCTTCTTCACAATTTATACATGCAGGAGGACTATTCTGAATAGCATTTTTTATCAGTCTCCTCCTTTCTACATACAGTACCAATTAACAACTTTAGGTTTTAGCATTAAAACAGTTGCCCAAATACCTTAGTTAACAATCTTACAAGTTAAGCATATGATTTTTCAAAGTACAATATTCTAAAACATTGCAGAAGAAACTGCTTCTCTTACAACATAGATAATACAAGGTTCAAACTTTGAAATAAAAACAAATTAATTAACAATTTGATGACCTTAAAATTCCACATGAAGTTACACAAAAATAAAGTTTTCTTTTTGCCACTCAACCAATCAACTTATCACTAGAAATCAATTACATTCTGGAATCTCACATAGATGGTGAATGTGGTAATCCATAAACTTTTAGATGAACATAAATAAAAAATTGGGCTTACCAAGTGCAGAGGCTTTTCTTTCTCTCTCCACATTGCAGAGCCTGGCTATGGATCCAGGGGTTAGAAAGGAGAGGTTCATCTGCACGCCTAGAGGTGTTGGTTTCAGGGTGCCCAGAGGCCCAGGGCTATTGCAAAGGGGGCCCTCAATATGTTATGAATCCTCCCTCCTTTCTTTTCCAAAGGTGGGGGAGGGTACTTTTCAAAAATGACCAGAATTAATTCAACTGCTTTACAGTTGCATTCTGACACAGAAAACTTTTCTCTTTTAGGTGAGGCAGGAGATCTTCACTTCTGTTGGCATTCAAAGAGGAGTTTTGAATCCTGAGGGAGGTGTTTAACCAATCAGGAAATGCAGTTAGACCTAGAAACCTGGGTGCAGGGACCCCCAAAGAAAACAAGCCTGCTACCTCTCTCAAGGCTTGCCCCCCTCGAGGAGTGGGGGTGGTGGTGGATCTGGACCTCTGGTCACGGGGGGTCACACATGAGGAGGGGGAGCCAAAGGATCCTCCTCCAGAGATGGTGGTAAGACAGGATATAAGACAGCCAAGGGGGACTGCCACTTCTCCTGAGGTTGATTCTGTTAAGAATTTTCTTGAGTAACCAAAGACTCAACTCATCTCCACTAGAGCGTGAGGGGGAGAGAAGCGATAACATTTTTAGGGCAAAGGAAATGATTATAGGCAGGAAGGAGAGTTTGGCTAAAAATACTTCCCCACTGAAGGGTCTGGAGGACTCCCCTCTTTTCCTAACAAATCTATCTTTCTCATTTCATTAATACCAAATTATATTTTATACTGGACTCTGCAAAGAGCATGGAATGTTTGGAATTATATATCTAATTATTCTCATAACTTTCAGAAAGAATAATCTTCCTTTTTACTAGAAGTCTTTTGTCCTGACAGGGGATAGAATCTCCTGACTTCGACTTCAACTGGCTGTGGGGACAGGTAGTCTCAGGTTCTTTCTTACTATGAGCCTCTTTTAACTCTAAGGCTTCATTAAGTTCTCAGAGTAATTTATAATGTTGATGACAATGGACAAGGAGGGTGAAATATTCTCCATCCATTAGCTCCTTTTGGTCATCAGTAGAGACCTTTGGGTGGGGCAAGGTGGTCAGCCCCAGCCCTGAGAAGGGAAAAATTCCCTTCTTTTGCTTAACTCCTTTTTCCTTCTAGGAGCAAAAGAAAGATTTTACACTGTTAATTTTTAACTTCCTCTTTTCCCCAATCATTCAATGAAGGGTAGAGCACAAAAGGAACTTCCACTTCTAACCCACAGACTGTCACAAAGACACTTAAAACTGAGACATGAAAGAGACAGGCAGAAAAAACAGACAACCCACAGACTGTCACAGAAACACTTAAGACTGAGACATGAAACAGATGGACCAACAAAATAGACTTAACCAGAGGTCTAGACCTAACCAGAGGTCTCAAGAGAGGACAGAGGTTTCAAGAGAGATACCTGAACAGAGGCCCTGAGCGGGACCTAACCAGGGGTTGCAGTCAGCATCCTGATTGATTGACCCAGTAGGGGCAGCCTATGCTATGTCTAGCCTGCAACTTACCTTATTATCAAAAAGAGTACTCACCAGAGGTCTCAAGAGAGAGAACTGACGAGAACAGAGATCTCAAGACAGAGACCTAAAGCAGAAACTGGAGCTCCCTGTCTGCCAATTGTTAGGGTAATTCGGGAATCTTTCCAATCTGGGGTCCAACTTGGAACAGGGAAGTGGATCCGGGGTGAGGAACATCTCTCAGCAGCTGCCCAATGGATCAACTTTCCAGTCCATTCCCCCTTGCAGATGGAAAGGTGGTCACTGGAGATGGCCAAAGGCCATCTCACTGGGGCCTCTAAATGAAATGGCAAGTTTTAATAGAGTGACAACAGAGTCCAAATAAAAAGTTTTAGGACCTTTATTTTGCCAGCTTGGGCTGTTCCATGTCAATATGAAAGGGGCAGGCCCTAGCTCAGGGGTGCAGAAATTTTTATACAGTACATTGTTATGTTTACATATCTAACTAACATAATTTGTTACTAAGGAGGTGCAAACAGAGCTGTTACTATGGCAAAAGGGGGGTTGCGATTATGTCTGTAGTTAGGGGATTGTGAAGGTAAGCAGAGGGGCGCAGGGCATGAAGACCAAACTAGGACTTGTATCAGCAAGCACCCTAATATACCCAGGGTGGCTGCTAGCACAGGTTCTTAGATCTGCTTTTCTAAAGGAAAGCAACTCAAAATGGGTTAACAGTCTCACTTTAATCAATCAAACAAATATCATTTACCTAGTTCAGGGGAAAAAGTCAGCACCCTGTACTTCAGAGAATGCAAATACAAGTTACAAGCAAACAAAGAAACATATCAGCAGATGGGCTTATAGCATCTGGTCATTACATCCATACCTATTCAGTTATCAGAGAGGGAAGCACCAATATCTGAGCTTTTCAAAGCCAGGGGGTTCAACAGCTTCCCAGAATCTCGTTTCATCAAATCACACAACCCTTCTCAAAGTGAGCCCCAAAGCAAAACTTCACATCAGGGCATATATATAGCCTTCCCCTGGTGCAGAGAATGCCACAGCCCTCTTGACCCATTGCCCAATCACAAAACTACAAGGTGTGGGCATTCTCAAAAAACAAGCCTCCCACCACAGGCTCCATGTGAATACATTCAGTCTATTAAGGGGCAGAGCATACCTTCAAATCAGGGAAAGTTTTCAGAGTCACATCACCACTTTAGCAAAGGGCCTTGGGCAGGGGAGATCTTCAGATTCCCATAACAGGAGGAGAAAAATGAAGAAAAAGACAAATTACCCTAGGCCAGTTTCTTGACTCCTATCTTAAGTCCATGAAATTTTCACTTAAATATTTCCCGGCCATTTCCCCAGAACCTGGCTATAACATTCCTAGGAGTTTACTTTGGGGGATCTTTTTCAATAGGTTATCAGTGAATTCTTTCAAGTTCTATTTTTGCCCTCTGGTTCTAAAATATCAAGGCGGTTTTCCTTGAGAATTTCTTGAAGGATGATTTCTAGCTTCTTTTTCTGATCATGGCTTTCAGGTAGTCCACTGATTTTTAAATTGTCTCTCCTTGATCTATATTCCAGGTCAGTGTTTTTTTAAATGAGATATTTCACATTGCCTTCTATTTTTAAATTTGTTTGAATCTGTTTAATACTATCTTGATTTCTCATAAAGTCATTTGCTTCCATTTGCTCCACTCTAAATCTGAAGGAAATATTCTCCTCAGTGAACTTTTGAGATTCTTTTTCTATCTGACACTGTCAGCTTTTTAAGGCATTCTTCTCCTCATTGGCTTTTGGGTACTCTTTTTCCATTTGAGTTAATCTATTTATTAAGGTGTTATTTTCTTAAGTCAGGTTGTTTCTCTCTTCATAGTTTTCTTTGCACCATTCTCATTTCTCTTCCTAATTTTTCCTCCACTTCTCTTATTTCATTTTAAAAATCATTCTTAAGCTGCTCTATGTCTTGTAAGAAGTTTTCATGTTTCCTGGAAGCTTTTGGTGTGGTATTTCTGAGTGTGGTGTCTTCCTCCCACTGCATGCTTTGATCCTTTTTGTCCCCAAAGAAGGAATCAAAAGTTTTGTTGCTGTTCTTCCTTTGCTTCCTTTGCCTGCACATGTTGCCAGTCAATTACATGATTGTTTAGCTCTGTACTACTCTGTGTTCAGAGGAGAAAGCTCTGTCCCAAATCTCTGGGGATTTTGCAGCTGCAGGAGCTGTTAGGAGGCTGCTGCAGTCCATACCAGCTTTGGCTCGCTGAAAACGCAGCTCAGGACCACTACCCAAGACCACAATCTGGATCCAGGCTGCTAAACATAAGAGCACTGAGCCTCTGAACAATCACTTGGCACCCCTGCAGTCTGCAGTCTGCAAGGTTCTGAAGCAGCCATGCGAAGGTGGCTGCAGGGCTGCTGCTTCTGCCGCTTCCTTGCCCTGGAGGCAGTTTGGCCTGACTGCTTTTCTCTCCCAAATTTGGCTGAGTTCCACTGACCTTTCACTTTTTCCTTGTTTCTTATGGTTTAATAATTCTGGAAACTGCCACAGCTGCCTGTGATTCACTCTCCTGAAGGCACCCTCTGCGGCTCATCTTGGCTGCCCTGGAGCCAAGCCACAGTTTCTGGCTGTGCTGTTTTTGGCTCCCAACGTGATCCAGTGAGCCCTTCCTGCTGAGCTGCATTCAGAGGGAGATGTGTTTTTCCATATTTTTGTGAGTTTTGGAGCCCTAATATTTGTTTAGAGTCATATTTTATGGATATTTGAGGTGGCTATGTGGGAGCTGCAGAACCTTGCTGCTTCTACACTGCCATCTTGGCTCTGTCCCCCACCCTATTTCTTGACTTTAAATTTAATCTTAAAATGTAGAAAATGGAGTGGGAAAGGGATTCTGTCTCTGGCTTCAGGCTTTTTCTCAACTTTTGTTTTCAGAGCAAGCTATATATGTTTGGAAGTTTTCAGCACTTCCAAAATCAATACTGCTTCTCAGGGTTTCCATAGCCTTTGACTGAAAGTGATTCTGCCTGCCCTCCAGCTATGACCCAGAAGTTGGTATATGTAATAATTTTTCAAAGTAATGTTTAATCCTGAATCCATTACTAGCAAAGGGGTCCCCTATAATTTCTTTCTAACAAGTTGTCAGATCCCTTTACCATCTCTGACATGAGAGCTCCTAAAACTGCTGATGTTTTTGTCACCACTACCTGGACCCACCACTGCCTTTCCATCTACATGGGTTTTGTATCAGCCACCAGCCCCATGCTATAGATATCTCTTTTTGACCTCCTAAGTTGTCTTGGGATTGAAGGATGTCTTACTCTGATCTTTTGTTGGTTCTGCCTTTACAAATTTCATTTTGAGGCATTATATTAAAATTGTTTGGAAAGAAATGTTGTAAGAATTCAGCTGAGTGCCTCCTCTAATCCTTCTTGGTTCTGCCCTGAAAGTCCTCCATAGTCTTTCTAACACCATCTGTATCTTTTGGTGGGGGATTAGTCTGAAATATCTTTTCAACCCATAACAAAATGATTACAGATTGCCATCTGCTTGTTTTAGGGTGGTGCCCCAAAAGCTGCACAAAGTGTCAAAAAACAGACATGTGAATTTGTGTGAATGTGTTGTTTGTGTGTGTGTGTGTGTGTGTGTCTGTGTGTGAATTATGGATTTATTTTATCAGCTAGTCCTTCAAGTCATAGAGATCATTCATTATCTGAAAATAAATATAATCTCAATAGGGCAAAAATTAGAGTAGATTCTCATTGAACAAAAATGCCTTTTAGGGAGCTATTCTTCACTAGCAGACATTTAGAAGTGTTGTTAAATCTAGTCATCCTTAGAATGCTGCTTCTTCAAGTCCTCTGAGGAGCTCTTCCAGAGAGATTTTTATATCTGCATTAGCACCACTGATGTTTTTACACTTCTTTAAAAGATAATTAATGTGACAATAAGAGCCATAAGATCTATTTTGAAATGAACATTTAGTGCTCCCCTAGGCAAATCTGGTTTCTCAAATGATAGGATTCCTTTACATGGCAGAAACTGGAAGTGATGAGTCATTTCCACAGTAGATTGATGTGGAAAACTTTCATTAAAAAAAAAAAGGAAAAAGTGTCTGCCCTATGCACTCTGCAAAAGTTAGTGGCATTATGAAATTATCTATGAGTTTCCTACTTAGCAATAACACTTGAAATGATTCTTATTATACAAAATGTATCTAGCTTACTATAGCGAAACATGTTTTGCTTTAAAATTATTTAGTTCTTACGACTTTTCATTAAAAAAATCTCTCCTTAGGGGATTGGAGCCAATGTGGTATAGAAAAGGCTGCTGGAAAAAAAGACAGAATTGCCTGAACTCTTTCCAGATCCCTCAGAATACTTTTAAATAGTGGCATAAAAAATTCTTAGAGCTGCAAAACCCACAACAGATGGAGTGAAATAAATGTCTGGCAAAGACAACTTAAAAGGTCAGCAGGAATGATCTCTCACATATGGGTGAGAGTGGAATGCAGTGCAGATAGGTCATGCCAGCATAGAACCAGCATCAGCAAAGCTGGACAGGCCTTAGAAGCCCTGAATCAGACACTAGTGCAATTACTTTAGGAATTCTCATCCCACTTATGGTAAAGGGGTTGTGGTGATGGAACAATTGGTCAAAAGGAGATTACAGGGATTTTGCTGCTGGCACTGAGGAAGAACTCTGTCGCTTTGCTCATACTCAGATTTGGGTTACAGTTCTAGGTGGCAGCAAAGAGGAGCACAAGCATGACATAGCTTAAGATGTCAGTGTAGTGAGGACCCTCCTCAAAGTTTCATAGCAGAAAAGAGTACTCACAGACCAGAATATAGGTTAGGAGAGTAGGAAACAGCTATCCTGAGAAGAACTGAAAATTTGTAGGTCTCTACAAGAATTTCTGAAAACTGCTGCACAAAATTCCTGAAGCTTAGGACAATTCTCCCTCCAGACTGGAAGCGTCGAAAAATTGGCTGAGAAATTATAGAAAAAATTCTTACCGTAAAAAGTTACTATGGTGCAAGGAAGATCAAAACACATACTCAGAAGATAAGAAAGTCAAAGCTCCTACATCCAAAACCTTCAAGAAAAATGTGAATTGATCTCAGACCATGGATGGGTTCAAAAAGTATTTTGAAAATCTGGTAAGAGTGGAAGGGGAAGCGTGGTGAAGCAAGTGGCAGTGATGCAAGAAAATCATGAGAAAAAAAGTCACCAACTCATTAAAGGAGACACACACACTCAGAAGGAAGAAAATAATACCATAATAAGTAAAATTGGTTAAATGGAAAAAGAGGCACAAAAATTTATTGAAAGAAAAAAAAAACTTCTTAAAAAGTGGCTAAATGGAAAAGGTGATACAAAATCTCACTGAAGAAAATAATTCCTTAAAAATTAAAATGCATCAAAAGGAAACTAATGACTTCATAACAAAGCCGGAAACAATAAAACAAAGCAATAGTATGGCAAAAAGAGATAGAGAGAAGACAATATGAAATACTTCAATGAAAATACAACTGGCTTGGAAAATAGAACCAGAAGAGATAATTTAAAAATTATTGGACTGCCTGAAAAAATAGGCTGGACATAATTTTAAAATAAAGTATCATGTAACACTGCCCTGATATTCTAGAATCAGAAGGTAAAATTGAAATTGAAAGAATCCACAATTCACATTGTGAAATAGATCCAAAAATGAAAACTCCCAGGAATATTATAGACAAATTACAGAAGTCTCATATCATGGAGAAAATTGTACAAGCATCCAGAAAGAAACAATTCAAGTATCATGGAGTCACAGTCAGGATAATAAAAAATAACTGCTTTTACATTAAAGGATCAGAGGACTTGGAATATCATATTCCAGAGGTCTAAGACATGAAGATTACAACCTAAGAATCACTGACACAAAAAAAGAACTGAGTATAGTCCTTCAGGGGAAAAATAGATATTTAATGAAAATAGAGTATTCATAGTGAAAAGACCAGGACTACATAGAAAATTTGATTTTCAAATGCAACTCAAGAGAAGCAAAAGAAGGCAGACAGGAAAGGGAAATTATAAGGAACTGAATAAAATTAACTCTTTACATTTCTACATGGGAAGATGATACTTGTTACTTATTAAGAACTTTCTCATTATTTGGAAAGTTAGGAGTATATATAGATAAAAGACACAGATTTGAGTTGAATATGAAGGGATAGCATCTAAAAAATAAATTAAGGGTGAAAGGAATGTATTGGGGAAAAAAAGGAAAGGGAGAGGTAGAATGGGGTAAATTATCGCACATAGAAGAGGCAAGCAAAAACTACGTGAGGTGGTGTGAGTGAACCTTTCATCAGAATTGGCTTAAAGAGGAAATAACATACACACTCAGGTGATTATAGAAATCTATCTTATCCCATAGGAAAGTAGGAGGGGAATGGAATAAGAAAAGTTGGGGGTGTGATGGCTGATAAAAAGGAGGGTAGATTGGGGGAGAGGTAGTAAGGAGGAAAATAATTTTGAGAATGGAGAGGGAGAGAGAAAAGAATAAAGGAGGGATAGAATGAAGGAGAAAAATGAATGGAAAGAAATAATAGCAAATAGCAATAGCAATAATAAGTGTGAAAAAAATTAAAGCAATTTTATCTGATAAAGGGCCCATTTCTCAAGCATATAGAGAACCAGTCAAATGTATTAAAAAAAAAAGAGCCATTCCCCAGTTGATAAATGATCAAAACATACGAATAGCTTTTAATCAAAGTAATCAATGCTATAGAAAGCCATATTTTAAAAAGTGTTCTAACTCACTAATGATTGGAGAAAAGCAAATTAAAACAATTCTGAGATACTATGTCATTCCTATTAGATTGGCTAACAGGACAAAAAAGAAAAATGACAAATGCTGTAGGGAATATACAAAAAAATGAGACATTAATGCACTGTTGATGGAGTTTTGAACTGATTCAACCGTTCTGTAGAGCAATTAGAACCTGTGTCCAAAGGGCTATAAAACAAGGAAGACCCTTTCATCTAGCTATTAAGTCTATATCCCAAAAGAGATTTTAAAAAGGACAAGCATTTAAATCTACAAAAGTATTTATAGCTACTCTTTTCTGGTGGCAAAAATTTGGAAATTGAGGGAATGTTCATTGATTGAGGAATGACTGAACAAATGTGTGTGATTATGATGCAATACTATTGTACTATTCAAAATGATAAGCAGGATGCTTTCACAAAACACCTGGAAAAACTTACATGAGCTGATACAAAATTTCCTGCGTACAATGTAAAAGCAATATTGTAAGATGATCAGCTATATGAATGACTTAGCTATTCTCACCCATACAATTATCCAGTACAACTCTGGAAGAGTTCTAATGAAAGATGCTATCCATCCCAAGAGAAAGAACTGATGGTGCCTGATACATATTGAAGCATACTTTTTATAAAACTTAATTTTTCTTGAGAGTTTTTTTGTTTGTTTTTTGGTCTATGTTTTCTTTCACAACACGACCATTTTGGAAATGTCTTTCCTAATTACACATGGATAACCTATATCAAACTACTTGCCTTCTTAATGGGGAGGGTAAGGGAGGAAGGGAGAGAATTTAGAACTCAAAGTTTTAGAAACAAATGTTAAAAATTGGTTGTGCATGCAACTGCACAAAATGTAATAACACACACAGACACACACATATATGCACACACACATACACACACACGTATATACACATACATATACATATATACATACACATACATATATACATATATGTCTATGTATCTCTCTATCTAAAGAAACCACCCTTTTAAACTCCCATGTTGTATAGCAATCTCTCTTGCCACGTTCCTTCCTGGGAGGAATTTTAATTTAATGTGATGCTTCAAGACTTGGAAAAATACATATATTTTTTTCCATTAACAGTTTAAGTACCTCTTTTTTTAAAGATGGTACTTCATTGAGATTAGGCACAAGAAATACTCTATGAATTCTAGATATATTGCCCCCTTAAGAAGATACTTAAGTATACACCAGTTCAGGGGGAGCCTGTCAAACTCAAGTGACCTGGAGCTTCCATCTAAATTATATAACTAGACAAAGAATTTGACAAATATGTATTACCTGTACAGAATGTGAAATCATTCAAATTAAATAATGTGTTTATCTTGAGAGGTAATGTTTAAGTATTTATTAGATGAATAAATGAATAGGACAGAGGAACTTTTATCTTCTCTTTGCCTCCTGACTAACTATGATAAATGACCTAGGATGTCAAGAAAAATAATGAAAACATGTAAGGATGTAGGGATAATAGCCCTTAGAGACTGCAAATTGTCTTATAAAGCAGATGTCATCAATATCTGGTTGAAAAACAGAGAAGCAAATCAATAGAATAGATTAGACAAGGGAGAAAAAGAAATAATGCAACTAATAATGCAATGTTTGATAAAGCAGAAAACAAGTTCTTTAAGAAAAAGACCCCCAATTTGATAAGAATTGCTAGGAAATGTGGAAAGTGGTAAAAGAAAAAAGAAATTAGGTTTAAATGACTATTCTATAAACTATTTCATAAGAAATCCAAATTATACACAGATGTGCACACACATATACACATAGTACTTTTGTAGCACAATCACACAAGTAAAACTAATTTTGATTATATGAAGTTATAAAGCTTCTGCCTGAACAAAATTAATGCACCTAGCATAAGAATGGGAGTGGTTGAATGGGAGGTAAAACTTTCTATCACATATTTATAGTAACAATTTTTCTGTCCACAAATAATATATAAAAACCTGTTTGTGTGTATGTTTGTGTGTATAACTATTTCCCTTTATATGTAATATTTTATATCTACAGGCATGTTACATTTAAGATACATGTGTTAGTTATCATATATAGCAGAATTGTATGTGTACATATATTTGTATATACTTACATGTCATTTCTGAATAATTGATGAAAGGATAAAAACAAACTCCTTAAAAATTACAAATTATTATTTACCATATGAAATAATTGTCTCATTGATAAATAAGAAATGCATGGTGTGATGTGTGTGCCTGTGGAGCCAGAGACCTTTTTTACCTTCAGGTAAAGTAACTGGAAAATAATTATTGCCATAATTATTGTTTCTCAGATGAAGAAAACTAACATATTGACCTTGAGTTCCAGGTAAAATTGTTTTCTGGCATGACATTCATAACTTGTCATAATAGAAGATTATCAAACATGTAAGAATATGAGAAAAGAGAAAATGAATGAGTTAATATGAACACAATTATTGAGCACTTATTATGTTCCCAGCACTGTGCTAAAATGGGGACAGAAATAAAAAGGTAATAGATTCACTTACCTTAAGGAAATTATATTCTAATAGGGGAAAAAGCACATAAAAAAACAAGCTTGCTTTGGTTTGCTTAGTTAAAGAGATAGTGATTGACTCCCTAGAAGAATTGATTAATGTGCCCTCTCTTAAATAAACAAACAAATGAATAAGTAAATAAATGAGGCTTCGTTATTATAACTTGATCATCAAACATCAACATATCCTTATATAAGGAACAGAAAAAAAGATAATTGTACGTGACACTGAAACTAGTACTTTTATTGCTGTTATTTGTCTTTTTTTAAAGCACATATTAAATTTAATATAGTAATTCTAGAAGTGTCCTTCTCATGTGGGTATCCTTTTGACATTTATTTTGTCTTCTTTGTATGTTTAAGATGTTGCTTTGGGATATATTTTTTTTAACATTACTATCCTTACTTCACCCCCTTCCCTTTCCACCCACCACTCCCAGCAAAACAACATTAGCCCTCTGTTGTATGAAATAAGTATGTCATACAAAACTTATCCATACATTGAATATCCTTGAACATATATGCTTCATTTTTTTACTTCTATCCCATTTCTTCTCTTTTAAGAGATGGAAAGAATTATTAACCATTACTCTTCTAGAGTTATAATAAGTCATTACCTGTTTCAAAGTTATTAACTTTTTTGTAGTTGTATTATTTTACAATGTTGTAGGCACTGTATATATCATTCTCCTTGTTCTACTCACTTGTTTTTGCATCAATTCACAGAAGTTCTCCTTGTCCTTTAAATGTTTTCTTATGATTCAGTGATTAAAATAACTTACCATAATTTGTTCAGCTGTTCCCTAAGTGTTGGGCACCCTCCTTAGTTTCTAATTCTTTGCTAAAACAAAGTGAATTCCTATGAATTTCATTGGACACATGGAACTTTTTCCTCTGAAAAAATAATTTTGTTACTAGGCCAAGTATTATGGATCAAAAGATGTGTCTAGTTTAGTGACTTTTGGGGTATTGTTACCAATAGCTCTTCAGAATTTTTAGATTTGACTTGTCTTTTTCAATAGAAATGGTAATACCATTTTGATTATAGTTCTGAAACTGGGAGATAGGACAGGAATGAAGTAGGGAAGATTGCAAGGAAATAGCCAGAATGGAATATGGGCCATGACACAAGTTAACAAAGACTTAAAATATGATGTGGTGATCTATAATTCTTATAACTCTCTTTTGGGGAACTGATGGGTTAAACATGGACTATTATATGGGGTTGTTGAGTAGGGATTTTCACTGTAACTCTACACCATCTAAACAAATTCTAGCCAACCCGGGCCAGACTTCAATATGTTATTTCTTTATGACCATATTCTCCAAAAAGAACATAATTAATAAAATACTTTCTTTTGTTATTCAGGTCTTATGGTGGGACCCATAAGTAAACAACCTCAGGAACTCATGAGATTGCCTCCAAGACTTAAAAGGCCATCTCAGTATTACTCTTTGTTAGCTTATGCTTAGGAAAAAATAAAATAAAACCAACAAACAAAACTGAAGAACCATCCAGGGGCAACTGAAGCTCAGGTTCAGGTTTGCTTAAACAGCATAGATATATTCTGGGACATGTTAGCAACATTCATGGCTGCCAGGTAGGATAGAAGAGGATCTCTTCCATTACAATGTGGAGTTCCAGGAAAAGTTCTATAGGTGGTGCTCCAGAAGAAGAAACAAGATAGAGTGAAAATTTTCTCCTTGAAAAGTAAGTGATTAAGGAGGCTAGGTGGAGCAGTGAATAGAACACTGCCCCTAGAGTCAGAAGGATCTGCATTCAAATCTGGCCTCAGACACTTAACTCTTACTAGCTGTGTGACCTTGGGCAAGTCACTTAACTCCAATTACCCTGCCCTCCCCCCTCCAAAAAGTAAAAAAAAAAAAGTAAGTGATTTTTGTGGCTCAGTGGCTAATAAAATGATTGTTTTGTCTTCTCAGTTTATAAATCCTTTAACAATAAACTACATTGGGCCACTAAAAATAGCCTAGAATTCAACAGATCAGGGGACTCTTCTATTTTTAACCCCAATTACAGTTAAATTTCATAGCAATTAAAATGCACAATTCTTTTCTCCCAATAATCCTATGCAGTAAAGCAAATATTATTATTCTTGTGTTTTTTCCCCCCCAAAATGTGACAACCGAGGGGCTACTCTTACAATGATTTGTATATGGTCATATTTGTGTATGGTCACATATACATATATACAGATACAATTACACACACACACACACACACATGCATATACACATGTATATGCACACACAAAGGCATATATTATGTATGTGTGCACACACATAACACATGCATGCACATATGTGCACTCACATGTGTATATATGTATGTACATGTGTGTATGTGTGAATGGATGTGTGCATGCATATGTATCTATATGTATCTATATATATTATGAGTGTGTATATATTTATGTATACTTAAATTTATTAGAGAAGTCTAAATAATTTAAAATCTAGCTAGACTCCATTTTAAGACTATTCTTAAAAAAGAAACCTTGATATATTCCACAATTTGTTATTAGTGTTTTTTTTTTTATTTTATAATGAGGTAAAGAAGCTGAAAGGAACTCAGTAAAGAGATTTTTGCTTTTTTTTTTAAATAATAGACATAATCTGCCTTAACTTAAACATTAGAGAGTAGAATAAGTTTTTTTTTTCTTCTTGTAATAGTGCTCATGTTTCTAGTTACCTATTATTTCAAACTGATCAACCGGATTTTTCAATTTAATTTTATCTATGAGGGTACTTGATTAGGGAAATGACAAGTGGATAGTGACACAATAAATGCTATCATTTAGTCCTGTAAATGATTGAAAGGCTCTCGTCATAGACAAGTCTGTAAACACACATATGCCAACACACTAATTAGTTATCTCAAATTCGATCCTTATTACATTTATTGAACCCACAGTGTGTTCTTCAGAATAATGTCTTTAAACTATGATAGCTAATATAACTTTACAAGCACAATTATATTTGATTTATGAATAACATTTTTATGGAGTCATAAACTTCTCTTTACCATGACATTGAGTTAAACTCAGATGCTATGGCCTTGGTAATTTTTTTTTTCTAGTGATCCTTTTTAGTAGACTATCATAGAATTTTTGAACTGAAGACAATCTTAGAAATAGTCTAATCCAACCGTGTTATTTGATGAAAGAATTGAGACTCCACAAAGGAAAATAACTTTTTTGAAGTTTCGTATATAATGAGTTGTTTGGCTACAATCTGGATGTCTATAAGATTTGAACACCCTTCTGAGCCCTGCCCATTCCCCCTTTCCATCCTCCTGTGCCCCCCTTCCACACACACATATCTCTCTGTCTATCTGTCTGTCTGTATATGATGGAGAGCATTTTTCTCTGCCTTCATTTTGTTGCATTTTGCCTGTAAGATTCCACTCCAAATACCAATTACTTCTTTTCTGTTGGGTTTACAGGAAGGTTCAAATAATGTCTTTTTCAAGTCTTTCAAATTCAACATGTGCACAGTAACAAGAAAGAATCAACACAACCAAATTTTTATTTCCCAATATTCCTGGTTTCCTGCTGGAAAAAGATTTTACTCTCATAGAGCCGATTTCAGCAAGATGTTGGAGATAGAGCTCAGAAATGGAGAAATTTTTGGGATGATGTCATTCATTTATACTCATCTTGAGTTGTCTATATAATGAATGACAGTATTCAACATACAGTAGATGAGTAAATGATTTCATGTTGTGTTAAAATTCTAGAACATCATTAAAGGGATGGTCAGTGACCATTTAGAAAAGCATTCATTTAATAATATAGTCTAAAATTTTGACACTCATGTGAAATCAAACATACTGAATTCTTCCACCCCCTCTGCATTCTCCCCTCTTCTTCCTCACTTCCTCCTGTCTTCTTCTTCTTCTTCTCCTCCTCCTCCTCCTCCTCCTTCTTCTTCTTCTTCTTCTTCTTCTTCTTCTTCTTCTTCTTCTTCTTCTTCTTCTTCTTCTTCTTCTTCTTCTTTTCTTCTTCTTCTTCTTCCTCTTCTTCTCTAGGCAACATTTATTCTCACTAGGTCTGGGTTATCATTTTTTCCACTCTTAAAACATCACAACCACTCATCTCTGCCTCTTCATTCAAGTTTTCTTTTCTTTTTTTCTTTTTTGCCCCTACCTCTTCTCCTCTGTATGAGATGTTGGTAATTAACTCCAGAAGCTATTTGTTACATGATAGAAAAATATTTAACTTGGTTGTTTCTCTACTTGAAATAATATCTCATACCTCCTAATACTCACATTTTCCCCAAATAGTTAAAATAGCATGCTTGTAAGGCTTAGCAATATGTAACTGTGATTTCATGAGAAAAATTTATTTCTGGTACAATTTTCCTTATTTCTGCAGGAGCACACTACTGGTTAGGCTGGCACATATTGCTTTAAAACAATTTCTCAATTTATGCTGTTTGTTTAACATGGAGCATGAATGATTTTGAGTTGACAACAATAATGACACTTCATTATTACTCAATGGAAACCTCTAAGATTGGGTATTATGCAAAATTCTATTTAAAAGAAACACTGCTCAATAAAAATGGGGAACAAATCGATGTGTAAAGTTTATTCATTATAAATCTAAATTGGTAATTAATTCACATGATCTACTTTCAAAGCAGCAGAAAGGAAATAGTGCTATCTTATTAATAAAAATATAGTAAAGATAAAATTTAAAGATGACTTTATCTTGGAAAGTTATGGTTATTTTTACTTCTGTTTCTGCTGAGAAGAATATTGTTTCCATAGAAAATAAAACTATTTTAATTGTATGTTATTATTATGTACCTGTCCCTTAATTTCATATATATCTAGTATTAAGGGAATCCTTCTTCTTATTCTTTTTTTTTTTGTTTGCAAGTTTATTCAGCAGGAAGTCATTTTCCCCTACTTCTGCTAAATCCAAAAAGAAAAATCCTTTCATATTACAACATGAGCAGCACTGTTGAAGTAAAGTGATTAATTCCTAAAATGGATTTCCAGGCTAAAGAGAACTCACTCAGTTTTGGACTTAAAACATAATGCAGAATTACGTTTAGTAAATTAACCCAAATTTGCATGGGACTAGACAGAGGTTTCTAGTTCCTTAAAAATTTTTCATAGGATAATAAAATAGAATTACATGGAGAGTTTGGGGTGAATTTCGGAATTTTTCTTCAATTGCAATTTCTAAGGGAAGTAGTTTTCTCCTCTGTTCATTCTGAATTTTGTAAAATAATTTCAGTGACATGAAGTCATGATGTGTTCATAACCCTGCAAATGGGCCAATTTATTAATACTAACTTATGCACGTAATCATATAATGTTCACTTCAGCAGGTACCGATATGTAACTAAATTCTCATTTCATAGATGAAAAAATGAATGCTGATGCTCCTAAATATA
>CM053583.1:140757601-140760109 GCA_028627135.1 Pseudochirops cupreus
AACTGAGGCAAATAGAGGTTAAGTAACTGGCCCAGGGTCATACAGCTAAGAAGTTCCTGAGGTCATATTTGCTTTCAAGCTTTCTAACTCCATACCAGGGACTTCACCAGCTATCCCTGTGACATAACCTTTCCTCAGTTCCTTCATTTATACAATGCAGATACTTAGAGCACCTACTTCTCAAGGTTCTTGTGAGGATTAAATAAGAAAATAATTTCAAAGCACTTGGCATAGTGCCTGGCACATAGAAAGTGCTAGATAAATATTATTACTGGGTAGCTTGATGGTTCAGTGGCTAGAGGACTAGAGTTGGAGTCAGGAAGACCCGAGTTCAAATCTGTCCTCCAACACTAACTGTGAGATCCTTGGCCAAGTCATTTAACCTATGTTTGCATTAATCTACTGGAGAATGAAATGGCAAACAACTCCAGTACCCTTACCCAGAAAAACCCATGGGCAGTGGGGTCTACAAATTTACACAAAGTTGTACATGAATAATTCTCATTCTTTAACCTTTGTTCTATATATGTTGTCCTATCTACATACACAAACATATGCATACATACATTCACATACACACGTATTTATGTGTGTATGCATATGTTTGTGTGTATAAATAAATATAGACAGAGACAGAGAGAGAGATAGAGACAGAGACAGAGAGAAGCTTTGGTCCAGGGAGATGGTGATTGAAGCCAGAAGATAGTTAATCGTTAATTTCCAGAAAGAAATGTCAGATTTATTTTGATTACTGCTTCTAGAACACGTTATTGAAGCAGGGTGAGCAGGGAGAAAAAGGATTACATGAATGTAATGGCAGGGCATGTGGTAGGATGTGACTGGATGGGTTGTGAATTACATTTGTGTGTCACCTAGATTTGAGTCATTCAACAATACAAAACATAGTCCAAGGTTAAATGGATTAACTCTTCCCCCACCCCATGTCCCTACACCCCAGTACAGTATGCTCTCTGGAAGATTCTGTTTTGTGAAAAGAGACAGGGTCAATAGCAATGGAAAGCTGCGTATGATGACTGAATCAAATATAATTATCTTCAGGGTGTTCTTTTTTTGCAAATTCTGACCAAACCGTGCCCTCTAATTCCAGATCCAACACTTAGTATTTTACTACTGAGATTCCTGACTTCACTGCAACCATACTCATTTTATTATATGGGAACAGATGGGTCCATTCAACACAGCATAGGATCTTAGGAGTAGAAACTACACCAGAAGTCATTAATCTTTATCATATGGAAAAGATGTCACAAAGGTCTTTCAGTTTTGGAGTCTGAGATAGAGCAACAGATGCCAACACACTATTGGGTTCTCACTGACTTCAGTGCATCCCTTCCTTCTGTAACTATTGGTATGTATTTGCAACTCCAACTTCCCTTTCCCAACAAGCCTCTCAATTTGTCTTTTCCCTTTCTTTCACTAAGATGATCATCACACACTAAATAGTAAGGAGTTCTCATCACTTTGATTTCCACTTTTGCGAAGGATGGATTCGGTCTTAGTACACTCACAGTGACCAAGAAATAGTCCTTCATTCAGCTTCTAGAGAATAGAATGACTCCATGAATTCTATTCAATTTATTAGATGAAGAGGATTGTATCTTTTAATATCTTAGATATTATTCCCAGGAGAATAATATGTAAGTGAGGGCACTTAGTAGTTATGATAAGCAGAAATCTACAGTCTCTAGCTCATTAATGACCTTCCTAATGTGTTTCTTACAATATGGCATTTAGAGCTAAATATGGTAAATCAGATGTGAACTGAACAGGAGAGAATAAAGCACGACTATTACTTCTCTTGCCCTACACTCTATGCCTTTCTTATGGCTTCTAAAGTGGCCTTTGACCACTAATCTCTGGTTCTCTGTTTTCTCATCCATTAAAATGAGTAGATTGGACATATTCTCTAATAACTGTACTTTATATATATATATATAACCATTTCCCATTCGAATTGAATTGCTATTGCTTTCCTGGACCTAACCATGTTGCAATGAAAATTTCACAAAGATTTTTTAATAAAAAATACATAGAAATATTCCTAAATACTAGAGTATTTCATACAGCACAATCATAAAATAAAAGTCATATAAGATACACAACTTCAAATCAGGTAACAACTTTATTGTATGATATCTCATCAGTTCTTAGAGGTGTCACCATAGTCTTAACTTTTGAAAATACAAAGCAAACCTTGGCAGGTATACCAGTCTAGAAATTTGCCATTACAGTTCCAGAAATAGAGCTTATGTTTCTCATACAAGGAACAAAACAATTAAGTTTCTAAGTCTCAGCAAGAGAAAGTTGGACACCAGGGGATGGATATGTATTTTTTAACCATAATACATAGGGACCCACTGAAAGTACAGAGGATTTGCATCAGGAGAGAGAGTCAATACCAGTGATACAACACATCTTGCAAAGTATTGGAGACACACAAAGGAACAAATCTACAACTCATAAGAACAGGTGAGCAATCAGTAATGC
>CM053583.1:140760609-140844665 GCA_028627135.1 Pseudochirops cupreus
GCTAGATCCTGGGTTATCCTAATTGTGTTTCCACAGTATTCAAATTGTTTGTTCTTGGCAGCTTGTAATATTTGCTGCTTGACCTGGCTATAACATTCCTAGGAGTTTTCTTTTTGGGATCTTTTTCAAGAGGTGATTGATGCGTTCTTTCAAGTTCTGTTTTGCCCTCTGGTTCTAAAATATCTGGACAATTTTCCTTGAGAATTTCTTGAAGGATGATTTCTAGGTTCTTTTTCTGATCATGGCTTTCAGGTAGTCCAATAATGTTTAAATTGTCTCTCCTAAATAGATCTCCTAGATCTATTTTCCAGGTCAGTGTTTTTTTCAATGAGATATTTCACATTGCTTTTGATTTGATATTCTTTTTCTATCTGGCAAATTATGTTTTTTAAGGCATTCTTCTCATTAGCTTTTTGAGATTCTTTTGCCATTTGAATTGGTCTATTTTTTTTAAGGTGTTATTTTGTTCAGTCAGGTTGTTGACTCTCTTTTCTTGATTTTCTTGTATCATTCTCATTTCTCTTCCCAATTTTTCCTCCACTTCTCTTATTTGTTTTTCAAAATCCTTCTTAAGCTCCTCTATAGCCTGTAATCAGTTCATATTTTTCTTGGAAGCTTTTGGTGCAGGAGTTCTGACTGTGTTGTCTTCCTCCCATTGCTTGCTTTGATCATTTTTGTCCCATAAAAAGTAATCTAAAGTTGGATTGCAGTGCTTGTTTTGCTTCCTTTGTTTGCCTATGTCACTTGCCTATGTTACTTGACTTTTGAGCTCTTTTTCATGTTAGAACACGCTTCCAGAGAGGAGAGCTTTGTCCCAAATCACTGTGGTTTTCACATGTTCTGGAGCTATTAGTTGGGTTCCCTTTCAGAAGCCTCCACAGGTTCTTGCACCTACTTACACACCCCAAGACTTCCCTTCGAGATGGTTTTCCAGATCCCAGCAGGTTACAGCAATTACCCCTCAGAATGGTTGCTTGGTCCCCCTACAATCTGCAGACCAGGAGCTCTGAAGCAGCCACATGCAGGTAGATGCATGGCCACAGTGCCTGAGCTATTTCTCCCTTCTGGGGAAAGAGGCCAGACCATTCTCTCAGTCCCCCTGTTCCCAAAGTCCACACTGACCTTCTACTTTGCCTTTGGCATTTATGGGTTGATAATTCTGGAAATGGCCACAGCTGCTGGTTATCCACTCTCCATAGTTCCTGTAGCTGTGACTGATCAGGGCTGGCCTGGAGCTAAAACCTCAGGCTCAGGAAGGTCTGGGCTCAGCTCCCAGCTTGCTGTAATGGACCCTTACTGTCCAACTGCCTGGCTTCCTTCAATGGCAGATTTGTTTCTCTCTGTCACTTTGCATGTTCTGTAGCTCTAAAGTTTGTTTAGAGTAATATTTTATAGGTATTTGAGGTGGTAATGGGGGAGCTCATGGAGTTTTCCTGTTTCTATGCCTCCATTTTGGCTGCACGCTCCCCCGCCCGTCCCCCCCCCCCCACAACCCGCCCCAATTTATTGTTTCTTTCTTGCTGCCTGAAATATTTTCACTTTTATCTGGGGACTCTGTAATTTAGCTATAATATTCCTGGGAGTTTTTATTTGGGAGTTCTTTCATTATGTAATTGATGAATTCTTTCAATTTATATTTGTCCTCTGTTTCTAAGATATTCAGGAAGTTTTTCTCTACAATTTCTTGAAATATGATATCTAAGCTCTTTTTCTTTATTGTGGTTTTCAAGTAGCCGAATGATTCTTAAATTATCTCTCCTTAATCTAATTTCCATGCAGAGGACTTTTCCCCCTAATAAACTATATTACTTAGAGCAAAGTAAAAATTTCTGCCTTAGTTTCTTTTGTAAAGTTGCAAAAATGATAATGAGACCTATTGGATAGAAATAAGATGACGTTTGTTAAGTACTTTGTGCGTCTTAAAGTACTATATAAAAACCAGTGATTTTATTATTATCATTATTACCATTAATTGTGAAATCTGATACTGAATTCTTAATTCCATATCATCCTGTCTTCCTTGATTTTCCATTCTATCACCCCCACTTTCTCATTAATTGTGACCATTTTGCAATCTTCTGGCTGTTGCTCTGATGCCTAGAAACTTCATTTTCCCCAGTCCTTAAAAAAGCTTCATTTCATTTTTCTATTCCTTTCTCTTTCATGGCTAAAATTCTTGACAAAATTCATCTACCATATTTTCCTTCATTTCCTCTTCTCTGATTTTCTTCTAAACTCTCTGTAGTCTGGTCTCTGAAATCATAATTTGACTCCCACTGTCTCTAATCTTCCCAATGGTGTCTTAATTACAATGTCTTATGGTCTTTTCATCCTTTTTGACCTATCTGTTGCATTTGGCAAAAGGAAAAACTCCCTCCATCCCTTTGTTCTTTATGCATGACACTTAATCTCCCATCTATATGTACCTTTTACTGGCTCTCACACAAGCCTGGAATAGAAATTTTCCTCACAACTAACTCACAGATTCTTTCTCTTTCTTTAAAATGCAGCATCTGCATCATCTTCATGAAGACTTTCTTGATTCTCCAAAATTTTAGTGCCTTGTGTGTAACCACCTTTTCATTTATTTGCTTTACTGATTAATGCTGTATATTCATATATTTACTTATTGCCTACACACATACACACACACACACACACACACACACACACACACACATACATGCGCCTTAGAATGAAAGCTCCTTCCACGTAGAGATTATTGCTTTTTAATTGTATTCCAACTTCCTTACCGAGGGCCTTTTACATAGTAGCCACTTGATAAAAACTGTTGATTGATTCCTGACATTACTCTCTCTCAGTACTCCTATCCAACTCTTCCTTGTCAGTGTTTTTTGCTTGTCCATCTTCCTGTATGAACTCCCCTAAATGTGAATGTTCTCCAAGATCCCATTTTATGACCCCTAGTTTCATCTTTCTTCATTCTTTCTCAGTGGCTTTATCAGTTCACAAGTCTCTCCCAATGACTCAAAAGTCTCTGTTTCTAGCTCCAGTCTCACCCTTGAGTTTCACTTCTGCATCACCAATTACTTAATCGACATTTCCAATTAGCCCAGGCATCACAAAGCAGACCTCAGTACCTTTTCCCCAAAAATGTATCCCTCATCCAAACTTTCTTATATGTCTTGAAGGTACTGCAATTCTTCCAGGTTGTTTTTCATAATATTGGTGTTATTCTTGATGCTTCATGTCTCACCCCACATAAACAATCATATGCCAAGCTTTATTATTTCTGTTTCCACATCATCTCTTATATCTATCCTCTTTCCTTAGCACCTTAATTCAGGCCTTCATCAAATGTTGCTTACATTATTGCCATGGCTTCCTAATTGGTATCCTGCTTAAAGTCTCTTGCAAATTCAATCAATCTTTCTGACTGCTGCCAGAGTGATTTTCCTTCAGTGCAGGTGTCTGATCATATCACTTTTCTACTCCATAAACTGTTGTGGTTTTCTGTTGCCTTAGAATTAAATAAAAACTCCTTCATTTAGCTTTTTAAATACTTTCACAATTGTGTCCCAACTACCATGGTCTTTGGTTTTATACCTGTGTGAAACAAGTTGTTTTTGTGTGTCCTGGTGTTATTGCTTTGGTCTGGGGTAATAAAATGGAGGGAAAAGTAATTTTTTATTTTTGTGGTATTGGATATAACTAACTAATTGGATATAATCTAAAAGAGATGTAAATAATGAAATAACACCAATGATGCTTTGCCATATATTTTGGCATAAATTATGATAATTAAGAAAAGACAATGTGAAAAGATATGAAAGATTTAAGTAGGTCCTTCTCTAAGTGTAACAGTGCACCCAGTTGCGGGGTTACCATAAAAACCAATGAGATCACAATTTTCCATAATGGAATTACATTAATAAAATGAACACCTTTGACACTGTTTACCGTATTTTCATTTTTGAAATCAGTAGTCCCCATTCTCTATCTATTGCATCTACTTATCTCCATATTAGCTTTTTTTTTTTTTAAAGAAAATACAATGACTCTGATATCCTAAGTGTCTTACTAACCTCTAGGACATTTATTAAACTGAAAGAGGAGCTCATTTACATTATTAATTTTTGATTATTCAGGGCTGTTTATCACCTGGGATATTTTTGTTCTTGTTTTCAAGAAGATGTCTGTGTCTTTTTGAAATTGAAATAGTAATAGGATTTCCATGGTAATTGTTTTTATTTCATTGAATAATAGCTTAATTAATGGAGCAAATATCCTCTTGAACTCTCCAGTAGCCAAGGGAAATATTTCTCTGGACAGAAAGGGAACTACTTCCTTTCACCCATCCTGTCAATTATTCTAAAATTTTGAATAACCTTTTTGTTTGTTTCCTTTGAGCAGATGAAAACCCAACTGACATAGACACATGTTCTTACTTCTCTTTGTCATATAAAGAGTGTTTGTCATATTGCACACACACAATCAACCCTATTAGTTCTGTGGTTTATGATTTAATTAATGAAGAAGTCTGCATTTTTCTTAATTAATCATAGTGATCCTTAATCTAAAGAGAATAATTGTTGCTTGTTTGTGTCCTTATTTTTGTTATAATTTTTATTTATTTGATCCTTTTCTTAACTTCAATTTATATCTTATAGCATTACAAGAAGCCAAGCTTGTTGTAATTTAGCAAATGGTCTACCAAAATACTTGTACACTACTTCTCTCAGATCTGCCACTCTCTGTGATCTTGGATAAACTATTTAATCCCTGTGGAGTTCAGTTTTCTTATCTGAAAATGAGGCAATTGGGCTAAATGATCTCTGAGGTCCTTTCTAACACTAAATTTATGATTCTAATAGGAGACTTTGAAAAGTATTAGGTAATTAAATTATTTAAGTTCTTCTTACCTGTATAACATTCATTTTAATATCTTCATTTAATATCTTCACTAATATCTTCATATTATTCATTCATTTATATGATCAAAACATGTAAAAAACACTTTATCAACTAGGCAAAAAAGTAAAAGTGTATGTTTTAGATTTAGAATAAATGTGTATAAAGATATTTCAACTCAGAGATTATCTATTTAGATATGAAAAGGACATTAAAAATCCAATGTATGTGCTTCATTTCCCTAAAGATGAAGGAATGGGGGAATCAGAGGGATTAAATGTTGCATCCAATGTCATATGCAAATAACAGAGCTGGCTGTTCTCTCACCTTTTCCAGGATAGCATACTGTCATTTGCTTCTTTATTTTATGGCTATATCCCATAATACAGGACTGTTGAAAATTTTTGTGCAATTTTAAGCTTTAAGAAGTTAAAATCACACTAAGACTTTTCAGATACCCCACATACAGTAATATATGTGTGTGTATGTGTGTGTATGTGTATATATATATATATGTATATATATATATATATATATATATGTATACATATATATGTATCTGTATCACTGTACTTGTTTGGCATATGCATATCAAATTCATGTGTATGCATGCATCTATAAGTTTGTAGGTATATATACATATATGCATGGGTGCATGTAGTACAAACTAGACTTGCTTAGGTATATCTATAATGTATAACATTATAATTATTTTTTAACCACATGGGTGGGCATAGCCTGCTTTGACTCATTGCCTTCATTTTAAAACTGGTGAAAGACTGAGCCAGTCCTTTTTTTGTTTGTTTGTTTCTCTAGTCCTTGCTGGCTTACAATCTTTTCCTTGTTCTGTCTAGACTCTAGACTTTAGATGGTGAAAGTCCCAGTTCACTCACTGAATGAATACAATGAATTGAATTGGTTAAAAGGAAAGACTTCTTTCTCCTTTACCCAGTGGGGGACAGAGGCTTTGTGTCACACAATCTAATACAAATCAACAAAAAAAGAGAACTGAGTATTGTATAATTATAATCACCAATCTTTGCCTTGGAATTGAGATAGTTGTTGGGATTTTATGGATTAGTTAGGATGCACATAATTGTGTGTGATTTTCATGATTCAGTTTTTACTTTGATTTACACTCAGAAATATGTTTGGGCCACGTGTGGCTCAGAATTAAAGGAAGTATCATTGTATGCAAGAGCAGAAAGAAGGGATATGAATGGAAACAATAAAAATAAAAAAGATATTTGTAAAATATTTTTTAAAGAAGTTAATCTCTTTGAGATCAAGAACTGTTTCATTACATTTTACATCCCTGAGGTCTGGTATACTTGCTAAATTATTTAATTGAAAAAAATATTGAGTAACTTTCACAGTTACCATGGGGTACTTCAATGTACTGGTAACTGGAAAGATGAAGAAAGACTTCATGTAGATGGTAGCACTGGAGATGAATCCTGAAGATGTATTGGGAACAGATGAAATGACAGAGTAAATGAAGATTCCAAGCAATGTATGCCAACTGAATTAAAAAAAAAAAGAGTATACACATTTTTATAGTCTCTTGGGCATAGTTCCCAATCATTCTCCAAAATGATTGGATCAGTTCACAACTCCACCAACTTTAGTGTTCCAATTTCTCCACATCTTCTCTAGCATTCATAATTTTCCTGTTTTGTCTTGTTAGCCAATCTGATAGGTGGAATGTGGTACCTCAGAGCTGTTTTGATTTGCATTTCTCTAATGAATAGTGAATTAGAGAATTTTTCCATAAAATTGTAAATAGCTTTAATTTCTTCCTCTGAAAACTGACTGTTCATATTCTTTGATCATTGATTAATTCAGGAATGATATGTATTCTAATAACTTTGACTCAGTTCTCTATATATTTAAGAATTGAGGTCTTTATCAGAGATACTAGTTGTAAAATTTCTTTCCCAGTTTTTGCTTTCCCTCCTAAACTTGGTTGCAATGACTTTGTGCAAAAACTTTTCAATTTAATGTAATCAAAATTATCCATCTTGCATTTCATAATGTTTTCTATCTCTTGTTTGGTCCTAAATCCTCCCATTCTCCATAAATCTGACAGGTTAATTACTTCTTGCTCTCCCAGTTTACTTATAGTATCAGCCATATTATAGTTTCTGCCATACAACTTTCCAATTTTTCTGATAGTTTTTGTCAAATAGTGAATTCTTACTCCAGAAACTGGAGTCTTTCCCTTTATCAAACCGAAGATTACCATGGTCATTGCCTATTTTCTCTTGTGTATCTAACCTATTCCACTGATCCACTACTCTATTTCTTAGCCAGTAGCAAGTAGTTTTGGTGATTACTGCTTTATATTACAATTTAAGATCTGGCATAACTAGGACACCATTCCTTGTAATTCTTTTCTTTTTGCTTTTTTTGGGAGGGCAATTGGGGTTCAGCAACTTGCCCAAGATCACCCGGCTAGTTTTGTGTGTTAAGTATCTGAGGTCAGATCTGAACTCAAATCCTCCTGACTCCAGGGCCGGTGCTCTATTCACTGCACCACCTAGTCTTCCCCCCCCCCCCCCCCCTTTAATTCTTTTCATCAATTCCCATGATATCCTGAAACTTATATTCTTCCAGATAAATTTTGTTATTATCATTTTCTAGATCTATAACATATTTTTGGTAGTTTCATTGGTATGGCACTGAATATATAAATTTATTTTAGGTAGAACTGCTATTTCTATTATATTACCTTGGGCCTACCCATGAGCAACTGACATTTTCCCAATTATTTAGATCCAACTTTATTTGTGTGAAAAGCATTTTGTAATTGTGTTCATATAATTCATTGGCACGTAGACTCCCAAATATTTTATAATGTCTACAGTAGCTTTAAATGCAATTTCTCTTTCTATCTCTTGTTGTTGTGCTTTGTTAATAATAGATAGAAATGTTAATGATTTTTGCGGGTTTTTTTTACATCCTTCAAATTTATTAAAGTTGTGTATTATTTCAACTAGGTTTTTTGTTTGATTCTCTTAGATTCTCTATCATTATATAATCTGCAGAGTGATACCTTTGTTTCTTCTTTGATGTTTCAAATTCCTGCAATTTCTTTTTCTTCTCTTATTGTTAAAGTTGACATTTCTAGTACCATACTGAAAAACAGTGGTGATAGGGGACATCCTCATTTCACCCCCCCAATCTAATTGGAAATGCTTCTAGCTCATCACCATTAAATATAATGCTTTCTGATGGTTTTAGGTGAATGCTGCTTAACATTTTGAGGGAGACTGCATTGATTCTAATGCTCTCTACTGTTTTTAATGGGAGTGGGTGTTGTACTTTTTCAAAAGTTTTTTTTTCTTCATCTAATTGTGGTAATATAACAATAATGCAATATTCACAACATCCATGTGGTTATAAATATTCTGGAATAGTTGTGAATCACAAAATGTAGCAGAGTCTCCACATGGAGGGCAGAAAGCAAGCCTTTATTAAAATACCAGAAAACTGAGTCCCAGAACCAGAAAGCCAAAGTCATTATAGTAGCCATGAAGTTGATACACGTGGTTAATGCAGTGAACACCCACATTCCCAAGCCTTCACAACAGAACAGGCTCCCTCAAGCAGGGATTCTCCCCTCTCACTCATGGTCGCTCTTCAGTCTCATTCTTGGAAGTTCTTAGCAGAAATTCCCAAAGGAAAAGTTTCAGCAGAAGTTCCCAGAAGGAAGGTCTCAGAAGAAATTGCAGCCTCCAGATGCTCATTGAGAGAAATTCTCTCTCTCCCCAGCAGAACACATTCTGCCACTAGATTCTGGTCTCAAGAAATTCTGACTGTGCCTCTCTGGGGCTTTTCTTACATACACACAGCATTGGCTTCCTGTTTCAGCCAACCCCTTCCTGTTATGTTAGTAACAGGAGACAGGAATTCATACCTTCTGTTTCCCCAATAGTGGCTTGATCAGTTACTAAGTGCTAAGTATTTGCTACCTTTGCTTAACTTGAAACAAAGTGCTAAGTACCTGCTTACTTGCCAATGCAAAAAAAGAGTGTCTTCAAATTCAAATTAATTACCATTACATTGTTGTTTGCAAGAAATACCCATAGAACTGGCAGGAGTGTTCAGGAGAGACTTCATCTTGCTAACAGGTTATTGTCTTAGGTGTAAAAATAGAGGTAAGATGCTGAAGGAAAAAGCTCGGATGGTAAGGCAGATGGCTAGTTTGCCTGAGGATTCTTCTTTGCCACAGCATTCAGAAGAACATGCTGGAGGGTCTCATGTGGAAGAAGAACAAGCTACTGTTCATAAAGCTAAAAAGAAGTGAAAAACTATCAGAAGGAATGTGAATGCAGCTTTTGCACAGGCTGGTCAGAGCTGCCCCAACAACTGCCAAGAGAATATGTGAGAAGAGAATAGAACAAGGTTAAATGAGGAGTCTTCTAATGTAGAAGTTCTCCCCATAGTAAGGAGAAGGGAGGAAAACAGGGGGCCAAACAGCGTACAGGATGATAACTGAGAATTTCACTCAACAGGAAGCCAGTGTTGTGTGTATATAAGAAAAGCTCCAGAGATGTACAATCAGAATTTCTGAGACCAGAATCTGGTGGCAGAATCTGTTCTGCTGGGGAGAGAGAGAGTTTCTATCAGCAGCATCTGGAGGCTGGGCTGTTACTGCTGAACTGAGAACTGAGTCAGAATTTTCTTTGGACAAAGATCATGGAGACTGAAGTTGCTGCTGCCAGGAAGGCTAAAGAGGCAACCACCCCCACCCCCACCCCCAACCCCAGGCTAGAGAAAACAATTTTGATTTTGAAAACCTGGGGGGAGAGATTTTGATTCTGGGAGCCAGCTGAGATTTCTTCTGGGTCCTAGGGCCAGCTGAACTGCCAGAGGACTGAGGAGGCATGGTGGGATTCTGGTATTCTGTCTGTCTGTTTTAATGTTGTTTTCCCAGATTCATCTGCTGCTGAAGGACAGTGCTGTTGTTGCAGAGGCCCTGGAAACTTTCCGTTGGCTTAGAAATCCTGAAGAAGGATGTTCTTGTTGTACATTTATAGAAATCCTGGAAGAGAATCTTGCTGATGTTTTCAGGGATCCTGAGACTGTTCTGCAGGCAGAGAGTGAATTGTTGAGGACACTGGCAATATATGTTTTAGCTTTGTTAAGCTTTGTCTTCCCAAGAACAGAAATTGCTGAGAACTTGCCTCAGGTCAAGATGAAGAAAAGACCTCTTCTTGGGTACTGAATGCTATGATGATAATGTGGTTTACTAGTGACCTAGGGGTGGAGGGTTTGTGTATTTTCTCATGATTGTACTTAGTGATTGATTATACTTAGTAATTGATTGCTGAATAAGAGAGTGATTGAGTGAACTTAGTTGTCTCATGAGTGGAAGACTTTGACTATTGTGCTTTGAGATGACTGAATGACAGAGTAAGGAGGGAAACCTTCTTAGGGATACCAGACAATTGTTCTTTGTTCATAAGTTTTGGCCACTTTGGTGAAAACTATGTGACTATTTTAATGATAAGCTGTTGTGAATAGTATATTGTGATTTTTCTGTGATAAGTTGTAATATTGTGAATGCTGTACCTTGATTTTCTTTGAATGTTTTGCTTTGATTTGTTATAGAATAAATAGTGTGTTCATACATTCTGTAATCAGAACCTTAAAAGGTGTTCAGAGTACCATTCTTCTGGAAGGCTGATCTTGCATGGCATAGCAGATAATCATATGGTTTCTGTTACTTTTCTTATTGACATGGTCAGTTATGCTGATGGTTTCTTAAAATTGAACCAGCCCTGCATCCCTTGTATAAATCATACTGGACCATAATGTATTATTCTAATGTTGTTTGACTCTTCCTTGTTTAGGTTTCAGTATAATATTTGTATCATAAAAAGAATTTGGTAGGACTCCACCTATTTTCCCAAGTAGCCTATGTAGTATTAGAATTAATTGTTTTTTAAATATTTGATAAAATATACTTGTAAATCCATCTGGCCCTGGAGATTTTTGCTTAGGAAATTCATTGATTGCTTCTTCAATTTCTTTTATGAAATGAGTTTATTTCAGTATTTTATTTCCTCTTTTATCTGGGCAATTTATATATTTTTTTGTAAATATTCACCCATTTTACTAAGATTGTCAAGTTTATTGGTATACAATTGGATAAAATATTTCTTAACTAGTGTTTTAATGTACTCTTCTTTGGTGGTGAATTCACCTTTTTTCATTTTTGATTCTGGTCATTTGGTTTTCTTCTTTCTTTTTTTAATCAAATTAAGTAAAAGTTTATTTTTTTCCCACAAAACCAGCTTTTTATTTTATTTATTTGTTCAGTAGTCTTCTTTGTGTGTGTGTGTGTGTGTGTGTGTGTGTGTGTGTGTGTGTGTGTGTGACTTAAGCCAAATGAAACTTTATTACACTGGAAACAGTCATATATACAGAGCAAAGCATCCAACAGAACAGATCAATCTTTATGGTACATTTCTTTTGCACTGTCCTGTGGCTTTGAGGATGCTGCTGGGAGTCTGACATGCTCATCACACTGGACTTTGTTTAGAGGCTGATGTTGTAGGTGACTGTTTAAATGGCGCAGGGCTGGGGGAAGAGGGAAAGGAGGCAGGAGGGTTACTTTGGATAGACAGGTAGGTGATGGCCCAAGAAGAAGAGATGAAAGTGACCCTTGATTTAAAATGCAGACTCTTCAGGCAGATGTTATAGTAGAGCTTTAGTATCTCAGTTCAGTTCTCCTGATGAATCCCAAGGTCTGGGATTGACCCTAGAAATATTTCCCTGAGAAGATCTTGAGAATTTCCCCTCATTGGGGCTGAACTATAGGGTTAAACATACAGAGATGGACATCCAATTACATCTTCCTGGGGTACAATGACCAAACCCTCTATTCTTGGCAGTAAAGTAACAGAAGCCATCTAACTTGGGTTAAGGGTGGCTACCCATTTCTTTGTAAAAAAAAAAAAAAGATAGAGGCACCAGGGGCCTGGAAGACAGCATGACCTTGGAGCACACCGCATCTCTTCTGGAGAACCAACTGGCTAGATTGAAAGGTAAGAGGCCAGAGGTATGGCAGCCATAGCCAACAAATTCATTCATCCTATCTCTTCCCCAGCAGGTTCACTGCTAAGCTAAACCTCCCAAGCTGTCTATTCTTTCCTACTGTGGTATCAGTTCACAGAAGGACTTGTCTCAGATCTCCTTAGAAGATGGCTGTTTCTGCTACCTCTGCTATGCATGTTCCACCCCCACACTCCCATGACTAACAGACAGAATCCAAACTATCAACACATCCCTCCTGCTGTATGACACTGAAGAATAAGGGGGCAAGGGAAAGGGAGGGTAGATTTGGGTGGCAATAAAGTACAGATGGATGAGAGGAAGGTGTGAGACATGTAAGAGCCTGAATCAAAGGGAAAGAAGCAAGATTAGAGTTATGATAAATAAGGCTCTATTTTTTGAGCCATGAATATGTACATATGAGGAGACAAAGGAAGTATTTTAATTTCAGCACTGTGGGTGATTGGGTGTCCTACCTTCCCAGGATCTTTTCATTTTGGCTGCCCTGCCATGCTTCCCTACAACAGGCAGTACAGACAAAGGGAAGCTGATCAGGGAGAGAGCCTTCTTAAAGAAGTTCTGGAAAACTCTTAAGCCTCCTTAGCAGGAGAGATGTTTATGAAAGTGGATGAGGGAAGGCACAAGATGGGTGGGTTATAACCAACTATTAACCACTCTTCCCTCTGCTACTAAGCCCTTGTGTACGCCTCAGTGTATCTCCCAACCCCCACTCCCAGACTACTGGGCCCAGGGACTGCTCATTTAGCTTCACATAGGAAGGAATCCCAATGGAGCTACTCGTTACTGGTGGAACTCATCCATCACTCCACTAAGGCCCTTTATCCTTTAAAGTTTAAATCTAAGCTAGAATAAGTAGAGGCAAAGAGGCTTAATCCACCTAGGACAGAAGGAAATGAAGTTTCATTGCCCAGGACTTTCATCTAGAGAACAGAAACCATCTTCTTCCCTCCTTGACCTCACACCCATGGTGAGAATAAGGAAATTGAGGAAACAGCAAAGAGTCAAATCTTTGCCAAATGCCATCTAGTGACTACAAGGGTTGTTGTAGAGTAGCTAGACATCTCCACTCCAATTTTCTCTTATGCTTGACTAATCCTCCCCTCCTAATCTGGACTCAAGAAAATTCATTTCTCCCTCTACCATATCTTTACAAACTTTTCTGTCCACTGCATTAGAGAGAGTGATGTCCTTTCTCATGCACCTTCAGAAGAGTCCCAGAGTCAGCCTCTACCACAGAAATTTCTGCAACCCCAAGTGCCTCTGGGTCAGTTCTGACCCCAAAAGAACTCTTTAGGTCCCAGTAAACAATGTATATAAATATATAGACTGAATATATTATATAAATATATCTAAATCTATCTATCTATCTATCTATACATACATGCACAACTCAGAGGGCAATTCATTTACCCAAGAAGTGGTGCTAAATGGGGTTGCTGTGCTGAGAGGGGAAGGCTATGAGCATGGTTTATGACTGGACTCCATTCTAGTTTGACCCAAGAGATAGACTTGGGACCCAAAAAGTACCACCCAAGGCTTGATGAGTACAGCAAAGCAGTGTTGGAGAGATATGCCTCCCTCATCATCATTCCCAAAGGGAGTGCTTGAGGAGCTCAGGCCTGTTAATCGCCAAGAGGGAGAGTCTGAGTAAAGTGGGGCTGTGGAGGTTGAGAGGGAACACAGAAGATCATCACTTGTCCAAGGCAGTTCTGGTGTTTGATATGTAGAGGGACTGAGTCTTGTGGCCCCTCCAGGGTGTGGTGTTGAGGACATCCACACTCTTCCAACTAGAACTGAACACATCCTCTACAAAGCTAGTAAAGTCACTGCAGATATCCTTCAGGATGCAGCCATAGGCATAGATGTGAGGGAATTCTTCTTCCACACTGCACCACTTTGTCCCCTGCAGTGACTGGAAGTCATCTCTCCTCCAAGTCAGCATGGCTTTGGCAGTCACAGCCTTTTGAGGGCTCTCAATACTGAAAGTGTAAACAGGAATGTGTGTAAACTCCTTAGAAAGCATCTTTATCTTTATGCTTTAGGAGGAGCAGACAGCTCTTTTCCAAAAGAGACAGGTAGATTGCTAGAAAAAGAGGGGGAACTCGTTTCTCTGGCATCAACAGATCTTCCCTTTCTTTGGCTGTTATAAAGTTCTTTATTCTGCAAGAACTTTTCCATCTCAACCTTTACCAGCACTCATCACACATTGATCACCTCCTCCACAGTCAATGCTAGGCTCTCCATGAGATGACTGGATTCCAGCCACAGGTGTTTAGAGTGACGGTCCAATCCTGAAATATCCTCTGATGTTTCCTCTATACAGCCAAGGAAGCTGTGGGCAGGGGAACTGGATTCCTTAAGTGCCTTGTAGTTAAGGGCAAATGAGGCATAGTCTGTGGTGTCTGTCCTCCATGTGTGCATGCTGCCTGAGCAGGGTTAGGATTCCAGCTCCTGCTCTCCCAGGTGGACACTGGCCAGTGTCTGAGTGAAGCCCCATGGACATCTTGCTCTAAAAGTGGGCCAAGGCAGGTTCAGAGAAGGAGCGGTCCACTTAAGGGGCAGCAGGGAGCAGCCTATCCTCTTCATCTCCCCATTTGGAGAATCTTCCTCATCAGAAATGTCCATCTCTTCCATCTCTGCCAAGGTGGGGGCTTTGAGTAGGAACTGTGGCTGTCGTGGGTACTGATGGGTGCTCCCAGCACCTGAAAGGGACAGGTTTATGCAGGAAGTGGATTTCACATCACTGGAGCAGGCATTGAGGAGATCCAGTATGGGGCCTGCACAGGACATAGCTTTCTCTCCTCTTTAATCTCCTTCAGGATCTTCTCATGGATGGTTCCTTGCTTCTGGTACAAGAGCTGAAGTCTTCTTTCTGAAAGCTACTTTGGGGGGGGGGGGGCAGGAACAGATAAAATCCAGAATGAGCTCATGGTCATCTTTCATCACCCTAGGTGGGATGTCACCATCAATCATGACCTTTTGCAGTTTGTAGTTTTGAGCCTGGATGGATCAACATCTCAAAGGGGGTCAGCTGGTATTAGGTGGGCAGGGGTTTGAACTGCTACTTTTGGTCCTTCTTGAGTTTCACACCGTGATGCAACTCCTGCATCAGCTGCACCTAAAGCCGGGCCAAATCTTTGTGCCAGAGGTTGGCAAAGTCAGTTTGTGGCTTCTCTGCCTCTGTTCATCTTCCTGAAGTTTAAGCAGCATCTCCTTGGCCTCCAGGATCTTTCAGAGAAAGGCCTTCAGCTGTACCATCTCCACAAAATGTGCTTCAGCACACAGCTTGAGAGTGAGGTTAGGCTTCTTTGGAGTTTGTCAGTCAGAGAAAACACAGACTCATGACTTGGGAAAACATATACACATCGATAGGTGTCCTTACTGAACTCTTCCTCTTCCTCTTTCCCACCATAACTCTCAGCAGCAGCTCCACAGCCATTGTCTTCAGAACTGCTGTTGGTGATTAGATCAATGAGCTGCCCTAACTGGGGACTAGGCTCACATTCTTCAGTCTCATCAAATCCCCAATCCAGTGCTCATTATATGGTGAAACCCAGAGACTGGCAATAGTTTTCTTTATTTCAATTTTATTAATCTCTGCTTTGGTTTTCAGTATTTATACTTTGGTATTTAATTGAGGATTTTTAATTTTTTTTAAGCTTTTTTAGTTACAAGGCCTATTCATTCATTTCCTCTTTCTCTTTTTTATTCATGCAAGCATATAAAGATATAAAATTTCCCCTTATAACCACTTTTACAACATCCCTAAAGTTTTGGTATGTTTTCTCATCATTGTCATTTTATTGGATGAAGTTATTGATTGTTTCTATCATTTTTTGTTTGACCCACTAGTTCTTTAGGATTAGATTATTTATTTTCCAATTAATTTTTAGTCTATCTTACCATAGCCCTGTGTATCTACTAAATGGTCAGTTTTTGTGTAGGTGTCATTTACCTCATTTAGATGCTCTATCAGTTGGTACATACATGTTTAGTAATGATAGTACTTCATTGTCTATGCACCTTTTAGCAGGATCTAATCTCCTTCCTTATCTCTTGAATTAGGCCTATTTTAGCTTTTGCTTTGTCTGAGATTAGGATTGTTACCTCTGTTATTTTTTTTTCCTTCAGCTGAAGCATAATATATTATACTCCATTGTTTTACCTTTACTCTGTGTGTATCCCTCTGTTTCAAATGTGTTTCTTGTAAGCAATGTATTGTAGTATTTTGGTTTTTAATGCACTGTATTATCTATGTATATCCCACAGTTCTCAAGAGTTACAATCATCTTCCCATGCAGAGATGGAAACAGTTTGCCCTTTTTAAACATCTTTTTTCCTGTTTACCTTTTTATGTCTCTCTTCAGTTTTGTATTTGAAGGTCAAATTTTCTGTGGACTCTGGTCTTTTCATCAGAAACATCTGGAAGTCCAATATTTCATTGAATGTCAGTCTCCTCCCCTGAAAGATTATGCTCAATTTCACTGGGTAGTTAATCCTTGATTGTAATTCAAACTTCTTTGCCTTACATGATATCATATTCCAAGCCCTCCAATCTTTTAAGGTAGAAGTCGCAAAGTTCTGTGTAATCCTGACCATGGTTCCACAACATCTGAATTGTTTCTTGCTGGTTGCAGTATTTTCTCTTTTTCCTGATAATTCTGGAATTTGCCTCCAATATTTTTTGCTGTTTTAAATTTGAGATCTGTTTAAAGAGGTGATTGGTGAATTATTTCAATGAATATTTTACCTTCTTCTTCTAGGATGTTGGGGTAGTTTCCTTGATTTCTTGAAAGATGCAGTCCAAACCTTTTTTTTTTATCATGTTTTTCAGGTAGACCAATAATTGTTAAAATATCTCTTGGATTCACTTTCCAGGTCAGTTGTTTTTCCAGTGAGTTATTTTACATTTTCTTCTATTTTTTCATGTTTTTGCTTTTGTTTTGCTGATTGTTGATGCCTCATAGAGTCATTAGCTTCCATTTGCCCAATTCTATTTTTTAACAAATTGTTTTCTTCAGTTAGCTTCGGTAACTCCTTTTCCATTTAACCAATTCTACTTCGGAAGGAGTTTTCTTCAGTGAACTCTTTTTCCATGTTGTCAATTGTACTTTTAAATAAATTATTCAATTTTTCTTGTACTTATTTTACTTTTAAAATTATTTTTGAGGTCTTCAAGAAGGCTCTTTGGTTTTGAGACTTGTTCATATTCCATTTGAGGTTTCAGTTCTGGGTATGTTGACAATGTTGTTCTCTCCTGAATTTGTGTTTTGATCTTTCCTGTCACCAAGATACTTCTCTATGATCATTGTTTTTCTTTTTTGGTTTTTGTTCATGTTGTTTGCCTTTTTTCTGTCTTTAAAAGTTTATTTTTGCTTCTTGGTCATAGGAGGAAGTTTCCCAGGTTTCTTGTACTGAGGAGTTGGGGCTTAGTTATGTGTGCTGGGGTTCAGGTGATGGCAGCTGGTGACTGGTGGCTTATCTGGTGCTGGTGGTGGTGGCTGATATGTGCCTCATGTTTCCACTTGTCTGGAACCCTGGGGCTCATGATCTTCAGTGAGTTTGCTGAGGTGGCTTGCCACTAATTTGCTGGAATGCATTCCATCTTGTACTGGTCTCCTTTAGCCACAACAAGAAGGACCTTTCCCTTGAACCTGTAACCTCTCAAACTGAAAGACTATTGAACCTCATCTTTTTGCTGTCTCCACCATTTCAGGGTTTTTCATAGGGCAATAACCTATGGCTTTTTCAAGGTCAGTAAGGGAGGGTAATAGTGACATACTGCTTATTCTGCCATCTTCGCTCACAAAACTGGAGTCATATTTTGTACTACTCAAAAATTTGAAGGGAGGAGTTTTTATTTGTGTCTAGAGGCAAAATCAAGTAACTGGAATTTATTGAATAAAGAAGTAACGTGGCAATACCTTATGCTTATGGAGAATTACTTTAGTAATATTGTGTATAATGGATTAAAGTGGGATGACACTTAAGGCAGTAAGAGCAATTAGGTCATTGAAATCATCTAGGTGAGAGGTAAAGAAACACAGCCTTAAAAAAGATATAGCTGTATGAGTAAAGTGAAATATTAGAAATGCTGTAAAGGGAAAAATAGTGCTGTTTGAAAATTGATTAGATATGCTAGTTAATAGAGAATGAATGAGTCAGTAAATAGAAGAGGTCAGACTTGGACATAGCATTTTTGTCTTCCAGATGTGTGTGTGTATGTGTGTGTGTATGGGGGGGGGGGGATGTTTGTTTCTTTTTTCCCATGTAGAAAAATTCTAGTATCAATGCATTATAGGATATTAAAATCAAAGACCTAGTTTAATGATTCTCAAAGGGTATACTGTGAATTCAATTTGGTCTACCATAAAACATAAATAATTTAGTTTAACATACATTTCCTGTATCTAGGATACATAATAAACTAAAACAAAAATACATTGAAGAACGCTTTAACTAAGAATTCAGCAATGACAGTGGGAGAAAGATGGAAGAAAGAAGCCAGTAAATTGCCTGAGTTCTCCCCAGTTTCCCTCAGAAACAACTTTAAATCAAGGCTTTAAAAGATTTCTCTACCAACAGAATCAACAAAAAGATGAAGTGAAACAATTTTTCAGCCCACGAATACCTAGGAGGACTTCAGGAAAATCTGTCTCCTTTGGGCAGAAGGGAAGTACAGCCTGGTGCAAGTGGTGTCCTGGCAAGCCAACAGGAGGCTCTTAGTCACAACAAAGAGTAGCAACTGAGATCTCATGGTTCTGGCTACACAGGCAATATGTGAAGCCTCCAGCCCCAGTGAAACAGGCAAACCCCAGAATGCCAGCTACAACAAGAATGACTAGGCAAGGACACCATAAAAAGTCAGCAAGACACCAACCTGAGGCCAAAGAGAAGAAAGTCAATGATCAGGCCTTTGGTCCCCAGGGCAAGAAATTTGGAACTTTGTTTCCTGTATTCAAGGATCAGAGCTCAACTTTTTAAAAAAAATGGGAAAAAGAGTCCTGAACATTGAAAACTACTTATGACAAGGAAGATCAAAATACAAAATCAGAAGAGTACTGCAATGTCAAAATGCCAAAATGCAAAGCCTCAATGGGAAATATGAATTGGTTTCAAGTCCAAAAAGTCCTCTTGCAAGAACTGGAAAAGGATTTTAAAAACAACTCCTTAAAAAGTAGAATTAACCAAATGGAAAAGAAGGTAAAAAACCTTACTGAAGAAAATAAATCCTTAAAAATTACAATTGGGAAGGTGGAAGTAATGATTCTGTGAGACATCAAGAATCAGTCAAACAAAATGAAAAGAATGAAAAGAATACAAGGAAATGTAGAATGTCCTATTGGGAAAAAAAAACTGACCTAGAAAAATGGCTCAATAGAGATAATTAAAAATTATTTGTCTACCTGGAAGCCATAATCAAAACAAAATTTAAAAAAAAGAGCTTTGACAGCATCTTTCAAGAAATCCTTAAGTAAAATTGTCCTGAGTTCCTAGAACCAGAGAGTAAAATAGCTGTCAAAAGAATACTCTGATCACCTCAGGAAAGAAGAGATTTCAAATTGAAAATGCCAAGGAATATTGTAGACAGATTCCAAAATTATCTGGTGAAAGAGAAAATACTTCAATGAGCTAGAAAGAACCAATTTAAGTATCATAGAATCACATTTAGGATTACACAGGCTCTTGTAGCTTCTACCTTAAAAGATTAGAGGGCCTGTAACATGATATTCCTTAAGAAAAAGTCACTTGGATTAAAACTAAGGATCAACTACCCAACAAAATGCAGTATATATTTTTCATCAAGGGAAAGCAGACATTCAATGAAATAGAGAACTTTCAAACTTTCCTGAAGCAAAGACCACAGCTGAATAGAGAATTTTATCTTCAAATACAAGACTCAAAAGAAGCATAAAAATGGAAAGAAAAACAAACAAACAAACAAACATGGTATTTAAGAAAGGCAAACTGTTTACATCCCTACATGGGATGTAACATACTTGCAACTCTTAAGAAGTTTATCTCTATTAGTGGAGTTAGAAAGATTAGACAGAGAATATGGGTATAAATTGACATAGATGTGATGATAAAAAAAAAAAGAAAGAAAAACAGGTGTGAAAAAGGGATTTTCCTGGGAGAAGAGGAAAAGGGGAGGCAGAATGTTTTAAATTATATCACATGAAGAGGCATGAAAGAATTATTATAGGACAGGGAAAGAAGGAAGAGGTTGGGCTTTGTTTAAACCTTACTCTCATCAGATTTGGCTCAAAATGGGAATAACATGCAAATAATTGGATAGAAAAGTCTATTTTATGCCACAGTGAAGTAGACCAATTTGCCTAATGAATATGGATGCAAAAATTTAAATAAATATTAGCAAAGGGATTGCGCTGACTTATGTCATGGATAAACACTATGGTCAGATAGGATTTATAGCAGGGATGGAGAGCTGGTTCAATATTAAGAAAACTATCTGTATAATTGTCAATATCAGTAACAATGCTAACAAAAATCATATGATCATAAATGCAGAAAAAACCCTTTGAATAAATACAGTGCCCATTTCTATTAGAAACCACTAGAGAAGATAGGACTAAATGGAGCTTTCCTTAAAATGATAAGCAGTATCCATCTAAAACCATCAGCAAGCATTCCCAATAAGATCGGGGTGAAACATGTATGCCCATTGTCACCTCTATTATTCAATAAAGTACAAGAAATATAATTTTCAGCAATAAGAGAAGAAAAAAGAAAGTGAAATAATTAGAATAGACAATGAGGAAGCGAAACTAACATTCTTTGCAGATGATATGATGGTATATTTAAAGAATCAACTGAAAAAATACCTGAAATAACTATCATTGTTACAAAGTTGCTAGATATAAAATAAATCCATCAGTATTTCTATATATTACCAATAAAGCCCAGCAGCAAGAGATAGAATTATAAATTCCAGTTAAAATAAGTGTAAATAATATAAAATATCTGGGAATCTATCTGCTAACATAAACCCAGAATCTATGTGAACAGAATTAGAAAACACTTTTCATACAAATACTGTCAGATCTGAAAAATGGAAATATATTAGTTGCCCATTGTTAGACTGAGTTAATATAATAAAAATGGCAATTCTACCTAAATTAATTATGCAGTGCCATACCAATCAAACTACCAAAATTATTCCATAGAGCTAGAAAAAATAATAACACAATTCATCTTGAAGAACAAAAAGATCAAGAATATCAAGGGAATTATGGAAAAAAAATGCTAAGAAAGGTAGCCTAGCTATGCAAAACTGTATTATAACTGACAATAATTATAACTACTAATGACTAAGAAATAGAGTGCTGTATCAGTGGAATAAGTTACCAACACAAGACATGGTATATAATGTCTATAGTAATCTACTATTTAATAAATCCAAAGGCTCCAGCTTCTGGGATAAGACCTTACTATCTATTTAAAAAAAAAAACTGCTGAGAAAACTGGAAAATAATGTGGTAGAAAACAGGCATAGACCAACATCTAACATGGTACAACAAGATAAGTTCAAAATGGGCACATGATCTAGACATAAAGGTTATATTTGCATAAGCAAATTAGGAGAGCAAGGGATAGTTTACCTATCTGATCTATGGAGAAAGGAAGAATTTATGGCCAAACAGGAGATAGAGAACAGTTGGAAATGCAAAATGAATAATTTTGATTTCATTAAATTAAAGGTTTACACACACATACACACACACAGAGTGACTAAAATTTGAAGGAAAGCATAAAGCTGGGAAACATTTTTTTTTCAGTCAGTGTTTCTGATAAAAGTCTCATTTCTCAAATATATAGAGAATTGAGTCAAATTTATAAGAATAAAAGACGTTCCCCAATTGAAATATGGTTAGTGGATGTGAGCAGGAAGTTTTCATATGAAGAAATTAAAGCTATTTGTAGTCACATAAAATATTCTTATTCACTATTGATTAGAGAAATGCAAATTAAAACAATGCTGAGGTACCACATCACACTTTTCAGATTGGCTATTATAATGGAAAATGAAAATAATAAATGTTGAAGATGAAGAAGTACGAAAATTAGAATACTAATGTATTATTGATGAAGTTGTGAATTGATCTGACCCTTCTGGGGAAGAATTTGGAACTATGCCCAAAGGGCAATCATATTGTGCATACCCTTTAATGCAACAATACCACTACAAAGCCTGTATCCCAAAGACATCATAAAAAAGGGATAAAAACCTACATGTACACAAATATTTATAGTAGCACTTTTTGTGGTGAGAAAGAATTGAAAATTGAGGGGGTGCCCATCAATTATGATATAGCCGAACAAGTTGTGGTGTATGAATGTAATGGAATGGTATTATGCTATAAGAAATGAGAAGGTGTATGAACTGAGGCTAAATGAAGTTAGCAGAACAAAAGAAATTTGTACACAGTAACAGCAGCATTGTGTGATGATCAACTATGATAGACTTAGCTCTTCTCAGCAATACAATGATCCAAGACAGTTCTAAAAGATTCATATGATGAAAATGCTATCCACATTCAGAGAAAGAACTAGAGTCTGAATGCAGATTGAATCATGAAATTTTCAATTTTTTGTTTTGTTTTCTTATGCTTTTTTCTTTTTTGTTCTAATTCTTCTTTCACAACTTGACTAATGTGGAAATATGCTTAACATGATTGTACATGCATGACCTGTGTGAGATCACTCTCTGTCTTGTGGAGGGGAGATTATGAGGAAGGGAGGGGGAAAATGGAATTCAACATCTTATAAAAATGAATACTATCTTCACATGTAATTGAAAAAAAATACTATTGTATATGTATAAAAAAAGAAACCCTCTACTTTTACCACACAAAGACTAATTATAGCTGAGAACCTGGAATTACGAGCTGAAATTAGAACTATTTTCACTTACTCCCAAGAGAAGAGCCATTTATATAGTGTTCATAATGAAATGATTCCAGGTGAGATAATATCTTTGCAAGAGTCAATCCATGCCTCCTTTCCTCAATTTTCATTACTTTTTCACAACTATATTGAATTTTCTTAATTCCTTCTTGTGGTTAAAATAATTGTAACTGTTGACTAAAAGGAAATATTTGAATGGAATTTCCCCCTTAAATTTGAGAGGGAGGGAGTAAATCAGAAACTAAGTTTAAAATAAAACTTAATCTTCAATTTAATATTGACAATAGTAGGAAAATATAAATACCAACTTGCATTCCCAATTTCTTATAATGATGGAAACTCAACATCTTTTGCTCTAAAAATACTTAAAGAGATATAATTATCAAGGTGAGTACTAATTTTATTTTAAGGGAAAACCTAATTGAGTAAATGTATTTCTTTTTCAGAATGTTTACAGATGTTTTTAAATGAAGGCATTTGAATTTTTTTTGATAATATTTTGACAACTATATATGTATGTGTATGTATATATATATGTGTATATATATATACATATATATATATAAACCTTTATGATCATTTGTACTTTGTTACACATGTTAAAACTTAGTCTGAGAAAAGATACAGTAATTTTAATGCATTGTCAAAGCTTACATGACAAAAGTAATCAGAATGTAACAGTTCATTCCTTGGTTCTTTCATAAAATAAAGAAAATAACTACAAATAGATTAAATAATCCCTAATAGAAGTTATATATTAAAAATGCTGAAAAGACCTAGAGAAGAGGCTCTTTCTGGGTAGTAACTAACTCCATGCAGAATTACTAGAAGAACATTGCATATGCATAGCATTGCATATCCACAATAGTGTGGATACATTGAGATTTGTACCAGTTATTAAACTTTGACATTCCTGGCTTGAAAACTGTATAAAGAGAGAACTGAGATGTCTTATATACTAATGAGCTACTTCCCAAGCTTTAAAAAGTCAGTTTGAATGGTGGTGTCAGAAGAGGAGGAAGGATTGAAAGCTGGTTCATTTGGATACTTTGAGTAATTAGTTTAACTGTGTGATGAGTAGACCAAAAGGGACAACTATGGGGAAATTAGATATTTTATCAAGCTTATAGATCAATGGAAAGTATCGAGGGTATATACTGCCCAGGGGCTGATGAAAATAAAAATGACATCAGTTTATTATTTCAATGTGAGTCAGCTAGGTATTAAGAATCAGAACTTGTTCCATGGTGAGAGCGTGATGTTGCACTCTAAGTTATGAGAAGAAGTGTAGGAGAAGGAAGATGGGTTCTACCTCCTGGGAGAAATAGAATACTGTTAGCATTAAAGTAAGGAAGTATGACAGGAAAATTCTGTTATATTTGTCTAGTACGTGGCTATAAGTGATTGACTGAAATGACTAGTAATGATTACTCATTGGCTGGTGTCATTATTTTCCAAGAACTCTGATAGGAACTTTACTTGATGTCTTTGAATTATAAATAAGTCTTGTTTTCTTCTAAAAAAAATAACATGTGCAATGTCTGTACTATGAAACAGTGAGTAGCCTGTGAACACATGAATGCCTAAACATTTGGGGGGAGATAAGCATTCCCTAAAGATGTGGTATAAGATCTTAGTTCAAGTTCTGTCTCTGATATGTACTAATTAATATTTATTGATATATTAAAGGTTTCTATAAGTTGTCTTTTCCCCACTTTATTTAGATGGCCTATATATGTAATCTGCTTGGGGATCAATTATGGTAAATTTTAAACTTAATGGCAAGATAAACCATCATTACTATGAGGATTAAGTTCACACAATTGGCCCACTTAAATCATGCCTTCTTTCTAGTTGCATATTTTACATTAATCCCATATAACAGGGGTTGCTAGGGGAAAAATGAAAATTTGATTATTTCCTTTCTAGAAATAATGAATAATTGAATACATATACACTATTTTCAAATGAAATAGTCTTTCCTAGTCTTCCTTTGGAAATTAAAAAAAAAAGATAAATATATAAAAGTGGAACAAACAAAATGTTGTGCAAGAGCTGAGGAAGAAAAAAGTGATTTCTAATAAGGTCAATGAAGGTCATCTAGAAGAATCTTTGAATTCCTCTTTATATATAGGTACAATTTCAATTTGCTGATACAATGAAAAGGACCAGAAGGAAGGACATTCTAGGTTTAGGGAAGGAAGACATGTCTGAGTATCAGTAATTGATATTTCTCAGTTGGAGCATATATGATGGGATGAGATAAGCTAGAGATAAGAATATAAAGTTAAGTGGTGACAGTTCTTAGAAGATTTTAAATGGGAGACTAGACTCTTGATATCATTGATTTAGGACTATAGTATTATGGACTATAGGACTACAATCTTATGAGCCCACTTACCAAATAATTTATTTTTAGTAAGTAGCAGAACAAGCATTCAAACTCAAGCCATCTGATTGCAAATTCAGGACTCCTTCTATGATAGGAAAGCACCTTCTAAACTATCTAGTTCATCCCCCTCAGTTTATATATGAAGAAACTAATGCCTACTGAGAAGTAAAATGTCTAACCAAAGGTCACACATATTAAGGGTGTCTCTGAATATAACCTTCTGCTACAAAGAGACATATCTCAGAATATGCTTAAGGGTATAACCTCTGTCAAACCTATAACTAATTTTCTTTACAAAATTTCAAAAATTTCTATACTCTGGACTCTGTATTCCTTACCCTGTGGGTGAGGGTAGGCTCCTTTGATCAGCTGCCTACATTTTTAAAGTTGAGAAGAATATTTTCCTCCACTTTTTTTTTTCTGCTGGTTGACCACTCTCATCTATTATCTCAGAGGACAAATATCACAATTTACCTAAAGTGCAGGAACTGTGATCTGAACTGGTGAGAAGGGAATGGCTTTCTTCCCCTGTTCTATCTCTTTTATAATCATTCTCAGAAATGAGCCAAAAGTATTTGTTTCTTCTCTGAATTATTTGTCCTCCTTAGTTTCAGGTGCTGCAGGTGATCCACCAAAGGACGTGAGAGTTTAAGCCATGGTAACCTTGGAACTACAATTTCAGGAAGGATAGTGAAGTCAGCTAGCCTTTCATGAAAGTCCTAATAAGCCAGAGTACCTGAAATTTAACTGCAATGGGTAATGTGTACTTGGAAAAAGCTGTGCCCTATAGGAACTGAACTATTTTATACACATAATTATTTCATTCTCCCCAGAGAGAAATGGCATAAGGAGGGGGAGGGAAATATGCCCTAACACTGCATTATTATATATGTAATACAATATAAAATTGATGAGTGCCTCAAGGAAAGGCAAAATAGATATCTCTAGTTTCTCTTTACCCTCACTCTTCTCCAAGGGAGACTTTTATTGCTTCCAGGATGTAAAATGAGACTTAGAGGATACAGAGCCAAAACACTCTGCTGTCCATAAAGAAAGTAGTACTGGGGTATAATTATATCTATCTGCCACATATATTAGTCTAGAGCATGTGTTTTTCAGGTTCAACCTAAGTATGTATTCATTAATAGTTAAAAACTCCAAAATTTATATCCAAGGCTTGACCCCTTTCCCTACCAGACATTAGTTGTACAATGCAGTAAACAGGAAAGAACCTATTTACTCAAGTAAATCAGAAATCAGAGTGAATATACATATGAGAATATATACTAGATAATACAGAAAGAAGGAGTGCTCTCATTTGGGACATAGGTTAATAATAATAATAATAATAATAATAACAATAATAAAAAGAATCTCAATATACCCAAATAGGAAAATTACAGTGTAGCAAACTGACTCCCGTCATGTTATCTTTTTTCAGACTTTCCAGCATCTATTATCCTTTCAGCAATCTCAACTGGGGTTGGAATCTTCCATTTTCTCTCTCAGAACAGGAAGCCACAAGTATCCAAAGTAACTGCAGACTCTGAAGATCTCTTTTTTATAATGCAACCCCAACTCTCCATCAGGTATACATGACATTGATTTCCATTAATGTGGAGTCCCATACCAATACGTCTTGGAACTCAAGTTACATTTGATCAACATCATGTTAGGTGCCAGATATTTTATTCTTACTTAGTGAAGGAAGGGTCTAGAAAGAAGGACAAGTATCAGAGCCTGATTTATAAGCAAAGGAATATTCATTTGGATTATTGGCTCTGTTGAAAACCTGTTTCAATATTCATCTAGTGGATTTAAAAAAAAATCAGTACATGAGAATTATCAAAGAGTTTTCTTTCTCACGACTTTTTGCCATTTCCATTGTATAGCTATAACATGACTATGATATTCTATTAAATACTACTCTGAATACTTGTCATGGTGTGATCGTGAGTACCTCAAGGACAAGGACTATCTTTTGCCTTTCTTGGTATCCCCAGCACATAGCACAGTGGCTAGAATATATTGGGTGCTTCATAAATGCTTATAGTCTGTCTGACTAACTGCTGGTAATCCTGGATACTTAACGGCTATGCGAGCAGAGCATTGACATCCAGGTGAGGAGTATTTGCAGCCAGGGCAACACATAGGACCCGGCTGCTGATATGTGGAGATATATAATAGATGAAAGAAGCATTTATTAAGTGCTTAATATGTACCTAAGCCAGAATAAAATGTAGTGGAGCAATGTTTAACAAAAATGAATAAAAATAAAATGACATACATAATATTAATTTGTGGATTTCTTTGTTAATATGCAGCCTGCAGGGATCCCTTTTTATTTGAATTTCAAACCACTGTCCTAGACCATTAGTTCTGTTCTCAAACTGGCCTTTACAGACATAATCCAGGGAAGCAACCCTAGGGATGCAATCAGGCAACTTGCTTTACAAGTGATATGGCTCCTGTCTTCTTAGTAGATCAAGTTATTAAAGTTTTATAATATAAAGTTATCACCACTAATTCCTTGTCATGGTCAAATTGTGTGTGTGTGTGTGTGTGTGTGTGTGTGTGTGTGTGTGTGTGTGTTTTGCCTTCTTTTAGAATGTGAAATCTTCAAGAACAGGGATTGTGTTACTTTTAAACTACTATAATTTATATATACCATCATGCTTTTCATATAATAGCTGCTTAATAATTTCTCATTCATTCATTCATTCAATAAAATTAAATGTGTTTTATTATAGCATGAACAAAGAAAGTATTTAAATTTTAAGATTAGTACTTTTGTATTATAATATTTAAAAAAAAAGAAAATATAACATCGTACTTGTTAATACCACTAACAACACTAAAGATTTTATTCTTAGGTCTCCTTTACCAATGTTAAGAACAGGAATAAAAGAGCATTCTGAAATCTAGCTATAAAGCATGGTAATAATCATAATTATTAAATGGGTTCAGTAAAGTTTTTCTGGTGACTTTATTTTCCTTGTATCTTTCATTTTCACATTTTGATAGGAAGCAGAGCTATGGAAGTATTAAAACACTGAGGACTCCACTAATAGATTTCAAGATAATAGAAAGAGAAACATTTATGATTAAGGACATTTTTAGAGTTGAAGAATGCCTATCCATGTTTCAGTTCAGTCCCAGTTACTTCAGTTACGTACTCTACCCATCCTCCTTCTATGCTACCATGTCTTTACTGTATAATCTTCTGAAGTCAAAAGGAAAGACTTCAAAAAAGAACACAGCTGACTCACTAGAATTAGAACACTTAAAAAACTGAATCTAGCTAGCAATTCTATTCTGGCCCATACTTCCCTCTATACCCTATTTGAACAAAATATGTACACAGAATGTCATTTTTCCCTTTCCTTCAAAAGGAGTAAAAGAATCTCTTATTTTAAAAATTAATTAATTTATTTTTAGATTTCAACATTCATTTCCACAAGATTTTGAGTTTCAAATTTTTTTTCCCATCTGTCCTTTTCCCCTCACCGCAAGATGGCATACATTCTGATTACACCTTCCCCCAGTCTACCCTCCTTTCTATCCCCTCCCCCACCCCTTATCCCATTGCCCCTTACTTTCTTGTAGGGCAAGATAGGTTTCTACACCCTATTTTCTGTATATTTTATTTTCTAGTTGCATGTAAAAGCAAATTTTTACATTTATTTTTAAACTTTTGAGTTCCAAATCCTCTCCCTTCTTCCATCTCACCCACCATCATTGAGAAGGCAAACAATTCAATATAGGTTATGCATGTATAGTTATGCAAAATACTTCCATAATAGTCATGTTGTGAAAGACTATCTTTATTTCCCTCTATTATGTTCTGCCCTCCACTTATTCTATTTTCTCCTTTGACGCTGGCCCTTTTAAAAAATTTTTTGATTCTGACTATCTCCACCCCCAATCTGCCCTCTCTTCTATAGTCCCCCTTATCCCTTTTCCCCTCTACTTTCCTGTAGGGTAAGATACCCAACTGAGTGTGTATGTTATTTGCCCCTTAAGCCAAATCCAATGAGAGTAAGAGTTTACTCTTTCCCTCTCACTTCCCCCCCTTTTCTCCTCCATTGTAAAAGCTTTTTCTTGCTTCTTTTATGTGAGATGATTTACCCCATTCTATCTCTCCCTTTCTCCTTCTCCCAATATATTCATCTCTTACACGTTAATTTTATTTTTATATATCATCCCTTCATATTCAGCTCACCCTGTGTCCTCTATCTCTCTATCTTTTTCTCTGTCTGTTTCTCTTTCTCTGTCTCTCTTTCTCTCTGTGAATGTATGTGTGTGTATAAATAAATATATATATGTGTGTATATATCTATATCTGTGTATATCTATCTGTTTATCTATCTATCTATCTATCTATCTATCTATCTATCTATCTATCTATCTATGTATCTATCTGTTCCCTCCACTAACCTAATACTGAGAAAGGTCTCATGAGATACAAATATCATCTTTCCATGTAGGAATGTAAACAGTACAAATCTAATAATTTCCTCATGATTTTGCTTTCCTATTTACCTTTCCATGCTTTTCTTGATTATTATACTTGAAAGTCAAATTTTCTATTCAGCTCTGGTCTTTTCATCAAGAATGTTTAAAAGTCCTCTATGTCATCGATTGCCCATTTTTTCCCCTGAAGTATTATATTCAGTTTTGCTGCATATATGATTCTTGGTTTTAATACTAGCTCCTTCGATCTCCAGAATATCATATTCCAAGGCCTCTGATCCCTCAAGATACAAGTTATTAGATATTGTGTTATTTTGATTGTGTTTCCATAATACTCATATTATTTCTTTCTGGCTGCTTGAAGCATTTTCTCCTTGACCTGGGAAATATGGAATTTGTCTACAATATTCCTAGGAATTTTCCTTTTGGGATTTCTTTCAACAGGCAATCAATGGATGCTTTCAATTTCTATTTTGCCCTTTCAGAGCAGTTTTCCTTGATAATTTCTTGAAAGATGCTGTGTTGTTTTTTTTTGATCATGGATCCCAGGTAGTCTAATAATTTTTTAATTATCCCCCCTGAATCTGTTTTCCAGGTCAAGTGGTTTTTCCAGTGACATATTTCACACCATCTTCAAATTTTTTTTTTCATTCTTTTGGTTCTGTTTTATAAGTTCTTGATTTCTTAGAAAATCTTTAGCTTCCATTTGTTCCACTATAGTTTTTTAAAGAATTATTTTTTTTTCAGTGAGCTTTTGGACCTCCTTTTCCTTTTGGTCAATTCTGATTTTTAAGCCATTCTTCTCCTCATTGGCTTTTTGGACTTCTTTTGCCATTTGGGTCAGTCTATTTTTTTTTAAGTAGTATTTTTTTTCCTTTTTTTGCTTCTCTTTTAGTAAGCTGTTGACTCATGTTTTTATGATTTTCTTGCATCACTCTCATTTCTCTTCCCAATTTTTCCTCTAGTTCTCTTACTTGATTTTCAAAATCCTTTTTGAGCTCTTCCATGGTCTGTGACCATTTCATATATTTCTTGAAGACTTTTGATGTTGGAGCTTTGACTTCATTGTCTTCTTCCAATTGTATGTTTTGATCTTCTTTGTCATACAAGTAAGATTTTATAGTATGTAGTTTTTTGACACTGTTTGTCCATTTTCCCAGCCAGATACTTTGCTTTCTAGCTTTTTGATAAGGTAAGACTTTATTTCTGGTGGGGGCTGATGTACTGTCCCAAGCTTCAGGGGTTTCATGTAAATTTTCATCTCTTCCAAGGTCATATGGTCAAAGAAGAGGTTTTTACTTCTTTCCTGGCTTGTGTTCTGATATGTGAGTGACCACAATCCACTCTTTTCTGCCTCGGAACTGTGAGGAGGATTTCCTCTCCACAGCTGCCACAATTTCTGTCACACCAGTGCTCCTCCTCCCCAAGGCAGCTGCCCAGGACCATAACCTAGATCCAAGAAGGGCAAAGCAAGAGAATCTTATCTCAGCTCCAGCGAAGACATTCCTACAATTGCCCTCTAATCAACTGCTCAAACCCTATGCCATCTGTGGATATGGAATTCTTAAAGCAGCCCCTGCTGCTTCTGCTACTGCTGCCACCTCTGCTGCCTCAGGGCTGGGGCCAGACCATGCTCCTCTCTCACATAGATCGGACAGTTTTCCCACTGACCTTCTATGCTGTCATTGGCATTTGTGGGTTGAGAAGTCTGGAAAACACCACAGCTGCTAGTGAATCAGTCCCCCGAGGCATGCTCTGGCCCTGTCTGTGCCAGCACAGCCCATGTTGGACTATGCTGTGCTCCAAGCCCAGTCCAACAGGTCCTTCCTGTCAACTTTCCAGGTTGTCCAGGGCTGCAGATTTGTTTCACTCTGTCACGTTGTAGGTTCTGTATCTCTAGAATTTTGTTTAGAATCATTTTTTACAGGTATTTGGAGGGTTCCAGGGGAGATCTCAAACAAATCTGTATTTTTACTTTGCCTTTACTTTGTAAAAGAGTCCCTTTTTACTCCATTATCTGTAAAATGGATGAGATAAACTGGTAATCTATAAAGCATTTTTTAAAAATTTTTAATGTCCTCTGATTCTGTTGTTACCTACACATTTCCACTAGCATGCCCTTCCTCTTGCCATGTTCTACTGGGTTGGGAATTAACTAAGTTTTATAAGGAGGGCATGGAGATTAAAGGTATTATTTCTACCATGCACATAACACTTTTGTTAATACTTTTATGTAGGATTCTTAGAATGCTAAAAGTTTACAATTATGTAGAAAGATCTGAACATAATTGGATGAGAACTAGAAAAAGTATGTACTGATACAATGTCTGACAGGCAAACTGATAATCTCCACTGCTCTAGTAAAGGAGCAGCAATTTCTTTAACAAAATATTTAATGAGAATTTAAAGTTTAATTATCAATTCAAACAATTAAAATTAATTAATGACTAAATTTCATTTTAATTTATTTATGAAAAAAATTACAAGCATTTTTAAAGCAATTACTATGTGTCAGACACTGTGCTAAGTGCCAGGGAAACAAAGACAAACAAAAAGAGAATCATTGTCATCAAGGAGCTTAAATTCTAACAGGAACAGATAATGTGAAGGTTGGAAGGTTGAATGATGGTATATGGCAGGAGGGCATGGTTTTGAAGTACAGAATTCAGAAATAGAGAGAGAAGGGGTGTGCAGTCTCTAGGTGATTGGCTGTTGTCCTTCATTATCTAAGAGGACCAAAATGACATCACTATGTTAGAGGCAAGATTCAATGTGTTTGACTGTGGATGATCAGACGAATAAGAGCTTGGAATGTTCTACCATAGGTCAGGCCCAAATAGTCTATGTGAACATTTGGGTCAGATTCTCTGAATTTGTACATCTTGCATTTCTTTTGATTCTTTTTTGCTCATAAAGCACAGCACCTTCTCTGATGTGGGCATGCCATGCTGGATGGAACTGTGCCAGGGTTTCCCACGTCACTCAATCAATTCTAAAGTTCTTAAATGAGATTCTATGTGTCCTTGTATCACTTCTTCTGACCACTATGTGAACATTTGCCCTTTGTGAATTCTCCATAAAACAGCCTTTTTGGCAAGCTTACATTTTGCATATGAACAACATGACCAATCCATCACAGTTGTACTCTCTAAAGTAGAGTTTTAATGCTTAACAGTTTAGTTCAAGAAAAGACCTCAGTGTCTGGTATCTTATCCTGCTAGGTGATCTTCAGAATTTTCCTAAGGCAATTCATATGGAAGTGATTCAGTTCCCTGGTGTGGCACTGTTGTACTGTCCAGGTTTGCAGATATACAACAACGAGGTCAGGAGAAACATATCCAAGTGCTTATAGAGGCCTGTCCCAGGTTGAGAGGGTTGCAAGATGGACGGGATGTTCCAGGGCAAGGAGGTGTCAGACATTTAGAGAAAGTCTAGGATAAAATAGCATGATTTGGGAAGTCCAAGAACCAGGAAGAACAGGAAGAAATCAATTGTATAAAGTATTATTTAAAAAATTAAATCATTATAAATATGTAAACTATTCTAAATATGTTCTTAATTACATATCATATTCATTGTTTATTATTACTAAATAAAATATAATAAACTTATGACATATCACAAATATATGAAGCATTTTTCTATTTCCTTCTTCTGGATCAGAATTCAGTGTTAGTTCCCATCTGAATTCTTTGTTCATTATATTTACTCATATGATTGAAGGTTGTGAGTAATTTATTCTTCCACTCTTTTTTTTCCTATTAGCTCTGTTTTAATCTTCCAAGATGTGGTGTGGAACGGAGCCAAGATGGCAGCGTAGAAGCAGCAATTTTCTGCAGCCCCCACATAGTCAACTCAAATACCCATGAAAGATGACTCTAAACAAATTTTAGGGCTCCAAAACTCACAAAAATACAGAAAATCACATTTCCCTCTGAAGGCAGCTTGGTGCGAAGGGCTCATCACAGCATGCTGGAAGCTGAAACCAGCCCAGCCTGAAACCATGATTTGGCTGAGGGGCAGCCAGGATGAGCCACAGCTGGAGCCTTCAGGAGTGTGGATCAGTGGTAGCTGTGGCAATTTCCAGAATTATCAAGCCATAAGAAATAAGGACTAAGTGAAAGGTCAGTGGAACTCAGCTAAATTTTGGGGAGAAAAGTGGTCAGGCTGAACTGACTCCAGGATAAGGAAGTGGCAGAAGCAGCTGCCCTGCAGTCTCCTTCACATGGCTGGTTCAGAGGCACGAGGCCTGTAGACTGCAGGGGGGGCAAGCAGTCATTGAGAGGCTAAGTGCTCTTGCATTGAGTGGCCTGGATCCAGAATCATGGTCTTGGGTGGCGGTCCTGGGGTGTGTTTTTAGTGAGCCAAAGCTAGTGGGGCCTGCAGCAGCTTCCTACTAGCTCTGGCAGCTGTGAAAACCCCAGCTATTTCGAAAAATTGGAACAACTAACCCTTTGGGATTTTTTAGGTAACTCTTTGTGAGTATATGTATAATAATAGAACTATTGGATCAAAGAATATGATTATTTTTTCTGTTGCTGTGTGCTACCAGATTGGTCTCCAAAAAAATTCAATAAATTATCAATGTGGACCATCAATGAATGAATGTGTTTTCTTTTTTCTCTCTAGCCATGAGGGGGTAGATTATTCTATACTTTTATTCCCTTTGAAAGTACAAGAAGGCATTAGTTGTTAGCTTTTATATTGTCAAAGATTGGGGTGCTTAAGAAGCTTAATTTCATATGGTTTTTCACTGCCTTATTCATTGCCATGTAAAAGCAAAGGAATGGGGGGGTGGGGCAGGGAAAGAACATAGCTTGGGAGCAGTAACAGCAATTAGAAGCACAGTTGGTATTTGCCCAGGCTTAACAGAATCTTGAATGCTTGGGAGTCATTTTACCATATGTAAAGACAAATGAATATGTTTAAATACTCATTCTTCTGATTTGCATTAAGGTCATGAAAATTTCCCCCTTCCTTGTTCATCAATCCATTGATAGACTTTATGAGAGTAATTGAAGAAGAAAACAATGTCAGCTACAAAGTGTAAGTCATCCAGTTGTTCCCACTCAGTCTAATTGATCCTCAAGTTCTGACCATCTGCTATAATACTTATTCTACAATCCAAATCAAAGAATATATGATCTCTGTATGGTAGACTCCCGTAATAATTTCAAGCAAATCTGATTGCTACACATACTGACACATTTCCATTATATGTTAAATTCTTAGAACAATTAACAAAAGAAACTTTACATATAAAGAAAAAATGAGAAAACCCAACTGTTCATTATGTAATATAAATAAGATGAGGCAGGAACGAAGGTTTCCCTTTTACATTCAAAAACATATTATCATTTTAGGCTTACATAAGTGTACATGTGTGTACTACATTTGTGTACCTGTGTATTATGTGTGTGTTATACATGTGTACTCTACTACATTGACAATGTTAGGTTCTTAAAATGAAAATAATTCTAGGAAACCCCAATCCCTTCAAGGCATAGAGGCAGCTTGGCATAGTCACAAAATACTGGCTTAGAAATCCAGTAGATTTGAGTTCAGTTTTAACACTGGCCCTTCACTAGTTAGTTTTGTGTGTCATTTGATCTCTCCATGCCTTAGGAAACTCCCTAGACTTAATACTGATGGATTATGATCTAAATTAATAGAAAATTCTCTGAGATAACAGAATTACAAATGCTTCCTCTTTTCCCTATGTCATCAAAGAAGGCATGATTCTTCCTGTTATGATGTTATATTTCTTCATATAGAAATATTTCCTTTTATTTCAAAACATCCCAAATAGACGAAAATGTATCTATAAAATAGGAATATGAAGCTGTGTCTATATATAGAACCCATGTAACCAGTAATTGGAGCAACAAGAATCAATGAAATCCCTTGAACTGATTTAATTTTCTGGTCAATTCAACCAAACCAGTAATCAATCAATCAATCAGTAATCATTTTTTAAGCACCTCCCGTATACCAGACAGAGACATATGTAGTGAAACAGCATGGTATAGTGAAGAGTATGTTGTTTTTGAATTCAGAGACTGTAAGTTTGTATTCTGACTCAGTTGCTTATTAACCATGTGATGATGAACAAGTGATTTCAACTTACTGGGCCTTGGTTCCTCATCTGTAAAAGGAGGAAGTTGGACTTGACTTCCTCTAATGTCCTTTCAACCTATGCATCTAATTTCTTAGGTTGAGATCAGATTTTGTGAAAGTTATATTTGACTTTTCTTTTTCATAGTCATACATTTTTTTTAGAGCTGGGAGAGATATTAGTAAACATTATATACAACCAAACTGAGGGGCAAAGGAGTTACTTGCCTAATACTATCTTGTGCAAGAAGCAAGCCTAGAAGAAATATATTCAAAGTGCAACTCTTGTGTTCTTTTCATCATGTCATGGTGTTTTGCTGAATCTTTTTACTAGTTTGACATAAAATATTAGTAAGACACAAAATATTCAATGATAAATTTTTTCATCTATGTGTATATGTAGTAGAATGTACATATACATATTTGCATATATACGTGTATATATTTACAGACATTCTTGTACACACATAAAATCATACTTTCAATAGAGAAGTTTTCATTCCCTTTACTAATTCTCCATTAAGTATTGTGGAGTTTTCTTTTGTTTTGTTTTGATATTGGATTCCCCTTGAGAAATCCTCTAAGCTACTTGCCATATGATAACAACAACATATGCCAGCTATTATTCTAAGTTCTTTACAAATATTATCTCCTTTGAGCTTCATGACAAACCCAGGATGTAAGTAAAAAACCCCATTTTACAGCTGAGGAAAATAAGCAAATGGAAGTTAAATGGCTTGCCCAATGATGTACATCTAATCAATTTCTGAAGCCAGATCTGAACCCAGGTCTTTCTGATTCCAGACTTTTCACTCTATCTACTGTGCCACCTAGTGTCCCTTTACAATGATAAGCATTAGAAGTAAAATGTGTCTGTCAATCTTGTTTGAAATTAATGTGGCAATATGAGGTGTTGTGACCTGAACTTTTAAATGCTGCAGTACCATCAAGCTACCATCCTTATTTTTTTTTGGGGGGGGGGTGAGTTGGAGTGGGGGAAGAGAAAGAGGACAGAATAATAAAATGCTACATGCAGATTATTTTCCTCAATTGTTTATATGGATTTTGGAGTATCTGGTAAGAAGACAACTAAATAACCACTACCTGAAAAAATGAAAATATTAAAATATACATCTTGGTCACTGAAAGGCATGAAATGCTTATTGGTTCATAGGTGTGTCAATTTTTGTGGCACAGAAGAAAGGGGTGTGGCTTTCAAGTCAGAAAATCTGGGTTCAAACCTTTACCACTTCTGGTCGATGTGTCCATGGATAAGTCATTAAACCTCTATAGACTTTCACTTCTTTACTTCACATCTTCAATATGGGTATTAGACTAGAAGACCTCTAAAGTGCCTTCAAATTCTGAATATGTCACCTTTTAATTCATTTCTGTCATCACAGTAGGAGGCAGTGGTGTGTGTGTGTGTGTGTGTGTGTGTGTGTGTGTGTGTGTGTGTGTGTGTGTGTGTGTTTTATATCCTGGATGCAAAGGATAAAATGGTAGATAAATTCAACAGAGGGTACAGATCTAGAAAACTGCAACAAGGGCTAATGTTCAAGTATAGGATGTTTGGTCCTCTACAATCCCTGCATGAAACAGACTGAAGAACCTGTCTCTAAAAAGCCATGATAACTCATAATCAAAAGTGCTGAGATGATTACAATTGTTCATACAAGGTGTCTAATAGTATTCTTGAGAGTCAACTGATTTCCATTTCAATGCATACATTTTTATGAAAATAACTTCTACAATAGTATTGAATTTATAATTGTAACTTGTCAATTGTGATAAATTAAATTATTTTTAAAGGAAACTATATTATTCTAATTACTTCCACATAAACTGGGAATTTACTATCTAATTAGAAGAAGCATTAGCATATCAAGGGTCAGAGTGGGTTCTGTGATTACCATTTGAACATAGCTTGAGATTTTCTATTTGGAGGTTAAATGATGCAATACACTTACTAACAGAGTGCCAAAATAGAAAAGAATTGATCATTCTTTACTCTTTTTTTGTATTGAGTGAAGTTACCCAAACAAATGGTAGCCAGATATTGCCCAAAATAATGGTTTATATAACAAGGAAGTTAATTTTCTTAATTAACTTACGAAAGAAGAGAAGCAGAAGCTTCAGAAATATGTAAAACTTCTAATACACAATTTGGGATGAATTGTGTTGAATAATTTTCCTCACTACTGACAATGTGTTTGAGTGTCCTGCACTTAGCAATTAAAGCTGGCATTCTTATAAAACACACAAAATTTTACAGTAAATAGTAGTGCACTGAATTTGACATTCTGGTGCTGTTACCTTTCTGCTAAGAGATGCATTTGTGAAAATTGTAAACATCTGAAGGAATTTATTTTGCTATTTCATGATAAAGTTCAATGATTTCTTATTTACCAGATAATAAGAAGGTCTTTTGTCCCAAGGCTAATCAAAAGAAACTGTCTCAACAATTTATTTATTGAAAACCAAGTGGATGAAGACTCTCTGTTACACTGATCATATGTTGAATGGATAGAACTTTGAGTTAGTTAATCAGTGCATATAATATCAGTTTTGGGTGGTATAAAGTGCTAGATATGGAGTTAAAGGACCTGGGTGTGAATTTTGGCTGTTTTCTTATTTGTATGACCTTGACAATCGAGAGATCTAGGATAGGCTTAACAAGGCTGTAAATATTGTCAATCATTTCATTTGAAATCTATTTTCCTCATCTGTAAAAGGAAGTAGTTGGACTAGATGACTTCCAAGAAATCTTTAAGTTCTAAGTTAGAGATATCTTCTTTTTGGTCTTTTTTTTGGAGGGGGAAGGCTGGGCAATTGGGATAAAGTGATTTGCCCAAGGTCACATAGCTAGTAAGTGTTAAATGTCTTAGGCCACATTTGAACTCAGCTCCTCCTAACTCCAAGACCAGTACTTGAGATTAGAGATTTCAGTGGTGTCTTACAAAGACATTTGTTATAGGAGAAATATCTCTTCTCTGAGTTCATGTGGTGAGTAACTGTTGCCAAATATATATTTGCTATAATGCAGAAATTGTAGAGGAAAACAAAACAAAAAAAAATCCCTAGGTTTTACTATTATGCTCAAACATAGATTCAGGCTTCAAAGAAAGCCTGAATGATAATGAAGATTCTGACAAGGTTTTTTAGAGGTAAAATTATATCAGAGTAACAATGAAATGATTCTTTTACTTATTGCAATCTTGAACATTCCTCTTAGGCCACAATAGGTAGAGAGATCCATAATCCCTTGCTTCCTTCAATTTCATAAAAATTGAACAAATTTAAACAGTTATAATTTCAAACGTCCCCTAAAGAAATAAACTACATGAAAGAAATTCAATTAGTAAATTAAGTCAGGTTACTACATGTAGAAAAATCTAAATAGGCTGATTGAGAAGAGGAATTTACATGTCACCAAACAGTTAAAATTCTTCCTCTGGTTTCCTGTCCAAGGAATGTGTAAGGTTTTAAGTAAATTTTCACATCCCATGGGACAGGTCAAGTGAGGTTAACATTAGCCAAAATTTACAGAAAGAAAGGCCCAGAATCCAAAATTATGAAAGAAAATCCTGTAGCACATTTCATCTGGAACGAAATGGAACCCAGAAGTCAAGGGAGGAAAAGAAAGGACCCATTTGAAAAATTATTCAGTGCTTTCAGTTTCTCTAAACTGCTCCTTATACAAATATTTTCTATATGAACAGTTTCCCAGGGATGCTGTGAATCGTGAAATATCAGCCATTTATGAAGAATAAAAATTCCTAGCAACAATGGACAAAATACAATGAAGAAATCCCAGGATAGGTTTAACAAGGCTGTAAGTACTGTCAATCATTTCCCACATGGTCACACTGTTTTGGGACTTCTCTTACTTTTCCACCACGTCCTACGAAGCTCATTCTTGGGAAAACCTCATCACCTTGGAAGATCTCATAACCTTTGGGACTCCACTTGATCATCAGACTCTGATTCAAGGGTGAAGCCATGAACTCCAGAACATCTCAGCTCAGAACATATTCTCTTTCCTTATGCAATTCATGCTATTTTGGGATTTCTCTGACTTTTCCACCATGCTTCCATGGGGATGGGAAGTAATCTTCCCTGGATCAGTCCACACCTACTGATTGTTCCTCTGAGTCAGTATACCCAGGACTGAACCTGTGCCTAAATAAGACCTTTCTTGACACCCATGTGTCACATGGTATTCTCATATTTAGAAAGATCACTGACCTATACTCAGCAGCTTGTGTGGCTATCACTAATAACAACTCTTACTACAGCTACATAGAAACGAAAACAAGGAGGGAAGGGTACTGAGTATATCATTTAGTTTTGCTGCTCTTTTCTGTGGAGAAAATGCATACCCTTATACAATCCTGCAGTGGGATAGAGGAACATCCATTTGAGTGTTTTGCCTCCATGGAAATGACATAGTTCAAGCCTCTTTTAGCCCCAGTTCCCCCAATTCCCTAAACACAGCATTTAGTGGTTTTTCTTGATCAATTATAAAATACTAGATGAGGATGACAGACAAAAACACCATACTTTTTATGGCTGAAAAAATTCCTTTGTAACAGATAGCACAAGCATTGTTATCCTCCTTATACAAATGGGGAACAGAGAAGTTAAATGAATGCCACCTAAATATAAATGTAGGCAAGAGCTGAACCCAGGTTTTCTGGCTCTGAATTCACAGCACTTTCCATAGCACAAATTTCTTTCCAGTTCCTTATAACTGTATGTTGTTGTAAAAATAGTGATGACATGAGCTCTTTGAGTTTCTGGTGCAGCATTTGTCTTATCCAGCCCATGCTTTGCAATTGGGTTGTTTGTCTTGGGAAAGAAATTTGAAGTAATAAAGTCACAAGTGTCTGAAGATGTGTAAAAAGATTAGAATATGGAGGGTCACACTTTTCTATTTATCCTCTGAGATAAGTAAAATATGAGGTGTTAAAAGGGTGTAGAGAGAATTTAAACTGAATAAAAGGAAGGACTTTCTGAAGAGAAGGCTATTGTAGAAGAAAAAGGACAGAGTGGAATCATTTAAAGGACATTAAAAGGACCTTCTCTTTTCTTTCTAGGAATTAGCAACTAAGATATATGATGAGATGCAGGGTTCTCATTACAGTGCACTAAGAATGCTGAGGGAATCATAAAGATAGTGAAAAAAGAAAGGGGAACAGAATACATTGATACTTTTTTTTCTTTTCAGCAATAGAAATAATTTTGAAAAAATTAAGGAAAAAAGCATTTTTGACATTCTAGTTATTCCATTTAATTTCCTTCCAGACGGCAGTCTATGTCTATGTCAGTCTGACATGATTATTTCCCCAGAAATATATTTTTCATCATTTCCTTTCCTTCCATCCAATGCTTTCATGTAGAGTTCATTAATGCAGATCAAAGCTTAGCAATGCCACATAAAAATCCTTTTCTCTGGTTATGTTTTGTATTATATTAGTTTACATGCTCTTCAAAAATTCTTTATCTTCAAGTTCCATTTTCAAGTGTGATTATGGTCCGAGAAATGGCAATGTAAAAATGTGACATCTTGATATTCTATATTTATTTTCTGTTACTGTCATCCCTAGTTGTTTTTTCTCAGTTTACAAGTCAAAACAATATTTTTCTAACTGTGAGCTTTGCAGTCCCAACCTGCTGTATAAATATCAAGCTGTCTGTATTTCCCTCTATTTATCTGTGTAATGTCTGCATTTCTGACTCCTTCTTTATACAATGCTTGCAGAAAGCTGGTGACATATATAAAACTTCAGAAAAGTGAATATATGCCTTCCTTTGGTCATATATGGAAGGATTGTTGAGATTTACAGTGTGGGCAAAAAGACATAACAGAAATCATTTAATTCATCCATGTATATGAATTATTTTTCAGTGGCTTGGGACTGATATATTTAGGTATCTATCTGTGAGAGAAAAAAGAAAAGGTTGTTATAGAGATTAAATGAAAAATTAAAATGAATTGTTTTTTTAGCTACATAATTTTTTAAAAGTCAACTAGGGAAAGAAGAATTATACCTTATTATTTCCCATAGATAGGAGACAGGAAGGATTGCAGGTATACTATACTGCATACACAGTGAGTGAAATGTACTCATTACATACATTGGTTTTACCAAGCTATTTTTGTCTGTCATAGTATCATGGAGTTTAGAAAGAACTTTAACTGTCCTCTAGCCATCATTTCAGAGATGAGTTTAAGTGACTTGTTAAAATTTATGCAGATAGAAAGTGGAAAAGATAAAATTTGAGCCTATCCTTTGACTTCAAATCCTTTGATGTAAAAATAATATGCCTACTTGATAAGAAACAAATTGGACTGAGATCTTTTTTACTTTAGTCATTTCTAGATATGCCTTTTGCAATTCTATTTCCTCCAACCCAGACTCCTACCCTGACATTTGTCTTCTCTTTGAGACAAAGAAAAGTGAGGTAAACAATAATTGATACTGTGACAGAGTTTGAAAACTTGTGAAATTTATTGCCTTCTTATTCCTCAATCTTTCTGCTTAAAATAGGAATTATCCCACTACATATTTTCTATAATCATTATTTTGCAAGTAATCTAAATTCAGCTTACTTTAAAGAAAGTGAGAGTAGAGTTATCTTTTTATTTTCACTGCACAGTCATTCTACATATTATTCTTCTGCTTTAACTTGTGCTGAGAAGGACAATCAACCTACTTCAGGGAAGGGCATTATTGTTGTTGTTGTATAAGTTTGGAGAATCACTGAGATGAGGCATTCCTATGCACCCAGATGAAAGAAGATAAGAAAGGATCAGATATTTCAAAGTATGAAGGTTAGTAGAGAAGCAAGGAGTAAAAGCTGAAATCTTCCATTTTTATCTAACACCATGAAATAAGGAATTATTATTTTTAACTTTTTCATTTGTCTATCACTCAAGAAACTATTTTAGAAAAAAAATAACTGCTAGTACTACTGTTTTTTTTTCCCTTTCAGAGAAAATCAAAACATCAGTTGAATTTTATAAACACGTATTTACTGTGAAGTTCCAAGGAAGTTACAAAAATTATTCAGAAATGGTTCCTGTTTTTGTTCTCCTATAAGTCAACAGAGTTGTGATCTTATAAATTTGGACATTTCCTTCAAGAGCACAGATCATATCCAATTCACACTTTCTTATTCTATATAGTTCTTGACTGGATGCTCCTCTAAATCATTCAGTGAGCAATGATCTGGAGGTTGTACTTCTCTTGCAACATTTCCTTGTACCCTTTAAGGATAAAGTGTATTATTTCTTCTTCTTCTTCTTCTTCTTCTTCTTCTTCTTCTTCTTCTTCTTCTTCTTCTTCTTCGTCTTCTTCTTCTTCTTCGTCTTCTTCTTCTTCTTCTTCTTCTTCTTCGTCTTCTTCTTCTTCTTCTTCTTCTTCTTCTTCTTCTCACTTGTTCTTTTTCTTTTCAGCCCTAATCTCCTCATGTATAAAACAGGGATAGTAATAATATCTACCTGACAAAATTCTTGTGAGGATTAAATGGGATTGTGTGTGTTTAATACATGTATATGTATATTTGCATGTATGTATACATGCACAAACATACATATATACATATGCACAGATCTATCTATCTGTGTCTGTCTGTCTATCTATCTATCTATACATACACATATACACCCACAGATTTATAAACCTTAAGGCAATATATATAAATGTTAGTTATGTTATGATTATTATTATTATTATTTAATATCACAGGATTATGGATATAGTTTTGAAAGGGACCTTGATATTATGGTTGTCATTCAAGTGTTTCAGTCATATCTGACTCTCCAAGATGTAATTTAGGGTGTTCTGGTAAAGATACTAAAGTTATTTGCCATTTTCTTCTCCAGGTCATTTTACGAATGAGGAAATTGAGGAAAACAAGATTAAGTGACTTTCCCAGTGTAGCACATTTAGTAATCTGAGGCAAGATTTGAACTCAGGAAAATTAGTCTTCCTGACTCTAGGCTCGGCCATATATTCACCTTTCAACCTAGATAACGCATGGAAGGAACCATAGAGAACATCTAATCCAGCTTGCTGATTTTACTGGTGAAAATGGTGAGGCTCAGACATATTAAGTGATTTGCCTATAATCAAACAGTGTGTAGCTTTCAGAAGAAAGATTTCAAAACAGATTTTCCATATTTAATTCCAGCTGTCTAACAACTAATCCATGATACTGGCTGATAATAATTTAGAAATTAGATAGATAGACAGACAGATAGACAGACAGATAGATAGAAGTATATATATATATATATATATATATACACATATCTATATCTATATCCATATCTATGTATCTATGTATCTATCTATTCACACACACATACTATACACATATAGTTGGAAATGATCAAGAGAGGAAAGAAACTAGAATTAAGGTGTGGGAAAAGGAAAACAATTCCTTTAGAAGTTATGATTTTAACCAGAATTTGAAGTAAACAAGAGAATTCAGAAAGTAGAGAAAAAGAGGGAGAAAATTTTATGTGTGGGGGAAAGTCAATGAAATGCTTTTAGTTAGAAGATGTTCTATATTATGTGAAGAACAATAAAGAGGCCAGTGTCATTGAATCATTATTAAAGGACTGCAAGTTATTAGATGATTTGAACAGTGGAGTTATGGTGTGGTTTAAGTTTTGAAAGATATTGAACACTAAATAGAGAGTTTTACATTTTATCATTTTGGTGATATGGAGTCATTGATGCTTATTGATTAGGTGGCTTTTCCACTCAATAAACTTCCACAAAAGATTCAGGAAGAGCACTTTGAAAGGATGGACTAAAGTCAGGAGATTTGAGGCAGGGAGAACAATGAGCAGGTTATTATCATAGTCCAGACATTAGGTGATAATAACCTCTACCAGGTTGGTAGCAATGTTGTAGATCAGGGTTGAATATACAAAAGTGTTACAATTGTAACATCAATAGGCCTTGGCAATAGATTGGATATGGGGAAAGGTGAGAGTGAGCAGTTGAGAATGGCATAGTTTGCCAAACTTGGTGATTAGGAGAATACTGACTGTTGACCGTAATAGGGAAATTAGGAAGAGTGAAGGGTTTAGAAACAAAGACAATGAATTTGGTTTTGAACATGTTAAGACTAAAATATCTATGGAATATCCACTTCAAAAGGTCCAATAAAGAGTTGAATATTTGAGATTGGAGGCCAGCAGAGAGGTTAAGGCTAGATAAGTAGATTTGAGAATCAAAAGCATAGATAGTAATGGAATCCATGGAAGCTGATGAAATCACCAATTAAATTTTTATCATCAAGGGAAAAGAGAAGAGGATCCTGTATATCACCCCAAGGAACACCTATGGTTATTGGGTATTATGTAGATGAAGAAACTGAAGAGTGTTGAGATAAATAGGAGAATGGAGAGAGGAGTGTCATAAAAACCAAGACAGTGTTAAGAAGATGGTGATTGCCAGTACCAAAGGCTACAGAAAGGATTAGAAGTGAAAAATTGAGAAAAGGCCATTAGATCGGGCAATTATGAAATCATTTGTAACTTTGGAGAGAGTTGTTTCAGTTGAATGATGAGGTAAGAAGCCAGACTAAAGAGAGTTAATAAGACAGTGAGAAGAAAGGAAGTAGAGGGACCTATGACCATTTCAGGGAGTTTAGCCATAAAAGAGAGGAGAAAAATGGTAGGAATACTCATTGGGATTTAATTATAAAGTAGGAGGTTTTCATTTTTGTTTATTTGTTCTTATGATGGTAAAGATGTAGGAATGTAGATGGCAAGTAAGTAGCTAGTACACAAAGTAAGACCAAATATAGTGGAGATATAGAGGGCAAAATATTCTGCAGAAAATAGGGAATGAGATTGTACAAGTAGAAGGGTTTTCCTTGCCCAGGAGAAGTGTTATGTCACGTGAGACAGAAGTAAAGTTGTGAGAAGAGAAAAGACTATTTGTGGATCCATTCATTGAGGTTTGATAAAACTGATTTTAAGACTCACCTGATTTAGTAAAGTATTATGAGAACCATTTTTTGTGTGTGTGTGTGTGTGTGTGTGTGTGTGTGTGTGTGTACGTAATACATTGTAATACGCTGATTGCTTCAGGACCAATTCAAGTACAAGGCTATTTGCTCATAATACAAAACAGCATTTACAAAGAACAGAGGCCATTTGCATCTTAAGATACTGCTTGGAAATGAGCACAAATATACTTAATGGTGCTAGACTGTTGTGTTCTATGTATTCTTTGCTTAAATTTTCTGTTTCCTTCCTTGCTCAGAAACTGACAACTGTCACATATTGCTGCTGTCCTTGTGCCTCCTGTAAATAGATGTTTTTATTCTGCTATAAGCCAGGAAACTACATAAGAAAGCCTGGTTTAACTGCATATAAAATGAGAGTTAAATAAATATATTGTGAATCAGAGCCTAGGAGAATAATCTGCTGGTGAAGCAAGTGAGCTAAATATTATAGAGTAGATATAATTTCTGAACTTTAAGCTTCTCTGGCTTTGCCCATAGAAGAGACCTATTAAATGTTTGTTGAATTGCATTCCCTTCTCTGTTCCAGATAAACAAAGTTGTCAAAGAACATAATAATACTATATGACTTCCTTTAGATGGAACTAAAACTTGATTCACTGTAATTTTCACCAAAGAGCCTATCTTTATCAGACTATCAAACATCCATAAAAATATTTTGAGATTTTATTTATTATTTTTACTTCTGGTGAGCTTTGGAAATCTTTGTTTTCCCACTGAAGAAATGAAGTACTCAGAAAAAAATGCACCAATGTAGTGAGAAAAGTAATTATTCTGGAATTACAAAAATTCCTAAATGGAAATGGAATACTACAATACCACCATACACAAAGATACATATCATTAAAGGTTAAGAAATTTATCAAAGAGACAGAAATAAACATGTTTCAGTGATCTTGGAACTAGCATAATCCAAATCCTACTGAAAACTTTGGGGACAAAATTAAGGTCAGATTCGGAATAATGAATTGTTTGTTAAAAGTATACAATATCCATAGTGATTCAAATATGGTTTCATAACGAAAAGTTAAAGAATGTTTATCAAAAAATTTGGGAACTGAATGCTAAATCATATAGAACAAATGATGACACCAAAGAGATGTAAATTCAAAGTTCATTGGTTAAATCTATACATTTAATTACAATATTGGGCATGTTTAATTAGAAGTAATTAATAAAATGCTCATTGAGAGAATTGATGGAAAAAAGTTTGAAATGTGGTATTAATATTTAGCAATACATTTTAAAAATATTGAATATTTGATGCAAGGAAACAAGAAATATATGGGAGTGATCCCACCTGAGGGCCAAATTCGGTCTTACACCTGTTTCTGCATGGACATCAAATTAAGATTAAAAAAAAAATACAGTAGAACTTTATTTTAAAATGTCAAAATAATAGCTCTTGGACCCAATAAAATAGAGGGAATGCCAGATATAGCACGCAGGTTATATTTTGATCACTCCTCCAAAATAACACTAAAATTAGTATAGAAGGGAGTGGAGCCAATACGGTGGCACAGAAGCAACAAGGTTCTGCAGCTCCCACATAGCTACCTCAAATAACAATGACATATGACTCTAAACAAATTTTAGAGCTCAAAAACTCACAACAGAAAAACATATCTCCCGCTAAAGGCAGCTCAGCAGGAAGGGCCCATAACTGTGTGCTGGGAGTTAAAACCAGCCCAGCCTGAAACTGCATCTTTGCCCCGGGGCGGCCAGGATGAGCCCCAGCTGGAGCCTTCTGATGAGTGGATCAACAGCAGCTGTAGCAGTCTCCAGAATTATCAAGCCATGAGAAACAAGGACCAAGTGAAAGTACAGTGGAACTCAGCTAAATCTGGGGCAGAAAAGCAGTACGGCCAAACTGCCTCCAGGGCAAGGAAGTGGCAGAAGCCGCACCCCTTCAGCCACCTACACATGGCTGCTTCAGAGCTGCCGGCCTGCAGACTGGAGGGGGGCCAAATCATTCACTGGCTAAGTGCTCTTCTGTTGAGCAACCTGGATATGGATCGTGGTCTTGCGTGGCGGTCCTGGAGTGCTTTTTCAGTGAGCCAAAAAAACAGCAGCCTCCTAATAGCTCTGGCAGCTGCGGAAAACCCCAGTGTTTGGGACAGAGCTTTCCCCTCTGGAAGCAGAGTACTGCAGAGCTAAAAATATCTAATAATTCACTGGCAATATAAGCAGGCAAAGGAAGCAAAGTAAGAACAGCAATCAAACTCTAGAATCCTTTTTTGGGGACAAAAAGGAACAAAGCATGGAAGAGGAGTAAGACAACACAGTCAGAACTCCCACACGAAAAGCTTCCAAGAAACATGTAGACTTCCTACAAGCCATAAATGAGCTTAAGAAGGATTTTGAAAACCAAATAAGAAAAGTGGAGGAAAAATTAGGGAGAGAAATGAGAATGATGCAAGAAAATCATGAAAAGAGAGTCAACAACCTGACTGAAGAAAATAACACCTTAAAAAATGGTTTAAGTGAAATGGCAAAAGAGGCCCAAGGAGCCAATGACGAGAAGAATGCCTTAAAAAGGCTAAGTTGACAGATAGAAAAATAATCTCAAATCTTTCTGAAGACGATACTTCCTTCAGAATTAGAGTGGAGGATATGGAAGCAAATAACTTTATGAGAAATCAAGACATTATTAAACAGATCAAAGGAAATGAAAAAATAGAAGGCGATGTGAAATATCTCCTTGAAAAAAAAGCACTGACCTGGAAAATAGATTCAGGAGAGACAATTTAAAAATTATTGGACTACCTGAAAGCCATGATCAAAAAAAGAGTTTAGAAAGTGTCCTTCAAGAAATTCTCAAGGAAAATTGTCTGGATATTTTAGAATTAAAGGGCAAAATAGAACTTGAAAGAATTCACTGATCACCTCTTCAAAAAGATCCCCAAAAGAAAACTCATAGAAATTTTATAGCCAGGTTTCGGCGTCCCCAGATCAAGGAGAAAATATTACAGGCTGCCAAGAGGAAGCAATTTGAATACTGTGGAAACACAATTAGGATAATCCAGGATCTTGTAGCTTCTACACTGAGGGATCAAAGGGCCTGGAGTATGATATTCCGGAGATCAAGGGAACAAGGATTGAAACCAAGAATCATCTACCCAGCAAAATTGACTATAATGTTCCAGGGGAAAATGTTGTCATTCAGTGAAGTAGAGGACTTCCAAATATTCTTGCTGAAAAAAACAGAACTGAAAAGAAAATTTGACACCCAAATACAAGAAGCATGAGAACGTAAACATGGCAAAGAAATCATAAGGAACTTATCAAAGTTGAACTATTTACATGCCAACATGAAAAAATGATAATTGTAACTTATGAAACATTCTCAGTACGAGAATAAGTGAAGGGAATATAAATGCATGTATATACGTATACTTACACATATGTCTATATAGGAGGGTTTATATGTGCGTATGAATACATATCTTGGTATGTGTATATATGTGTATATAGAGTGCACAGGATCAATTGAATAGGAAGGGATGATACTTTAAAAGGTGAAATTCTGAGGTAGGCGAGGATTAGAATGAGAGGAGACAGCGAAAGGCAGCATGGGCTAATCATCTCTTATAGAAGAGGCTAGGGATAACTGTTACAATGGAGGGGAAGAACAGGAAGGCAAAAGGGAATGGGTTAACCTTACTCTCATTGGATTTGGCTTAGGGAAGGAATGTCATCAACTCTAAACTGGGTATCTTGCCACACAGGAGAATTGGGGGGATGGAAATAAGTGGTAGGGTGACAGAGGGGAAGGCAGAGTGGCGGCGAGGGTTGCTGGAAGTACACACTGCTCTAAAGGGACAGGGACAGGATAGAGAATAGAACAAAGTGGGGGTGGTGGGATAGGAAGGAGGGACATATAATCAGTCTCTCACAATATGTCCATTGTGGACTTGTTTTGCGTAACTACGCATGTACAGCTTGTATTGAATTTTCTGTTTTTCCTGTGGGGGTGGGTGATGAGAGAGGAAGCCAAAGAATGTAGAATTTATGGTTGTACAATCAAATGTTAAAAATATAAATGTATATGTATATATATTTATTATTATTACTATTATTGTTATTATTATTATTAAGTACATGCAACTGGGAATTAAGATATACAGGCACTGGTGTAGGGAGACCCATCCTGTTCTACTGGAAGGTCAGAGGGGCAACGGGGGAAGATATGAGAGAGAGCAGATTGGGGTAAGGGGTATACAGTGGGATTGCTGTTTTGGGGTGTTTGGTAGGTGAAAAATGGGGAGAAAATTTGTAATTCAAAATATTGTGGAAATGAGTGATGTAAAGAAGAAAATAAACTAATTAATTTTAAAAATTATTATAGAATAAAAAATCATATAAATAATTTTTTAAAATAATTTTTCCTTTAATAGTCTTCTGCCCTAATCTTCTTATTCTTCTTCTACTTCTTTTTTTTTTAATACGTTGGAACCCCCATTTTTATTTTTAGTTTACAACATTCCTTTCCAGAAGATTTTGAGTTCCAAATTTTCTCCCTCTCTTTCCCCTGGCCACCACCCCAAAACAGCTATGCAACTGAATACCCTTTCCCATAATCTGCTCTCTACTATATCATACGCCATTCCTGCTCCAACTTTCCAGTAGGGCAAAATGGATCTCCCTACCCTGGTGCCTTACTTACAAGTTGCATGTAAAATAATAATAATAATATTTAAAAAAATAACATTTGATTTTACAACTTTGAATTCCAGATTCTTCCCCATCCTCCCTGGTCACCCACCCATACTGCAAAGATAACCTATTCAATATAGGTTATGCATGTGTAGTTATGCAAAATATTTCCACAGTGGATATATTTTGAAAGACGGACTATATTTCCCTCCATCCTATCCCACACCTGACTTTTTCTATTTTCTACTTTGACCCTGTCCCTCTTCAAAATTGTATGCTTCTAACTACTCTCCTTCCCAATCTGCCCTCCCTTCTCTCATCCCTGTCTTTTCCCCTTCCCCCCTAATTACCTGTACAGTAAGATACCCAATTGAGAGTGTATGTTATTCCCTCCTTAAGCCAAATGCAATGAGAGTAAGGTTGACCCATTCTTTTTTGCCTTCCTGTTATTCCCTTCCATTGTGACAGTTTTCTCTTGCCTCTTTTATATGAGGTAATTTGGCCTATTTTGTTTCTCTTATCTCCTCTCATTATATTCCTCTCTCACCTCTTAATTTTATTTTTAAAATATCATCCCTTCTTATTCAATTGTTCCTGTGCCATCTGTCTACGTATACCTGTATACATATATATGCACATTCATGTGTTTGTACACAAGTATATCCTTCTATATAGACACATATATGTATGAATACATATGAATACATACATATATACACATATATACATATGCACATACATACATACACCCACACATATATGTATATATACATATATATATATATATATATATATATATATATATATATATATATATACACATATATAATTAATTTATATTCCCTCCAACTATACTCACATGGAGAAAAGTTTCATAAGTTACAATTACTGTTTTTCCATGAAGGCATGTAAACAATTCAACTTTGATAATTTCCTTATGATTTCTTTTCTCTTGCTTCTTGTATTTGAATGTCAAATTTTCTATTAAACTTTGTTTTTTTTTCATCAAGAATGCTTGAAAGTCCTCCATTTCATTGAATGACCATGTTTTCCCCTGCAGCATTATACTCAATTTTGCTAGGTAGATGATTCTTGGTTTTAGTCCTAGCTCCTTTGACCTCCTGAAAATCATATTCTAGGCCCTTTGATCCCTCAAAGCTGCCAGATCCTGTGCTATTCTGATTGTGTTTCTACAATATTCAAATAGTTTCCTCTTGAATGCTTGTAATATTTTCCCCTTGATCTGAGAACTCTGAAACCTGGCTATCATATTCCTAGAAGTTTTCTTTTGGGGATCTTTTTCAAAAGATGATTGGTTAATTCTTTCAATACTTCTTTTGCCCTTTGGTTCTAAAACATCAGGGTAATTTTCCTTGAAAATTACTTGAAGGATGATTTCTAGGTTCTCTTTTTTGATCCTGGTTTTCAGGTAGTCCAATAATTTTTCAATGATTTCTCTTGGATATATTTTCAAGTCAGTGGTTTTTCCAATGAGATATTTCACATTGCCTTCTATTTTTTTTTTCATTTGTTTGGATCTGTTTAATAGTATCTTGATTTTTCATAAAGTCATTAGCTTCCATTTGCTCCAATCTAATTCTGAAGAAATTATTCTCTTTAGTGAGCTTTTGACATTCTTTTTCCATCTGGCAAAATTGGCTTTTTAAGGCATTCTTCTCCTCATTGGCTTTTTTGGGCCTCTTTTGCCATTTGAATTAATCTGTTTTTTAAGTTGTTATTTTCTTAGTCAGGTTATTGACTCTCTTTTCAAAATTTTCTTGCATTCTTCTTATTTTTCTTCCCACTTTGTCCTCTACTTTTCTTACTTGATTTTCAAAATTCTTGACCTGTAACCAGTCCATATTTTTGTTCGAAGCTTTTGGTCCATGAGTTCTGACTTTGTTGTCTTCCTGCCATTCCATACTTTCATTCTTTTAGTGCCCCATTTAGGAATCTAAGGTTTCAGTGCTGTGCTTGCTTTGCTTTCTTTGCTTACTCTTTTTGCCAGTCAGTTAGTTTACTTTTGAGCTCTTTGCCACAGTACAACTATGCTTCCAGAGATTAGAGCTTTGTCCCAAATTAATGGGGTTTTCACAGCTGCTTGAGGCATTAGTTGGGTGTCTTCTCTGTTGCCCTCACAAGATCTGGCTCACTGGGCTCACACCTCAGGACCACCACCTAAGACCATGATACAGATCCAGGCAGGTTAAAGCAAGAATGATTTACCCTCAGAATGGTCTCTTGGCTTCCCTACAGTCTGCAGTACTGGAGTTCTGAAGCAGCCACATGGGGGCAGCTGCATAGCCGCAGTGCCTCTGTTGCTTGTAGCTGTGGAGCAAAGGCCAGACTGCACACCATCTCTCCATGTTCCAGCAGAGTTCCACTGACATTTTACTTTGTCTTTGGCATTTATGGATCAATATTTCTGGTAACTGCCACACTTGCTGGTGATCCACTTTCCTGAAGTCCCCTTCAGCAATGCTGGTTGGGGCCACTCTGGTGCTAAAACAGCAGGCTTTGGCTCCCAGCTTGCTGTGATGGACCCTTCTTGTCCACCTACCAGGCTGCCTTCAGCAGGAGATTTGTTTCTCTCTGTCACTTTGTGGACTATGTAAATCTAATTTTTTTTTACAGTCATATTTTATAGGTACTTTGAGGTGATTATGTGGGGATCTCACAGGGTTTTCCTGCTTTTATGCCACCATCAGGGCTCAGGCCCCCATATCAATAACTTTTGATGTTGATAAATATGGTCTTCTGCAAAAGAAGAGTAATGGCCCATCTCTTTTTTGGCATTCAAGGGTTATCAGCAAAACTGTGCAAAATCAAGTTTTCATTTGGTGCTAAAATCCTTCCACTAATCTTAACTTCATGTTAGCCATCTCCTTCTCTGCAGTATCTTATTTTAAAATGCAAGCATTCCAGGAAGCAGCATTCCTTTATCTTTACTAACTTTGTTTAGCTTAATTCATTCACTTGGTCAATTTTGTTTAAAGAAAGGATAAAGTTGGTAGAGACCTTTAAAAAGAGGGAGGTAAAGGGGACAGAAGGAAGACTGGTGACTGAAGCCAAATGACCTATTTTTTAGTTTCACATAGGGCCAACCCTGTCCTGAAATGATAGTATAAACTTTGATCAGAGAGTGTTTTTAGTACACAACATCACTTTTATGATTTTTTTGTACATCTTTATGACAAGGTTTACAGGTTTCAGTGTTTTGAAGTACCAGTACATGACACAAGCTATCAAATTTAATTTGCCAAATGCTTTTACTCAGAAGTAGGAAATTAGAGAACAGAATTTATTTTCTGGAAGAACATGAAAGCACATAATGTTGTTGAGACCAAAAACATTGAGGCAATGCTCTTTGATCCTAATGATGTGGCCTATGAGCCTGTTTTCCCCAATGGGTAATGTTAAAGGCTCATAAATGGCATAGTACTTATATAGCCAGTATCTTCTTTGCTCCCTCAGTCTCTATTAGATAGTAGGAGGCAATGGATAATGGTTAAGTAGGAATAAGACCACTTACTGCAGTAGAATAAACATTGGGGTAGAACTCAGAATATCTGGGTTTGAAGTTTGGTCCTGACAAGTACCAAGTATGACACTGAACCTCCTTACATCAGATTGAGCCCATTGATTTTACCCCAGGGTTTGGATAGGGCGGGGCTGTTGCATTTAATATATGCATATATAGTGTCTCTTTGAGGGCAGGAAGGAAAGCCAATATAGTAGAGATTTAGTAATAAATGCCTACACTTTGCAATATTATCTTATTTTAACCTCACTACAAATGTGGGATAGGTCCTATTGTTTTTGTCATCTTACATGAGGTTAACTGAAGTAGACAGAGCTTAAATGATTTCCCCAGGTTCATTTAATAAATATCTAAGGTTGTATTTTAACTCTGGCTTTCCAGACAATAGGTCTAGCACACTTTCCATTGTGCTACCTACCGTCATTATTAGTAAATGCTTATAGAATTGAATCAGATTGTTAATCAGAATCCTTATGTACAAAATAGAGATAATAGTATTTGCATTACTTATCTCACAGCATCACCATAAGGTTTTTTGTAATCTATAAGGAATCTTTTATAAATTTAAGTTATTTTCTTCTTTGGTAAATCCTAAAGACAAAACTGCCTTCCTAAAAATGTTATGCTGCTAAACTTTTCTAAAACTTCTTCTAATATGATCTTGACCACTTTTTTCATAGTTTCTCTGTTGATGGTATCTCATATGTCATGTTTGTAGTAGTTTAATAGAAATCCAATGTCCAGAGGAAAAGTAAATATTTCCTGGAAGTACTCCCTCTAGAGCTTTTTTATACTGGGTCATTTTGTCAGGCCAGGGATTAATGTGGAGAGTTAAATGCAAACTGGCAATTGATTTTCTGATTTGGATGCTTTATACTTAGTACTTCAGAAGTAGTTGGTGCTAGGAACACACAAACTAAACTCAGGCAAATTGATGAGAACTTCTTAGAATGAATAATAACAAAAGGGAAGGATAATTGTAAAGTGGTCACCATACTCAGGTGAAAGGAATACATAGACTTGAAATGTCATTGATTCCTTCTGAATAGGAGATTTAACCTTAGAAATGGAATTGTAGACTTTAATAGGATTCTAATTCAACTAGGCCAAACTGCTTCTGCATGCATGACATTGTCTAGACCATTTCTTTGCAAGATCCATTATAATCAATAATTCCTAAGCAAGGGGTATTATTTATTTATACACATTTAGAATATTTATATATAAGAAACTCTTTGAGCATAAAGACAATACAATTTTGAGGAAGCTTGATGCCAAAGGGACATGGCAAACTAGCATACAATCATGAACTAACAAGAATTATAGAAGAGGTTTCTCAAGAATTTGAGAGCTTTCCTTTGAAAATAAATTATGGGTCTAGGTTTAATCAGAACTGAAAGCAGCCCTTATCATTACAATGGAGATCAGGAGGCAAACCTTTAACTCTATCCTGAAAGGATCTGACACCTGCTCTTATTCAAAAGGAAGAAGAGTGTAAAGACAAAAGGAGAACAGAAGCAATGTTCACATAAAAAAATGGAATGAGTATTCAGTTTGAGAACACTTTGATACTGACCTTCTCAGTTAGCCATTTAAATTCAGTCTTTGTCATTTCTTAAGGGGTTCAAAGGTTTATGACATCTCAGTGCTTCTCCTGAAAAGAGCAGGTCATATATAAATCTAAGGTGAAGTACTGAAGCAGGCTGTACAGCACTGGACTTCAAGTCAGAATCAAATAATCTCAGAAATGGAAAGGAACTCAGAGGTTAACCAGGGTAAGCCATACCTCAATATGAATCTTGTCTGCAACCCATGATAAAGATGTTCATTCTTACTTGGTTTAAAATTGCTAGTGAAGTATTCACTGTACTTGAGGCAGCCTATTCCACTTTTAGATAGCTCTAATTATCATTATTTATTTTTTATTATTTTAATTTAATGTATTATTTCTAAATCTACATCTTTGTAACTTCTGTCTATGACTTCCAGTTTTACTCACTGGCATCAAGCTGAACAAATCCAATCACTCTTGTTTATGACAATGCCTAAAATATGTGAAGACAGCTATCATACATTCCCATACTTTTATAGATTTAATATTCTGAGTTTTTCATCTAGTCTTTGTGCAATACTACCAAGAAGTCTCCTATTATTAACTTACCGTTGGACACCTTGCAGATGATTTCTAGGTTATCATGTCCTGCCTAATGTTCAAATTAATTATAAAGTTATAGATGTGAATATATCAGGGAAGAATACAATGATCTTTTGACCTTGCTCTTCTTGAATACTCTTGTGCCATTAGTATTTTTGGTTGGCATATCACTCTTTTGACCTGCAATCTAGTGAAACTCTCAATCCTTTCTCAAGCTGGTGTAATGGATATGACACTGGATTTAGTTAGGAAAACTTGACTTCAGTTCCGACCTCAGGGAGTTACTAATTGTGTGACACTGATCAAGTCATTCAACCTCTCTGTACCTCCACTTCTTCCTCTGTAAAATGAAGGCATTGGACCCAATGGCCTCTAAGATGCCTTTAAGCTCTATGTCTATGATTGATGAATTCCTTTCAATATGTGTCTCTCCTCTCTTGTACTTGTGTTTGATCTGATATTTATCTTCATGAAGTTAAATTCTATTAAATTTGGTCCAATGCTCTAGCCTATCAAGATACCTTTTTTGGATACAGAGTCTGTAATCTATTATCTTAGTTATCTCTTTGAGCTTTCAGTGATCTTCCAACTTAAGACAAATGCCATAAATAATTTTGAGCAAATATTGAAAAGGGTGGGATGAATCAGGTATTGCTAGAGCATTCTGTTAGAGATATCTTAACAATTTGTCATTGTATTATTACAGACTATTCTTTAGACCCAGGCTCAATCAGTTCTAAATGCATCTGTCTTATAGCCTAGTCCACATTTTTTTCTATTATTTCTAGCAAGATATCAAAATGTTTGTCATATACTTTGCTAAAATCCATGATGTTGTGAGTCTATAGAATTCTTTTGATCTAAAAATCTAGCAACTGTTTAAAAATAGAAAGACATTATTATAGCATGATTATTCTTAATAAAGGCAAGATGGTGTCTGTGATCACTGCTTTCTTTTCTAGCTATCCTACTAAACAAGTTCTAGAATTGCCTGTAATTGGAAGTCACACTCACTTGTGCTTGTGGTTTGTAGACTCCATTCTCTTCCTTCTTTTCTTTGTTTGTTTGATCATGATATCCATTCTACTCTAGTCCTACAACTTGTCTCCCATTGTTCACAGTCACTGAAAGGTCACTGACATTGGTTTAGCAATCTCATGAACCAGTTCTTTTGATAATCTATGATATTTATCTAAATATGGTGACTTGATTTTATTGACAGCAATTAAAAACTCTCTACTTCTCTACTTATTTTTGGTATGAACTTTTTAATAGCTATTTTTCTTTTCTATTTTATTGTGTTCTTTGAGAAAAAAAAGAAACAAAGTAAATCTGAGTAATGCTTCCTTCTTTCCATTAATATCTTTCATTTTCCTACACGAAGTGAACAATGTTATGATCCTTTCTTTGATTCCAGTCTTTTCCTCAACATAACTAAAAACGAAAAGGAACACACGAAAATGCCTTTTTGTTTTGTCCATCCTCACCAGGCATATAACTTTATGAACTTTAGTTTCATGACACTATTCTGTAAGACTATACCACAATTTTGTTTTCATTTCTTATTTTCTTCCCTTCCTTTCATCTTCTGTACATGTTTCTTTTTTTTTTTCTTTTTCAAATGTATGTTGTTCAGTAAGTGGTCCAGTGCATCCACATCGGTCTCAGTAGATAACTTCCCTTTTCATCTTAATCAAAACTATTCCTCTTTTTATCTTCAGAAGCTCATCCTTTCCTGATCTGAGAGCCTTAGTCCATGGGATCCTGATCCTACCTATCCTTTCTCTGAATCTTTTGAAATTTGATTTTCCAGAATCTAGGTAGCACAGCAGACTATTCCTGGTTTTACTCACTTTATTTTAAAGAGTAAGCTGAATGGTCAGTACCTCCATAAGTATCTGATCAGCTGTATTCTCAGAAAACAGTTTTTTTTCCCTTATTGATCAAATTCAGACACAAAATAGTCATTCTCTTCATAAGTTCTTCCATTTTTAAAATATCCCATAAAGACAAATAAAAATATTTTTATCTGTTTTGCTTTGGTCTACTCCAATGAATGTTCATATCATTAAAATTCTTCATATTACTATATCATGCCTTCATGTCATACTTTTGATCTGCTTTGGAAACTTCTCATTCATTCTGTTTTTGCAACTCAGGTGATCTCTGTCATAATCTAATGACAATATTATTTTTTAAAAATATATACCTGCATAAATCTTCACTTAAATACTGTTACTATATTTTCCCCCTCTGGTTCCAGGATTTCTTTATGGTTGCAATTTAATATGTAATACTATTCTAAATCTTCCCCTTTGCCCTCACCTATCCCATTCCCTTTAAATAAGATATACTTCTCCAATGAGTTGGATAGAAAAAAGATTTGAAATTTCATTTACAATCCTATTTTTCTTCTAAACATATGGAAATGTTCATGTTTTATGGTATTGTCAATTTCTAAATTACAAAAAGTAATAAAATTAATGAATATCATTAAAACAATAAATTATTTATTTTCTTGTTTACATCATTCATTTCCACAAGATTTTGAGTTACAAATTTTCTCCCCATCTTCCCCTACTCAACACCTCAATACAGCCATCCCACTATATAACCCCTCCCCCCTCCCCCAATCTGCTCTCTCCTTTATCTTCATGTTTCTTGGAAGATTTTGTGTGGGAGTTCTGACTGTGTTGTCTTCCACCCATTCCATGCTTTGATCCTTTTTGTCCCCCAAGAAGGAATCTAGAATTCAGTTGCTATTCTTACTTTGCCTGTTCATGTTGCCAGGCAATAACTTGAATTTTGAGCTCTGTGGAACTCTGCTTCCAGAGGGGAAAGCTCTGTCCCAAATCACTAGGGTTTTCGCAGCTTCCAGAGCTATTAGGAGGCCTTCAGTGGGAGATTATTTTTTCTGTATTTTCATGAGTTTTGGAGCCCTAAAATTTGTTAAGAGTCATAATTTATGGGTATCAGAGGTGGCTCTGTCGGAGCTGTGGAACCTTGTTGCTTCTACACTTCCATCTTGGCTCCACCCTAACCAATATATACCATTTAAAGGACTTATTATTTTATCTCATCAAGTTTAAGCCATCCCTATTGTTTTAGAAATTTCTGGTAGGATTATGACCTTTAGGCCTCCAGGCCACAGGTTCCTTATCCCTGCTCTTGGCTAAAACATCCTTTTTACCTCCTTTAGGTCTGCCCAACCAGTTGTATAACTGTCAAACAAGTAAATGAAGTTAGTCTGGCCTGACTCATCACTGGTGAATTTCTACAACTGGTAGATTAAGGAAATGCTATAAATGTTGTTAATTTAGATTTTATAAAAAAAAACAAACACCTTTTATGAAATCTCTTATGTTAATCTTGTGGATAAAATGGGAAGATGAGGACCAGGCAAAGGTAAAGTTAGATGTATTAAAAACTGGAGAAATGGTGGCACTCAAAGCACACATCAATAATTCAATATTCAACTTGGAAGAAGGTCTCCAACGGAATGCTCCAGGGATCTATTTCATCTTGTGCTATTTAATATTTTTATCACTGATTTAGTAAATTGAGAGAGAAAAAGAAAGACAGAGACAGAGAGACAGAGAGAGAAAATCAGTTTTCAAGTAGAATAAAATTGGAGGATAACTATCATGCCAAATAACAGATCAAGACTCAAAAAAATCATGATTGGCCAAAGTATCAGTGTATGTCTAATGATACAATATTTAATGGGGATCAAAATATAGTCTTACATTTGTGTTTCCTTTATTATTAAAAAGTGACAACTTTACAGTTATTTTGACTTGTTATAAGAAACTGTAGTAGAGAATATTTGGCAGCCAGTACTGTTGGAAGAAGCATAACTAGCAGCCTTTTGTCTAAAGGAGGAGGTAATGAAAACTGCTATCATGCTTGGAGGTACAAATACATATCATGATACCCCCCCTAGGAGTTCCTCACAGAATATCATAGTGAAGACAGCTCCTCTTGCTTACAAGCACCTAATTCTGACTCTATTAATTGAGGAAGTAGGACATTCTCTTTCAAAAGTGCTGGATAAGATTTCACAATTAAGTGACTTAGGGGAATGGGGAAGATATAAATTTCCTCGAGAGAATAGTAAATAGCCAGAGGATTCAGAGACAAAATGGATTGACAAGAAGGGAAATATTTACTGCTCTATTGAGAGCAGAGGTGGATTTTAGAAGAATAGATGGTCCATAAGATGTACTGAGAAAAAAGTACTTAACATTAGAATGAATAGGGAAGCAAGAACCACCCCTGCAGGTACTCCTGAAAGTTTGCCACACCTTCAGGAAGAATCTGAATCATTATATGCAAGTTTCCCCACATTCAAGGAGAATAGGAAATAGGCCAAGTCCCAGCCCAGACTAAAGAAATACACAAGGGGGATTGCACATCCCATATTGGTTTAACAATATATTGGAAGAATGGATCAACTACTGTAACTAGGGCATTGCTGGATAAACCCTATTAAGTTTAAACATGGAAAACCTATGACCATCACAGGGCTTGGAGGGGCTGAAATATCAGCCAGACAAGTCAAAATAACAATGAAAATTGGGCAGTTATCTAAGAAAGAATATACTGGGGTTGTTGTACCCATTCTTGAATACATCATTGGAATAGAAATATTGAGAGGTATGACTCTGAATTTACATGAAGGAAGATACCAATTTGCTGTAAAGAAGATAGAAATTAGTACAGTTTTAGTGAGAAAAATAAAAATGTACCCAATCACCACACCTGAACCTTCTGAAGTAATTACTTTAAAGCAGTATCATCTTCCAGGTGGGCAAGATGAAATCACCACTACTATAAAGGAATACATTGAAGCAGGAGTGTTAGTCCCTACAACCACATGATGCAATAATCCTGTCTGGCCAGTATGAAAATCAAATGGGACATGGAAAATGACTGGATAGACAATTGAGTAAGGTGACTCCTCCTTTGTATGCTGCTATTCCAGATACTGTCACCTTAATAGAAAGGATTCAGATATATGATGGGACTTGGTATGCAGTTATTGACTTGGCGAATGCCTTCTTCACCATCCTAATAGACCCTAACCAATGGGACCAGTTTGCTTTGGCTTGACAGGGTAGACAATATACTTTCACCCACTTGCCATAAGGATACCTGCATAGCCCCACTATTTGTCACAGGATTGTGGCTGAACAGTTGGATAAATTGAAGTTACCTGGTATACAACTTACCCACTATGTTGATGATATCATGATACAGGGAAAAGATGCAAAAGAAGTGGAGAGGAGTTTGACCCTTCTAATTGAGCATATGAAAAGTAAAGGGTGGGAAATTAACCCTGCAAAGGTTCAAGGACCAGCTCACAATGTAAAATTTTTGGGTATACAATGGAACAAGGGACTACGAGAGATGCCTTCACAGGCCCGACAAAAGTTTCAGGATTTTCCCACCCCTACTAATAAGAAGGAGGCCCAAAAATTCATAGGATTGTTTGGATACTGAAGGCACCATATTCCACATTTGGGACAGATTTTGAAACCTTAATATAAAGTCACTTGGAAGAAATATGAATTTGACTGAGGACTTGAGCAGAGTAAAGCTTTTGAAGAAGCGAAGGCTACCGTACAATTGGCCCTAGATTTATGGTCAATGCAAAATGGTCAGGTGGAATTACAAGTGACTGTACAGGAGGATTATGCAAACTGAAGTTTATGGCAAAAACATCAGAGCTGAAATGTACCCTTGGGATTTTGGTGTAGGAAACTCCCTTCATCTGGAGTTCAGTATACACCATTTGAAAAGCAGTTGTTAGCTGCATATTGGGCTTTGGTGGAAACTGAACAACTGACTCTGGGCCATGAATTGATATTAAGACCTGGTATCACAATTATGGCCTGGGTAATGTGTACCCCAGCTTCTCACAGAACTGAACATGCCCAAGAGGCTAGTACAATCAAATGGAAGTTGGATATTCAAAATAGAGCGAAAGCAGGCAAAAGTGGAATCTCTACTCTACATGAATCTGCGGCAAATATAGAAACTGAGAGGAATGACATACCCCCTGAGCCAAAGCAATGGTTGGTACAGTCCTCTGTTAAATGGAATGAGGGATATGATGGATTAACTGAAGAGCAAAAGAGAGGTGCATGGTTTACTGATGGGACAGCAAAATATTTGGCCAAAAAAAGACATTGGAAAGCAGTAGCCCATGATGCATGTACTAGAAGGACTTTGGAAATTACTAGGATAGGTCAAAGTAGTCAATATGCTGAACTTATGGCAGTACATCAAGCCATCAAAACAGAACAAGGAGGACAGTGTCATATATTCACTGATTTATGGGTGGTAGCTAATGGGTTAGCTACATGAATGCCCATGTGGAAAAATCAAAACTGGGAAATTCATGGCAAACAAGTCTGGGGCAAAGAATTATGGGAAGATTTCTGGAACATGTCTTTGGTCATTGACTTGTCAGTTTTTCATGTAGATGATCGCGTGGGCCGTACCACGCCAGAACATGAGTACAATGCTCTTGCTGATTGACTGGCAAAGGTTACTACTGAACATATTGTACCTACTTTCACAACAACTGATCATCTGGTGTTAGCTAAATGGGTCCACCAAATGGCCGGCCGTTTGGGGGTCTAGGCCACACATCAGTGGGCATAAGATTGAAGTATTAGTATCTCTCATTCACTGTTAAAACAGATAGCAGAAGAATGTCATATATGTCAATTGGAAAAGGAGCGAACTGTTCCTTGGGTGGTGACTGGAGAAATAGCAAGAGGAAAGGTCCCAGCCCAAATCTGGCAAATAGATTATATTGGTCCACTACCACAAGATGAAGGATGCAGATTTATATGTACTTGTATTGACACCTATTCAGGTGTACTAGTGGCTTGTCCTTGTAAGAATGCAACCCAGAAAAATACCTTTAAAACTCTAGATCTCATAAGTCTATATTATGTAACCCCAATGCAGATTCAAAGTGACAATGGCTCACATTTCAAAGGTAATGAAATGAAGAGGTATTGTCTACTAACCATTATAAAATGGATACATCATATTCCATATTATACTCAAGCATCTGGGTTAACTGAGAGAATGAATGGATTAGTGAAAGAACAGTTGAGGAAGTTAAGTTCTAATAATTTGTATCAACATTGGAAGGATAATTTGTCCATGGCTTTACAAAATTTGAATAATAGACCATTGGGGCAAGTACACCTCTAGGCAGAATGATGACCCCAAATCTGCAAATTAGAAAACAGCAAACACATAAGATCCCAAATATTGAGTATTGGACTTTGAGGCCAGATGTCCCAGCACCATACTCAGGAACACTTGGTTTGGTGGGGTATGATTTACATTGTTTAGAGGACTTTTGGTTGGACAGAAAAGAAATGAGAAAAATCTCCACTGGAATATGCATAAGAATCCTTAAAAATCACTTTGGACAGATTTTACACAAATCGGGATTAGCAGCTCAAGGAATACATGTATTGGGTGGAGTAATAGATTCCAATTATCAAGGAGAAATTGTTGTGACATTCCACAATTTAGGTGAAGGGCCCATACAGATTCACAAAAATGATAGGATAGTTCAAGTCATTATTGTTCCTTGTAAAACAGGACCACTTATAAAAACTGACCCTCCTTCCGAAATAACTAACAGAGGAACTGAAGTATTTGGTTCTACTGATAGAATAAAATTGGGAGCTAAAGTATGGGTAAAATGGAAGCCGGATGATGTTCCAAAGGCTGCAGAGATTACAGCACATGGGAGGGATAACACTGTAACTATTATTTGTTCTGGAGAAGATGATTACAAAATTGTACCCTTAACTCATGTTTTCTACCATGAGTGAGGCTACAATAGTGGGCTTATTGACTCCAGTAGCGTGGCTGATCCTATATCCACCTTGTTTCTTGTTATTGTCTCCTTGCTTCTTCCTGGCTTTTTGTCTGTTCACTTTGTTTGCTAGAATTGTTTCCGCAGCATTGGTACCCTCCACCTGTAGATGCCTAATAGCTCAAGCTAGATGTCACCCCCTGTCCACAACTGTGACGTGTCACCCCTGGACCTGGCATCAAGCACATTCCAAATGCTGGTTAAAGAACTGACCTCTCAAATGGGTCCCCTTGGGATAGGGACAGCTCTACATCCAATTATAGCAGCAAGTAGCCATGGAAGAAGAGACCTTTGCCCCTTAACCCAAGATTTTTGGACCCCATTTGTTCAGGGGGGGAATGATGGGGAGCTTTGCTAAAATATTGTTTTCTGTGTTTATTGGACGCTATCTTTGTTATATTGTTGTAAAATTCTGTTGCCTATTAACTTACGGTATGAAATGTATTGTTAATGTATTTTTGCTAAGTAAGGGACATGAAAGATCTTGGGGCCAAATGTAATGGATACTGGGATTTGAAGATCTTCCACACCCCTTGAACTTGGTGACATAGCAGGAAGGGCTGGAGCAAGAGATTGCTGGAACCAAGCTAGTCTCCATGTAGTGCTGACTGGAAGCAGCAGAAGCAGCTGCAGATGCAGTAGCTGTGGTTGCAGCGTGACCTCTTTTTTCTTTGAGTGGGCCAGAATCTCTGCTAAGGACTCCTGCTGATGACTGCCAGGGACAAGAACTCCCGTGGGAGTGAGGGTGTGGGGGGTGGGCAGAGCTGCTGAGAGCAAGCTGCCTGGAGGCTGAGCAGATGTCATGAGTAAGGAGAGGAGGATCTTTGCCTGAGGTAGCTTGTCCTGTTTGAAGGCTTGAGAATGTGGGTGTTTATAACTTAAACTACATTTGCCAACTTCATAACTCCTATGTTGGCTTTGACTTTCTGGTTTTGGGTCTCAGTTTTCTGGCATTTAAATAAAGGCTCCAGCTATATTTCTTATGTAGAGAGCCTGTTACATTTGTGATTAATAACCATATCAGCATACTTATAGTTACTGTAGGCATTGTGAATGCTCCCTTGCTGATACACCTTGCCATTATCGTGCCTTTTTCCATAACTAATTTCAAATCCATAATTTTAAAAATGTATGAAATTCCCTTTTCTTTGATATTCTTATTTTTTTTGACACATTATTAGAAAAACCTCATCACCCTACACAATCCTATTGGCCTTGGTCCTCTACCTCATCCCCGTACACTGTTTCCCTGATTGGAGGAAATAGCCATAAAAACCATGATCTTCATTTGAAGAGGGAGCTTGGCTCAGATCATCTTATTTCTCACCTAGTTTTACAACTTTGGGACTTCTCTGACTTTTTCAGTGTACCCTAGGAGGCTCATTATTGGGAAAACCAAATCACCTTTCTCACCCCTATTTCCTTGCCTTTTGGCTTCCTTTTATGTGTTGTCTTCCTTTAATAAATTGTAAACTCTAAGGACAGGAACTGTCTTTTTTCATATTTGGATTCCCAGTGCTTAGTGTAATGCCTGGCACATAGGTACTTAATAAATGACTGTCTGACTGATAAATCCTCAAACCTTCTTCCCTTTGCATCCATTTATAGATAGTCTGTTACCTTCTGGAATGCTATAGTATCTGTGTTGTTATTTCAAGGTTTGACAGTCAAATATTACTCTGTCACTGTGGATCCCTCAGTAAAGTCTTCATTTCAAATGTTTTAACAAGGTATATTAAATCACTATTAGAAAGTAAAAATAGTAAATATTTCACTTTTCAGTGTTGTGATGGATCATGTTCAGTCTTTCTGACAAGATAGTTATTTGCCAGTGTATGTTACATAGTACTTTTCAAGATCCTTAAATATTTATCCTGATGATACATTTACGTTATGTGTAAGCGAGTGTTAAATATTGAATACTATAAAAGAAAGACAAGAGAAATCTGTTTGATTTTAACTATTTCATTTTGTAATGCATCATTTTTTTAATATATAAAGAAATGACCCCTCTTCCTTTTTCATAGACACCTATTTGCATAGAATTGTGATTCCTAAGATTAATTGTAAATTTTGCAAAGTAATATTCTCCACATATTTCTAACTAGGAGTAATCAGTATAATCAGTCAAAAAAAATTCTTCATTTAAGCATCCATGTAATAGAGGCAAGAAGACTTTCTGGAGAGAACTGACTGGTCTTGGGAAACATGTATCATGTGTATTCTCTTGGAAAACTCAATAATAGTAATAGCTTCAATTATTATCACCAATCCTCGATTCTCACCCCATTCCTTAATTTTCCATTCACTTATGAGCTATATCTACTTAGATTTTCTGGAATTATCTTCAGCAATGAAATATATCCAAACTTTTCTCTAGATAAGAGTGTGGTATTTTAGAAAGATTATGAAGTTAGAAGTCCCAGGAGGAAGTGTGAAAGAGTGGAAAGAATTCTGCCTTTAGAGTCAGAGGACTTTGGATCTAATACTTTTGCTACTTTTCTTGGTCAACTCACTTAACCTCTTTTCTCCATTTCCTTACCTGTAAAATGAGAGAGGTAATGAACCAGATGACCTCAAAGATTCCTTCTAATTTTAAATCTATAATCATGTGACCTAGGGTCAAGCCTTAGCATTGTACTTCTACATGAACGTAGAGAGGTCATTCAATCTTTTTTTTTTCCTGAAGAACTTACATTTAAGACTTCGCATAAACTAGATAATGTATCCAAATAGGGAAGTTAGGTGGCTTAGTAGGTAGAGTGCTAGGCCTGAAGTCATGAAGATTGAGGGGTCTCAGACACTTATTAGTTGTATGATGGTGGGCAAGTCACTTAACTCTTTTTCCCTCAGTTTCCTCATCTGTAAAATGAGAAAGAGAAGGAAATTGCAAACCACTCCAGTATCTTTGCCAAGAAAATACTAAATGGAATTACAAGGAGTTGGACACAATTTAAATGGTTGAACAAAAAAAGTATGCAAAATATTCTATAACATGTGAAGTGTGATATAAAAGTCAGCTAATGTCAGCTATACTTTGCTTCTTGTTGCCCATGCTATCAACTGCGCTATTTTCTTCTGACACTTTTTTTTCTCTCTTCTGCCCCCATATGTTAATTTTTAGTCCCTCAATGTAATTTCAGTTTTACTCTTCTTCTCCAGTCCCTCAGATAGGCCCTTAATTTAGGCCTTTACAACTGAATTAGATATCAAGCTAGTTCTCATTCTACCCTTACTTCCTGATGATTCACACTACATTTCTTCTACAATGATCTTCCTCAAATACTTAGTTAATCCCATTTTCCTTTTCTACCAACTGTTCTCATAAGATTGAACTTTAAAGAAAATCCCAAATCTGGCCTTAGAACCTTATTTATTCAACCTTTCTACTTTCCTACCCCTATGCATTATAAATTGTTTTCCACCTTTTCATTTCCTATCTAGCCAAATTTCCCACATATTTCAAGACTCAGTTCAAGTCTCATCTTCACCATGAAGTTTTCTCTAACTTACCCACTACTCATCTCCCTTTCTTAATTCATATAACATGTTTACTTTGTACTGTGTTCTCCAAATATTTCTTATTATATTAGATGTTAGTTGGAGTATTGGCACTTTAAAAGAAGGTGCCATGTCTTAATATATTGCATATGATTTGTAGATTCTAGCACTGTGCTAGATCTTTTGAACTAAGCTGAAGTACTGAACTACAGTAGCCTAAGCCAATTGTGTACCTGGATTAAATCTGACATCATTCAATGTGGTAAACTCCTGGGATTGGGCTGTGGAGACTCTGTGTTACCTTGTAATGGATGAGCCAGCTTGGAGTCATAGAAGGTTGAAGCTCCTGTGCCTGTCAGTGCTGGAATTAATACCAGGAGTAGCCTCAATCTCCCTGCCCTAAACACATAAGAAGCTGTTAAATTCATATTGAGTAATTTGGGGGGGGGGGGAAGGTCCAATGTAAATCTAAACTTCTTTGAATATCATACTTACTTGAGTGGTCAAGCAATTTAGTCAACTAGTTTATTAAAAAATGAACAGTTATTGAAATGAATCCAGACATTTAATCAAACATGACTTCCTGTTGTAATATTTTCCCATTTAGATATTTTTAATCACAATTATAATTTTCTGAATTCCAAAAATACTGTTTATGTGTCTCAAGGTTCAGTGAAAAAATAAACAATTTGTGAAAATATATAGATAGTAAATAAATGGTCAGGATACATTTCTTATGCAACAGAGAAGAAAATTCCCCTTTATACAAATACTGTAAATAATGTAGCTGACGTGTATTAAATCTCTTATTGAAATGTAGATGATTGTTATAATCAGTCATATATTGATTTTGAGATTCACACATAAAGCATTGATTTTCATGCCCTGAGACTCTCTCTTGGCATGTTGTAGCTCATCAATATTTGAGGTATTATATTCAGTAAGATATCTCTCCTTTTTACTTTGTGAAGACACTTTTGGTACTCTAGCTGTTTCATGCTTTGTGATCACACAGACTGCAATTGGCCATGGCTCTTTGAAAGATCTATCCAATCTATCCAATTACTCCTAATCAGTTTGATAACCATTTGTAGGTAATTGGAGAGTGCTGCCTTTCTCAGCTTATTCATTTGTGATCTGGGAGTCTTTCATGAAAATTGTAAAGGGAGATAACACAAAAAGAACAACCCATATTTTCTTCAAGGCTTTTCATTTTCTCCTGCTTACTCAAATTTTCTTCCAAGGCATCTGAATTAAATATAGTCCGAGGTTCTGGTGCATTTTTACAAAGACCAGCTAGATACATAAACCTCTAGTAAGGAAAATTAAGATGGTGAAAATAGTATTCCTAATGATTTAAATACTTTTAGTATTGTTAGAATCATCCTTCCAATTCTGTTCTCTTAAATTTAACTCAATTCAACAAATGTTTATATACCCGTTATTATATCCATTGAGCTAGGCTCAAAGACCACATAAATGAAAAATAGAATAGTCAGCTTTCAAGAAGTCAAAAGTCTCCTGGGGGAAACATATTATAGAAAGATAGATAGATAGATAGATAGATAGATAGATAGGAGATACACAGATATAAATATAGTTACATACACATATATAAATATTTACATATATGTATATAAACATGAGTATGTGCATGTGTGTATATATGTATGTATAAATATGTGTATATACATATATGTTTATATATATATATATATATATACACATATACATGCATACACACATGCATGTTAGAATGCAATAGAAGCAAAAGGAAAGGTTTTGTGTTATAAGTGCTCTAGGAAAATCTAAGAACTTTCAGCTGGAAGGAAGAGAGATAGAAGGGCTTCATGGAAGAAGTGGCAAATGTGATTAGTGACTAAATAATCACAATAAAACATTTGTAATTTGTTATTTTTATTTTTTATGGATTTGTTTGTTTACTTTTAGTTTACAAGATTCACTTCCACAATCCCTTGAGTTTCAAATTTTCTTCCCTCCCTACCCCCCTCCCCATGGTGGCATGCAATCAAGTATAGGATCCGCAAATACTTTCACATTAGACATTAGTCTGGTTGTAAAGAGGGCTGTAACCAATGGAATGAACACTGGGAAAGAAGAAACAAAACCAAACATGGAAAAGAAAGAGAGCACGTAGTTTGCTTCAGTCTGCATTTAAACTCTGTTTTTTCTAGATCTTTATCTGAATGTAGATATCTCCTTCCATCATGAGTCTTTTAGAATTGTCTTATAACCTTGCATTTCTGAGAAGAGTCCAGTTTATCAAAGTTGATCATCACACATACCTTGTATCTGTCATTGTGTACAAATTTCTCCTGGTTCCATTCTTCTCACATAGCATCAGTTCGTATAAACCTCTTCAGGTAAATATGAAGTCCATCTGCTCCTCATTTCTTATAGAACAATAATATTCTATTACATTCGTATATCACAACTTTTTTAGCCATTTCCCAATTGATGGGCATCCCCTTAATTTCCAATTTTTTGCCACCACGGAAAGAGCTGCAATAAATATTTTTGTAAATGTGGGTCTTCTTCCCAGTTTTATGATGTCTTTGGGATGCAATCCTAGAAGTGGTATTACTGAGTCAAATGGTATGCAATTATTTATAGCCCTTTGGCCATAGTTATAGATTGCTCTCCAGAATGGTTGAATCAGTTCACAACTCCACCAGCAATGTATTAGCGTTCCTATTTTTCCACATCCTCTCCAGCTTTTGTCATTTTCCTGTTTTGTCATCTTAGCCAATCTGACTGGTAACATGTGGTATCTCAGAGATGTTTTGATTTGCACTTCCCAAATCAATAGTGATTTAGAGTATTTTTTGATATGATTATACATTTCTTTAATTTCTTCATCTGAAAATTACCTGACCATTTATCAATTGGGGAATGACTTGTATTGTTATGGATTTGACTTATTTCTTTGTATATTTTAGAAATGAGACCTTTATCAGAGACACTGCTGGTAAAAATTCTTTCCCAATTTCTCACTTCCCTCTTAATCTTGGTTACATTGGCTTTTTTCTATAGAAATTTTTCAATTTACTGTAATGAAGATTATTTATTTTTCATTTTATAATTCTCTCTAACTCTTAGGTCATAAAGTTAGGTCATAAAGTCTTCCCTTCTCCATATATCTAACAGGTAAACTATTCCTTGCTTCCCCAGATTGCTTACATTGTCAGCCTTCACACCTAGATCATGCACCCATTTAGATTTGATTTTGGTGTATGTAGTTAGATAATGGCCTACGCCCAATTTCTGCCATTCTATATTCCAGTTTTCCCAGCAGTTTTTTGTCAAATAGTGAGTTGTTATCCCCAAAATTGGGGTGTTTGAGTTTATCATACAGTAGATTACTATAGTCATTGACTGCTGAGTCTTGTTTACCCACCTATTCCACTGATGTACTACTCTATTCCTCAGCCAGTACAAAATAGTTTTGATGACTGCTGCTTTATAATACAGATTAAAATCTGGTATGGCTAAGCCACCTTCCATAGCATTTATTTTCATTAATTGCCTTGATATTTCAGAACTTTTGTTTTTCCAAATGAATTTTGTTACTATTTTTTCTAGCTCTTTAAAGTATTTTTTTGGTAGATTGGTTGGTATGGAACTAAATATGTAATTTAACTTAGGAAAAATTGTCATTTTTATTATATTAGCTCCACCCAGCCACGAGCAATTGATGTTTTTTCAATTAGTTAGATCTGACTTTATTCCTGTGAAAAGTATTTTGTATTTCTGTTCATATAGGTCCTGGGTTTGTTTTGGCAGATAGATTCCAAAATATTGTATAATGTCTACAGTAACTTTAAATGGGATTTCTTTTACTATCTCTTGCTGTTGGACTTCATTAGAGATATATAGGAATGCCGAGGATTTATGTGCGTTTATTTTATATCCTGCAACTTTGACAAATTTATTCATTGTCTCAAGAAGTTTTTTACTTGATTCTCTAGGATTCTCCCAGTATATCATCATATCATCTGCAAAAAATGATAGCTTAGTCTCTTCTTTGACTAATTTGATTCCTTTGATTTCTTTTTCTTAGCTAGTCCATTAGCTTTCTGTAAGAGTTCCTTTTATTTCCTTTGGAATAATGAATAATGCAAATGGCTTTGCTTCAACCTCACAGAAAGAACTCTGTAGGTTTAGTTGTAGTTCTTTGTGCAGCTGGTTACCCTGCCATGAATGTGGTCTTCTTATCTAGACTTTCTTCACTCTTTTATGTTCTTTCTCAGGAAATAGAATTAAATAGAGTACTAAGTTTTATTAAAATAAGCCTGAAATTAATGGCTCTAAAAGCAAAAGGGTCACAGTTGTACACCTGTGTTTTTTTCTTGAAATTTGGCTTTTACTTTTGCTGAGATAAAATATATATTATTAATATAGACATAAAAGTCAGAAACCTGCGTCCTATTACTTTGTGCTTTTCATTTTGGAAAAAATGAAAGGAGCATTTCTAAAGGAAAGGAAAATTGTGGAGTCACATCATTTTATCTTACAAACAAGAAATGACTCAGATCTCTACCATATAATGGTATTTCAGTTAAGAAATTGTGAGAAATTCCAAATAATTTCATTTTGAAAATGTACCTTCCGTTTGGATGCTCCACAGCACTTCAAATATATTTGGAAATGAGTCAATACAGCTGTTGTCTAAAGTTATGTACATGGTTTCATTATTTGAAGGATGTAGCTCATGGGGAAGATTCCAAAGGTTTTCATATTAGGCTAAGGGACTACTATAGAAGATGATAACTTAAACTCTGAACTATGATTTTTTTTTTATTATATACCAAAGGCAGCTCTTGTGTAATTCACTAGACTTCAAGAAATTTAACCTGTCCCTCTTCATCTGTCCAAGTAAGGTTATTCATTTCAGAGATCAGTGTTTGATTTTTGGTCAACTGGCATTTTAATTCTCCATTATAAAATTTGTGGTGCAAGCTTCATTTATTATTTTGATAAGACAACAATACTGAAGAAAATATACATAGTGAATTCCTAAAATAGAGATGTCTAGTATTTACAGGTTAGATGTTGAACAAAGGCAGTCATACTAGAGTAAAATGAAACAGGAGCTTACAAATATATACATCAGAGAAGTCAAAAGCTTTTTGATTTAACAAAGCTTCTGGCAAGATCATTTAGCACTTTAAAAATATTATAGGAAAAATGTTTTCACTGTGCTTTATATAGGAATAGCTGTACAATGATGTATTATATGTTGTTTGACTGATTTCTTTTAAAATTAGCAGCACATTGGACTGCAGAAGGAAAACCCATATAAGTGCTAAAAATAATTTATACAGGCTGTCTATTTAAAGTAGTTTTATTCATTGTGGAAATAAATTTACTTCTCTATTTGAAAGTTATCAATTAAAACTCCAACCATCATTCACTAAAACAGATATATCATATGTTATTGATGACAAGGAAATGCATCATGTATAAATAGTGAGTAAATCATTGAAATGGAGGGAAGTGATGTGGGAAATGATAGCACTTGAGTTTTCAATTTTCATTCAAATGATAACTGCAGTAAGTTGTTCCCTGGGTATTGAAATTGTAATGAATGGATCTTTGAAAGTGATTCTAGGTACTACTTTCTACTTATATGACCTGAGGTGAATTATTTCCTCTCTCTGGCCTTTAGTTTCATCACCTATAAAATAAAGATTAGATAAATTCAATATTCCCTTTCAGTCTGAAATGTCATAATCCAGTGAATCACAATCAGGTTTTAATCAGCAAATTATATAAATTAATTGACTTATTCTATAAGATTATACCCAAGCCAATGAGCCCATGTATGAATTTGATTAGTTTGACCATGCTTTTTGTTAATTTTTTTTTTTTAATGGCAGGCAATGCTATGAGGAAGAAAGGGAATGGCAATGGCAGTGATTATAAAAATAACAAACTGAAGAAGGTCATTGTATCATTTTTTTAAAAAAATGAACAGAAAGTTGAAGAAAGTTAGTGGGATATAGACAAGTGGGCACCTTTGAAACAAAAAATGTGGAATTTATTACATAATTTTGAAAAGAAGCACAACTAGTATATAATGGAAATGTAGGATTTCATATGCAATCATCTTTTACTGTTATTTTATTTGCTCATGGAAATGTTCATTTTATTCTATGTCTGCCAACTAAGAAATACCAAAAGAAATAATTAAAAAATAATTGCCATGCTAGAAAACTTCATGGCTATTTTCTCCAAGAAAAGGTGCTATTTTAAATATTTTGTCATTTTTGTTAATTTTTAAAAGCTCTCTACTGATAAATGAAGATGTGTTCAATTACTAAAGGTCAACTAAGTGGTAAAAATTATTTTTTTTAACCAGAGGACCAAATTCTATTAAAGAACTTCTTATACAAAGATGATTTTAGGCATTTCTGATATAGGAATGATCTCCTCCCCTCTCAGCTTCCATCTTCTCTTTAAAGCACTAGTCATGAAATATGTTAAGGAATTTATAGTTTTATTGATGTGGGTATTCATTCCAACAATATACATCCATGTCTACCCTGTCTGTATAACTCTTATCAAGTCCTCCCACAAATTCTCTATAGATAATCCATCAAACATGCTTCCTCTAATTTTCTCTCTCTCCGTGTGTGTGTGTGTGTGTGTGTGTGTGTGTGTGTGTGTGTGTGTATGTGCCAATGAAGCATGCGCCAGATGTCACTACATGACTGGTCCATCTCCTTGGTATACATCATTCCAATAGACTCTCTGCTGCTTCTTGGGCTCATGTTTTGGTTAACTTCAATCAGAAAGATCCTGGTTCAAGTCGTCTTACATATACACACTGGTCATGTGACACTGGGCAAGTCATAACCTGAGTTTATTGTCCATATGTAGTGTCTAAGATGATATATCTATATGTATATATAAGCATGTATATATATATATATATATATATATATATATGTATATGTATATAAATGTGTGTGTATCGTGTGTATTACATATAATCATATAGGTCCCACACAGACAAACAAAGCACACTTACTGACCTTAGGAATTGCTTCAATTTTGTCCTTGCATCCTGAAGTGCCAAGCCCTCAGTGATGTTTGTTAAATTAAAGTGAACTCCAGATCTGAATCATAAATCACAGATTTTATAGGTCCTTGTCGTAATGAAATTTAATGCACATAGGTAATATTTAGTTTCCTTTTGAGTGGGATTTTGAAAGGTGTGTAAGTTTCCATCAGTATGGAGACAGGGTATCCCAGGTAAAGGGAATGACATAAACAGAGCCAGTTAGGCAGAAAATCATGGAGGTATATATTAGGGACCATTCAGGCTGAAATTATTCCAGGAAATGATCTAAGCAAAGCATATTAGGTCAATAAGGGTCTTGAATGCTGGGATAAGGATGTTGTTAAGTAGTGATAAGTCATATTTTAGTACATGAGTGACAGGGTCAGTTCTATACATTTTTTTTGGAGGGGGAAGGGCAGGGCAGTTGGGGTTAAGGGACTTGCCCAAGGTCACATGGCTAGTAAGTGTTAAGTGTTTGAGGCAGGATTTGAACTCAGGGCCTCCTGACTCCAGGGCCAGTACTCTATTCACTGTACCATCTAGCCACCCCAGTATTATTTATTAAAAAATTCATTTGAATATGAAATGGTGAAGGAAGAGGCTAGAGGTGTGCAAATTAAATAATGGTCTATTACAATAGTGAGATAATGAGGGCCTAAAATGAGATGATGATATAGGAAATGCAAAGGGGAAACAGATGGTCTCTTGGAAAGTACACTAAATTTAGTATCACACCCTGTTTGTTCAGATTGCAGCTCTGCCACTTATTACTGTTGTGGGTAAGACATGTTACCTCTCAGGTACTCAATTTCTCATCTTTGAAAAAAGAATTCAAACATAAGATTTCTAAAATCCTTTCTAGCAGCAGAGCTATCAGCTAGGGAAATTCATAGAACATGGTAAGTAGTCAATGGAAGGAAATCATAGGCCCTGGAAATGAAGAGAAGAGGTACAAAAGATACTAGAGTCATATTTTGGCATAAGCCTTAAGTTTATTTAGTCCAGTCACTCAATCCTCTTGTTACATTGGTAAGAAAATAGTCTCAGAGAGGGGAAGTGACCAATGTCAGTCACATTACTGACTAAGAGAGGCAGAACAATTTAGTAGAAAAAATGGAATCCTATTTGTCTTGGTTTCCATTCTGAAAGCAGTCCCTAACTATTCTATTTACAATGAAGAGACTCTTTACTTTTTCTCTGGGCCTCAGCTAAAATATGAAGGCAAATCAAGATGACCTCTAAAGTCAATAATAGTTTTTGAATTTTTTGAATGACATTATAGTTGTAAATTGGTTGTTATCCCTTATTTTCCGCAGTCTGGAATTATCACCATTGTTCCCAAAGAAGAAGGGCATACAAGACTGAGTTTCTATTAACAATTTTCTCTTCACAGTAGACATCAAAACAGATTTCCTTGGTACTTAAACATAGAGCCTACTTGTGTGAGTTAAACTAAGACATCCCCTTCTTATTAGTAGTTTTGAATTTGAAAATGAACCAAAGCCACCACAGTAAACAGATAACATCCAGGTGTATCCATGATTTAGGATGAAGGCAATGTAATTAAGTATACCAGAGTAATTCAGTACAATTTCATTGATGTCAGTATTTCCTCTAAATATGCAAATCATAACTCTTCCATATCTGTTTACTCTGTTCAACCCTGTCCTTGATCTTCTTGTGAGAACACCATCAGAGCATATAAGCTAGCCCTCATTCTTGCCATGGGATTGGCATCTATTTTTTCTTAATATATTTTTTCAGAAAAAAATATTTTACATCATGTAGATATAAAGGAGAGACTTTGTGTTTTTAATATATTTCTAATTCACAAAAATGTATCAAGTACAGGATATTGGAAATACTACAAAATATATCTGAAGCAAGAGTTTCAATCGTTTGCACTCACTTAACTAAGTGTTTTGTTCTGAGAGAGTATTTGTCTTGTACTGGGGGCTACATTCAGGTTGAACCTTGATGTAGGAAAGTGCATTGAAAAAGGGTGCATTAAAAAGAGTTCAGAACGTAGAGAGAGGAGATGCCTGAGTACAACTAGGGCAAGTAATTTAACAGTCTGTCCCACACATAACTCAGTTTTGTCACCTATGTAATGGGGATAATAATACTTGAAATACCGATTACACAATGAAATTTGGGGAAAAGTGCCACACAAATTGTGAAGTGCAATAGAAATATGAGCCTTTAATAAGGCTTGGTGAGGTGGGGAGGAAAAAAAAGAAGTATCCAAAGATTATGTCATCTTCCAGCATGATATTTTCTTGTTTTGTAAAAAAAAAAAAACACCTTTTTTTTTTTTAATTTGAATCACTGACAGTTAAAGGTAGAAGAGATGGCATATAACCTCATCTAATTCCTTGTTTCTCACTGAACTTGAGGTGCTATTTGCCCAAAGTTACATAGCAAAAAAATACAAATGTTGTACTCAAACTTAGGTCTTCTGACTCCAAACTGATTACCTTTCCTGGTATAACACACTCTATATACACGTGTAATATGTATAATGGTTGAGGTTTTTTTTTTTTCAGTTTACTATGTTGTTATTTCACATTTTATTAAAACATAACTTGTTTGTAATTGCATTTTTTTTAAAGAATTTATATCACCAATCATTTATATTGTTTAGGGGATAATATAGTACCTACATTTTTATTGTGGATTTTAATTTGTGGTTTAAAAAGTAAAATATAGTATTTATGGTTTGTTAAGAGGATTGGGTTTTAGTACTTTATTCCTTAAAGTTAAAGTTGAATGGCTATAATTATAACTCTCTAAGAGTCTACCACAAAAAAGAAAAGTATTGGTAAGAGATGCCTAATACTTCACAATGATTCACAAATATCTCTTCTACTTATATCTGAACTCAGGCTTTGTTCATTTTCTAGTTGCATTTAATTCCTTACCATAAAAGTGAAATAAATTGTTGCGTTTAATTTTATAAGAGAAATAGCCTGAAAAAATATAAAAATTCAAGGCATATTAAGAAAAACAAATGATTTTCTGTTAACTCTGATGTCTTTCAATAGGGAAAATTTAACATAAATATGATACTACCCAGAGGAAAAAAAATGTGAAAAGTATAAAAGCCATTTTGCAATTTGTATTTCATCTTTAAAGTGAAAATTTATTTCGTTGTTTGCAGATCTGAAATCACATTTGTGGGAGAAATAGATTGATAACAACTGAAAATGTCATGGGGCTTTTTCTAGATTCATTCAGCAGTAATTATGAATGCTTAAGCCTTCTAAACAACTTATGAAGACAATTTTACCTTGAAAATAGTTCTTAGAGATGAACCTCAAATAAAGCATTTGCAATTACAATCCAAGGCAGCATGATAAAATGCATATGCTTGATGCAAAGAAGTGCTCTTAGCAGTTCCATAAATAATATCCATGTAATCAATTACCAGAAGAAAGATGGATTGAATAAATTGTTTTCCAGCAATTTGTTAAAAACAAGTCTCATACACAAAGCGTAATTTGATTTTAGTTTTGACAAAATTGTCAGAAGAGAAAGAAAAAAAGCCTCACTAAATAATGATTCATGGAACTCAATATTTTTCATTTTCTGTTCTCATTATGATTAACCAGTTGAGAGGTTGTATAGTATAAACTGTACAAGCCATATATAACTTTTATTTATTTATTTGTTGAGATTGGGCCTCCCTGTTTTCCCCTCAGGCTGGAAGTACAGGGACCATGGATGGGCCAGATTCTACTGCTGATCAATATAGAAGTTTTAACATGTTCTGTTCTGACATGGACAGGTTTGCCCCTCCTAAAGCACCCTGGTAACCTTCTTCTCCTAGATACCCATCACATTAATGTTGAATCTAGTAGAATGAACCTCTGTTTGATTTTAACCCTCTGAGTCTATGAACTCAAGTGTTCCAAGAATTCCTACTTTCCCAATTATCAGAGATTACAGATTAATGTCAATAGTTTGGCTCACATGTAATTTTGTAATTAAAAAAAAATCCATGTATTAAGAAAGGGAAAAATTGTTTTTTGGGGATCTATTTTATGAAATATAGATTTATAGTTGAAGGTATAGATATTAAAGGGCATCTGTTCTAGCCCCCTTATTTCATAGATGAAGAAAGTGAGACACAAAAATATTAAACTACTTTCTTAGGTTCACATAGTTAATAAATGACAGAGCTGGGATTTAAATTCCAGTCCTTTGACTCCAAATCTAATTCTCTTTGCAGAGTAGTGAGACAAAAGATTATTCTTTTCTTATATTGATAACAAATTAATATAGGGGGAGGGTCCAGTGTGTTTTCCTATTTCCTCAGTCAAACTCCATCCTCTCCAGGGCATTTCTGACTCTGCCAGAAAAATTCACCACACCCAGACAGTCTTCTGTAGGTGAAATTCTTACCCCACCACTGTTTATTGTTCATTGACCTGGTGGAGGAGAGATCCTTTTGGGTAGATTGCCCAAGGTGGGAGTGGTCTGGTCTGAGATGAGTCTCTTTATGTTGATGATCAGAATCATATACCTAGCCCCTCATTACAATAGGCCTAGCTCACTTTATAATATCCATGTCCTTATTGTCAACCAATCAGAGTTGATTTCCACTGGTCTAGGACATCTACTCTTCTAAGGGCATATAAGCCCCAAGCAGCCTCCATAATTGATCTTTGGTTTACAAGAGAAAGCCAAATGACCATTATTTTATTAATTACCTGCTAGCCATAATTTAAAAAATTTATTATTAATTAACCAGAAATTATGTCTTTTGATTTTTTTTTCCATACATCATAGTAGAAATAGTCCAAGTACAAGTGTTCAATTGTAGATGTAGGTTATTGTTCCAAGTACATGCTGTCAAATGGACAAGCAGCATTTAAAAAAAAAATTCTTCCAGGATTCTCCTTAATTAGCAACAATGTCATACAGAAAAAGGAGTATAGCAGGGAGTTGTGTAATACCTCCAAAGAATTAAAATTGAATACTATGTAGAGGGAAATGAAGAGTTGTACTATAGATGTGATTAGGCCGTCACATGTAAGCAATGTGGAGCTCAAAAAACAAGATTAAATGGTCCTGAGGAAGGTTGTGGGGACAGATAGACTGAAGATATTATTGTTACTCTCATGATAATAACAGGACGAAGCAAGGGAGGCCTGCAGCATATTAGATGGATACTCTGTGATCAGCTTATGAGAAGAACTTAAAAAGAGCTATACAGGTAGGAGACACAGAGATGGGCTTAGATTTGTACCAATGGAAGGAAATTTGTCAATGAGATCACAGATCCTTTTAAGTATTTGCTATTAGTACAATCAGAATGTTGCATTTTGAAAATTTCTTTAACAAGGGGTTTTTAAACTGCTGATATTTAATTAGAAAGTACTAGAGAGAAAACTGACCAGAACCTTATATTATACATTTAACATTTAATAGCTTATAATATGAATTACTTTAAAAACCCTAACCAATTTTTCCACATCCGCTCCAACACTTATCATTTCCCCTTCTATCATTTTAGCCAATCTGATAGGTATGAGATGGTATCTCAACATATTTTAATTTTCATTTCTCTACTCAATAATCATTTAGAGCATTTAAAAAAATATGACTACATTTAGCTTTGATTTCTCAATCTAAAATCTTCCTGTCCTATCCTTTGAACATTTATTAATTAAAAGGTGATTCATAAGCTTACAAATTTTACAAAATTCTCTATATATTTCAGATTTGAGACCTAATAGAATATTCTAGAACATTGCTGTAGTTTATTAATGAGGGGAGTGACATGTTTGTCAATCTGATAGGCAGGAGGTGGAATTTCAGAGTTGATTACATTTGTACTTCTCTAATTATTAGTGATTTGGAACATTTCTATGTAGTTGCTGATAACTTAGTGGGTTTTTTTTCCTTTGAGGATCATCTGTTCATATCCTGTAATAATTTATGCATTAAGGAATGACATGTATTTTTCTATATTTGAATGAGTTCCTTATACATCTTGGATTCCAGAGTTTTATCAGAGAATATTGCCAGAAAGATTTTCCTCGCAGTTAACTGTTTCCTTTATAATTTTAATTGCATAGGGTTTATGTGTAAATAGTAGTAGTAGTAGTAGTTGTTGTAGTAGTAGTAGTAGTAGTAATAACAAATTTAAAAATTGAAATTGTCCATATTATCTTTTTGCGAGACTCTCCTATACATATTTGTTCATCTCTCCCTCTCCCTTCATGGTTCTTTTTTTAATCCACCTCTTAAATTTAAGGATATTACTTTAAGGGGGAGGGGGAGGAAAATGCAAATAAGCATAATAAAAATAGATAATTAGAATTTAAAAAGCCTGTCTTTCTCATATGACTGTATTGCTAGAAAGAAAAAAAGATTCAAACCAAACTTGCTGACGTTTCAAAATGTTCATTCATCTATGTTTCTACTTTCAGTATCCAGCTGGGTCAAAAGCTGATAGAATCAGGATTTTGTGAGAAAAGCTGTCTAAACTTTCCTCCCAGTGGCTTTCAGAAGTCATATGTGGGAGGCTGTCCTGGAGAGATTTCACACTAGATTTTACTAACTGCTTCAGAAGTTTGAATAAATGACATAGAAGTAGTTAAGCCTTTTAAACCTGTTCTAAATCTAGAGTGAACTTTGAACTTTTTGAGGTTCTGTCATCTATAATTTAAGACTAGGAAATTAAGTACTTTTTTTTTAGTTGTGTAGATTTAAGCCTGAAATAAAAGTTAATTTGCTTGGCATGATCTCATATGCATGATTTTACATTTAACATCTATACATCTGGCAAACTCTCTTCCTCTCTTCCATTTCCCTCTCAAAGAGTCAATCACCTTTAATAACAAGCCTTCTTACCCCTTTCTCTCAAAATCTACAGCATATATCAAAAGTCAATTTTGGTTTTACCTTCTATTCATTTTTTTTCTCCTGTTCTTGGCCTCCTCAACTTATCTTACTTCTTCATTTATATGTTGTATCCAGCTCCACCAATAAAATGTAAGGTACTTCAGGATAGGACGGTCTTTGTATCCACTAAGTCTGAAAACAGTCTTTTGAACTTGGATAGGTGAATAATATATATTTGTTGGATTGAATTTAAAAAGCTCTTTTAAGAAAATGACTAAGAGGTAGCATGGTGTATGTAGAAAGCTGGTATAGAAAATAGAAAGTCCTGTGTTCAAGGTCTACCTCTGATACATCCTGGCTGTGTTGCCCTGTCAAAATTATTTAATCTCTCAGTGTTTTTTGGCAATTTTTTAGGACTACAAATTGCAGAGAAGGTGCTTACCTGCCTTAATAGAGGAAGTTCTTCACCTGAATGAATCCTATGCCAATAAAATCATAGATCTAATTCCTTGTCATAACCGTAACCACCGTGATACTGATCATTCTTTTATTTTATGATATAGAATTTTTGACTATGATTGCATTTTAAAACTTTGTCTTGTTTTCATTACTAGAAATGTTCCATCTCTTCCTCTTCCCTCACCTCTCATTGGCGAAAGAAAAATGAAACATCTATTACAATCATATATAGTAAAGCAAAACACATTTTCACATTGGTATGTGTGTGTGTGTGTGTGTGTGTGTGTGTGTGTGTGTGTGTGTGTGTGTGTGTGTAGGTAGAGAGAGAGAAAGTAAAACACGAATAATTGATTTTTAAAGGAATTTGTCTGAGCTTTCCCAAATTAACCTCCAAACAAATTTAAAATAAGACCTCAAAATTAATTCTGCAGCAGCAGAAACAAAAACACAACTAAAAAATAAGTAAACACACAAAATAGGGTGAGACAATTTTCCAGCCCAAGATAACTTATAAGGTTAACAGAAAGTTCTACTTCATTGTGATGACTAGGAAGGCAGTTTAATCCAGGTCTCATCCTGGCAAGCCAGGAGGAAAATGTACCCAGCAAGTAAGCAGTTCTCAAGCAAGCCAGTAGCCACCTTGGAGGTGACTAAATGGGCAGCAGTGAGTATTTCCAGAGGTCTCAGCACACACGAAGTAAGGGGGTAAGATAATGTGTTAAAAGGATATTGCAGGCCATTATTGGCTGGCACTGGGTGTGAGATTCTGATTCTTTACTTGCATGGTGATCCAAAATGCAAGCCCAGGGGTGGCTAGGTGGCAAAGTGAATAGAGCACTGGTCCTGCAGTCAGGAGGACCTGAGTTCAAATCCAGCCTCAGGCACTTAACACTCACTAGCTGTGGGACCTTTGGCAAGTCATTTAACCCCAACTATCCTGCCTTCTCCCTTCCAAAAAACAAACAAAAAAAATGCAAGCCCAGGTGGCAGTCCCAGAAGGATGAAGGGTACTAGCACAGTAGAGCTTGTAGATTCAGGGTATCAGGGACTCTGGTCACAGTTCTAAGCTGAAAAAAAAAGTGCTTGAGGTCTCTGATAGATTATAGCAGAGTCCAGGAGAGAAGCAACCATAGCACAGCTTATATCATACCACCTTGGAAGAACTGAAAGCACATGTCTATAGAACCAGCTTTGAAAATAGTAACACAAAAACCCTAAAGTTTGGGATAGCGTCCCATCCACCCCAGGAGCAGAGTTCAACCTTAATATAAAGTTGGATGTAAAGAAATACGCAGGAAAAATGATCAAGCAGCAATAATAATATCAAAAAATAACCTTTCTGTAGAAAGGTACTATGGTGACAGGGAAGATCAAAACACAAACTCAGAAGTGATCAACAATATCAAAACAGCTACATGCAAAGACTCAAAAACATGGGAATTGCTCTCAGGCCTATAAAGATTTACTAGAAGAGTTCAAAAAGGATTTTGAAAATTAAATGAGTGAGGCAGAAGAAAATTCAATAGAGGAATGAAAGAGAATCATTAAAATAAGCCAGTAGCTTCATAAGGGAAAAAAAAATAGGGTGAAAAAAATGATGTATAAAAAACCCTGAAGAAAACAACCTCTTAAAAATAGAATTGGACAAGTGGAAAAGAAGGCACACAATCTTACTAAAGAAAATAATTCTTTTTTTTTTTTTAGGTTCCAAACCCATGTCTTTTATTTTTTTTTATTAATAATAAATTTATTTTATTAAATTTTTTTTGAGTTACATATTTTCTCCCCGTCTTTCCCCCACCCACCACCCCAAGACAGCCATCCCAGTGTTTCCCCCCTCCCCCAGTCGATTCTCTCCTATGTCACTTTTTGGTAGGGCAGGATGGATCTCCCAACTGCAGTGCCTGTGTATTTCAAGTTCCAGTTGGATGTAGTCAATAATAATAATAATAATTGTGTATATATATATATATACAT
>CM053583.1:140845165-140870200 GCA_028627135.1 Pseudochirops cupreus
TTGCATGAGGGATCTATCTGCCACCTTATAACAATAAGAGGAAAATATTTGTAAAGCAGTTCAAATCTCTAAGTGGAAAGACACTGTATAAATAGATGCAAAGTATGGTTCTACTATTTCTCAAGCACAGTATGGGGTTTAAACTAACCCTGAATCAGGTGTTAATTTGCCCAAACCATTTCATGAATCACAATTTTAATTCTAATATTTAGGGCATTTTCCTCAAAGGTGATGACAGGTGCAAGCACTTCTCCTTTCACTGAAATAGAGCACTATTTTTAGATGCCTTAAGGACTTGCTGCCCAGTTTCACAAAGCAACACATATAATCAACTTTGGTAACTTAATAACATTGTTCAAGTGAATAGTGGTATAGGAAATGAGATTAAAGAAAGTCAAATGCACCTAACCACTCACTTCAACTTTGCAATCAGACAGGTAATTACTATTGCTCAGGATACCATAGTCCAGCAATTATAAAATTTAAATATTAATTTCAGAACTCTTAATTAAGAGAACCTCAATGGTTCTATTAAAAAGAATGCCAAAAATATCTAAGCAGACTGCTTAAAGCTAATATTAAGGATCCAAGTAGACTTTTCCATTTCATTCAAAATGGAAAGCTCTATTTGCCCCAATTTTGAGACTGAATTTAAGAATATTTTCTACCCAGTCTAGTTGGATTTAAGATAAATAAATATATCTATAGAAAATATGAGATCATATTTATTCAGATTATACTCTGCCTTTGGTTATTATCCATTACTTCCAAATATGCATAGAATTTATTTTTGAAAGCTTCATAAAATAACATGTAATCTAATATTTATATTTAGATATGTTTACATAACATGCAAATGATTTGGTCTGGCACTTATTTTGAATTTATATTAACTTTACATTAATATGGATCCATATGATTCCATTGCCTGAAAGGTTGTATCTATTACAGCACCTTAAATAGCAACCACTTTTTACTGTGCTTTTGTCACATTTATATATCTACTAAAATTCAAACATGATAAAAATTACAAGGAAAAGATCAGCACATAATTAAGTTTTCTGTTATCTAAGTTACTCTCAATGTTTGAGTTAAACTCATTTAGCAATTATGATAAAAGTATTTAGGGGCATCCTTGAAGGATGTATGACGACACTGAATCATATCCATTCACTCATACATATGCATATAGATAGATTATAGATAGATAGATAGATAGATACATACATACATACATACACACATACATACATACTTACATACATATCTCTTTTAATTAGACCTATATTTGGTTTTGCTTTATCAGAGATAAGCATTGCAACCCCAGATTTTTTTTTTCACTTTAGCTGGAGCATAATATATTCTACTCCATCCTTTTACCTTTACCCTGTGCATATTCCTTGTTTCAAATGTGTTTCTTGTAGACAGTATATTGTAGGATTGTGGTTTTTAATCCATTCTGCTATCTTTATCTAATATCATTACTTAACATATATGCACCAAGCAGTATACCATACAAATTCCTAGAGGAGAAGTCAAGGGAATTAAAGGAAGAAATAGATAACAAAACTATACCAGTGCGGGACCTCAACTTCCCCCTTTCTGAACTTAATGAATCTAACCTCAAAATAAACAAGAAAGAAGATAAGGAGGCAAATAGAATTTTAGAGCGGGTAGATATGATAGAGTGGAGAAAATTGAATCAGGATAAAAAGGAATATACTTTCTTCTCAGTAGTTCATGACACATACACAAAAAATCAACCACGTATTAGGGCATAAAAACCTCACAATTTGGTGCATAAAGGAGGCAATTTTAAATGCATCCTTCTTAGATCATGATACAATAAAAATTATATGTAATAAAAGGGCATGGAAAGATAGATTAAAAACTAATTGGAAACTAAATAATTTAATCCTAAAAAATGAGTGGGTCAAACAAGAAATTATAGAAACGATCAGTAACTTCATTCAAGAGAATGATAATAATGAGATAACATACCAAAACTTGTGGGATGCAGTCAAAGCAGTTCTTAGGGGAAGTTGTCTATCCCTGAGTGAATACATGAATAATTTAGAGAAAATGGAGATCAGTGAATTGGGCATGCAATTGAAAAAGCTAGAAAAAGAATAAATTGAAAATCATCAATCAAATACTAAAATAGAAATATTGAAAACCAAAGGAGAGGTTAATAAAATTGTAAGTAACAAAATTATTGAATTAATAAATAAAACTAAGATATGGTTTTATGAAAAAAAAACAATAAAATTGATAGACACTTAGTCTTATGATAAAAAAAAAGAAGAAAACCAAATTACAGATGTCAAAAGTGAAAAGGGTCAATCTACTTCCAATGAAGAGGAAATTTAAACAATAATTAGGAATTATTTTGCCAAATGTATCCACATAAATTTGACAAAATCTTAGTGAAATGGATGAATATTTTCAAAAAATATAAGTTGGCTAGATTAACTGAAGAGGAAGTAAACTTTTTAAATAACCCCATCTCAGAAAAAAAAAATTAAAAAGCCATCAATGAATTGACAAGAAAAAAATCTCCACAGCCAGATAGATTTACTAATTAATTTTATACAAATAAAGAGAATGTAACTATGATTAACAGGAAAGTGTAAAACTGGGAAAAAATTTTTACAATTAGTTTCTCTCATAAAGACCTCATTTCTAAATGTACACAGAAAAGTCATCCCTCAATAACTTAATGGTCAAAGGATATGAATAGACAGTTTTCAGAGGAATAAATTAATGATATCTATAAGCATATGAAAAAAAATGTTCTAAATCACTATTGATTAGAGACACGAAAATCAAAACAATTCTGAGGCACCACATCTCACCAGTCAGATTGGCTAAGTTGACTAGACAGAAAAAGGACAAATGCTAAAGAGGAGGTGGAAAAATTGGAACACTAATGCATCGTTGGTGGAGTTGTGAACTGATTCGACCATTCTGGAGAACAATTTGTGACTATGCCTAAAGGGCTATAAATAATTGCATACCCTTTGACTCAGCAATATCACTTCCAGGGTGGTATACTAAAGAGATCATAGAAGTGAGAAAAGGACCTCTATGTACAAAAAGTTGTAGCAGCTCTTTACAGCAGCTCTTTTTGTGGTGGCAGAGAATTGGAAATCAAAGGAATGTCCATTAGTTGGGAAATGGCTAAACAAGTTGTGGTATATGAATATAATTGAATATTATTGTGTTATAAGAAATTAGGAGCAGAGACTCCATAATAACCTGGAGAGACTTGTATAAACTGATGTTGAGTGAGAAGAGCAGAACCAGGAGAAATTTGTACTCAATTATAAACACAAGATATGTGTGACAACTAACTTTGATTGACTGGGCTCCTCTCAGCATTGTAAGGTTATAAGAAAACTCCAGATGACTCATCTTGGAAAGAGATATCTACATCCAGAGAAAGAATTACTGAGTCTGAATGCTGATTTAAAAAACCTACTTGCTCTCTCTTTTTTCTTTGTTTTGTTTTGTTTCCTCTTTCTCATTGTTCACTCCCTTGGTTATAAACCTCCTTTACAATCTGACTAATGTTTAATGTGAGGGTATTTTTAGATCCTATATTTGATTGCATGCCATCATGGAAGGGGGAGGGGATGGAGAGGGAATAGAAGAAAATTTGAAGCTGGAGGGATTGTGGGACTGAATGTTGTAAATTAAAAGTAAATAAATGTTTTTTTTTCTTTTTTTTTTTTTAAGGACTTGCTTGGGACAATGAGAAATTAAAGGACATATTACAGACCACATAATCAGTCTATAGCCAGACATCATCAGGGGTAAAATTTTATTTTATTTATTTATTTATTTGTTTGGTTTTTTTTTCACTGTGAATCAAGCTTTTTAGCTACTATACTATGGAGCCTCACCAACAATTAAGTCATAACATTTTAAGAAACACTTTTGTAGCATAGACATATTCATTCCCATTTTAATACTAGAACACCAAGGAAGAGAAAGAATTTTGGTAGAATTGGTAGGTGAGAGCTAATCCCCTACAATCCCACAATATTAACTGGGAATCTTGGAAGGAAAAGAGTTGTAGTTCAGATGTAGGGCATTTTTAAATATACTTGTCTCCTTCTGGATTGATCTGGGACTCAGTTTAAGACCTTTGGATGAGAAAACTCTACTTGCATTATTCAGGATTTTGGCAAAGAGTTCTGGGGACCTTGGAGAACTCTTCAATGGTTACTTTTTTTTTTTTTTAACATTCTCACTGCTGATTTTTATCTCTTTTTTTTTCTTTTTGAACTGCTTAAACTAAGATGGGGAGGGGAAATATGAATCCTTTTTTATTATGAAGATTGTTTTATCCTTTGGATTATAAGTGATCCTGTTCATATCCAGGTCTGAAACAAGAGAAATGGGAGACAATGATGGGATTTTCAGAAAGATAAAAAATGATCAAAACTACCAAGAGATGGCTAAAAGTCATTTGCAGGGAGATTCCCTGGAGTCTAAAGAGCTGTCAATTAAAGTCCTAAAAACTTCTTTTACTCTTCTTATCTAAAGCACCCGCAGTTGTTTCCCATGTCAACCTGCCTTAGGGCAATGTTAACACAAATGCCTCAAGACTGAATCCCAACTTCCTTACTATTAACAGTCTTGACTGGTGTTGTGGGAGGGTGAAGGATTAATTTATACCTCCTCAGTTCCAAAAGTGTCCTTGCCCAGGAAAGAAGTTAAGAACTGTGTGCAAGGTCACACAGTCAAGCCAGAAGCAGACCTCAAGGATTCTGATGTCTAGCACAGCAAGTACTCTTTCATTTAACCTATCTTGGTACTTCCTATTAGACAAGAATTTAGATACAGGGTACTATTCCCTATGAGGAATTAAAACTTTTTCATAATTCATAGCAAGCATCAAGTGAGAGATCATTCATAAAGGTCATAGGAAAAGGAGATGACTAGAAATGTTTGGCAATTCCCCAATGAAGGATACTGAGGCTACTTCTTGACCTTATAGCAACAGAAGGGACAATTGTTTTCCTAGGGTATGTAGCCAATATACAGAAGACAAACTCCCAAGATCTGAAAGAATGGCAGTTAACTTCTGATGATTTTCATTGACGCAAACTACAATCTGTAAAGAACCTAGGAAGAAGTATGACTATAGTATACAACATTTTGGACTGAAGACTTCAGGGGAAGAGTGAAATTTTCATCACTGCATTTCATCAGGAGCAAGTTCTTTGATAGAGAAAGCAGAATTGAGAAGGGTATTACCTGGTTAAGAGGGATATATTAAAAAGTTTAGGATTTCTGGATTATTGTTGTAAAGAAGGAGATTAAATACTCTCAGCAATACATGAAGAACACCTAACAATAGCAGCAATTCACACAGAATTTCATAAGCCTAATCAAAAGGACCATAGAACTGAAAAGAAAAAGAAAGGTAGAAAACTGGATAAGTAACAAGGAGTTTGTTCAAGGGCTTTGCTAACATTTGGAAGCATACAATTTCCTCTTCTAGGAAGAATACTTTGTTTCACCTGTGCAACCTTGAATATCTTCTGGATTATTACCTCATCCACTCCCTGGGATGGATTACACTCCAAAGATTCAGTGGTTATCACATTACTCTGTGAAGAGCTTTATTTCCCAATGGTCAGATTATCTTTGAGGGACTTAAAGATGCCCTGGGAACTTAAATCACACAAGATACTAAAAATATTATGTTCCAGTTGCCTTGACCACCTCATAGCCAAATCAGCTCTAGCCCTCTCAAATCCTACCCACATGCTCCATTCCCCTTTTTCATTCTGCCCATTCTAAAACTTCCCTTTTCCCTAGATGCTTTCCTTCCACATCCCTTCCTTCCACTGGTGCTCATATTCATCTTTGCCCTGAAGACACTATTTCTTTTGGTATACTTTCCAAAGATGACTTCAATTTGTCTCATACCTCCTGGTTCAGAAGTTTTGGGAAATGAGCTGGCATAATCATTGCTGTTCACTGCCACTACCACCTTTTTTCTCCTTAAACATTCATTCCACCTAGTCCAGATCCTCAATACTGTTGTCTCTGGCCCTGGCAAATCGCTCTCCCCACTACATTATGTTTAATATCTGATTCAAAGTCTTATTTTCCACCACAAACTTTCCTCTTTTAAAACTCTGGCTTCCCAGTGTCTAAACTCAACTCCCATGACCTCTGTCTCCTATACATCACAACAGATATCTCTCCCCCTACTCTACTTTTTCACAGATGCAGTAATTCCTATTTGAGGTTCAGCTACATATCATAAAAGTAGCTACAAGATAGGTAAAAAAGTAAGAACAAGAGGATGCCCAAAATGTCATTAAAGATAAAAATCAAAAAAAAAAAATGTAACATTATCCAGGGCTGAATGGATATGTATCCAATATACAGAAGACAAAATCTATGCAGATGGTTCTCAGAGCTACAGACCTGTCCCTTGCTTTGTTCTCAGATACAGCTCTGCATCACTACCTGACATTTCTGCAGATGTCCCATAAGCACCACAAACTCAACAGAATCAAAGTAAAACTCATTCCTTCCAAACTCACTCTTCTTCTGAACTTCATTATTATTGAGAGTGCCCCTAACCTTCCAGAAAGCTGTGGGAACAACCTCAGTGCCATCCTGGCTTTCTCACACTCTTTCACCCCACAGATCCTATGTGCTGGCTGACAAACCTGGCTGTTTCTATTTCCACAAACTCTCTCACATATATCCCCTCTTTGTACTTGTATAATAGTCACCCTAGGTAAGGCTTTTATCATAAATATTTTTTCACAAGAACTACTGCATAACAATCCTTTCTCTACACCATGATTTGTGATTTTTAAGAGAAGGTCTAATCAAGTCATATCCTCTTTCCTGACCTAAAACAAAGAAAAGAAAAAGAAAAAAGAAATATCAAAATCCAGTAGGTATTTGTTAACTTTTTCATCCAGTAAAAACAGTTCGATCTTTGACTGCTTTCAAAAGTTTGCTCCTTGCTACGTTTCCAATTTTCTTATACATTACTATACTTTGAAAACATTGTACTCCTTCAATTTTTGCCCTACTTACTGTGAAATATAAATGGCATTCCATCTCCATTCTTGCTACCATGACGTTGACTGTAGTCCCATTTCTGGACTACATTTCTACACTATCTCCTCTCCTATTCTTCTAGAATCCCCAATTTTATTCAAGATTCAATTTAAGTACAATCTTCTGCATGAGTTGTTCCTCCCAGGTTCTAGTTCAAATTAACCTCATACTATCTTATATTTCCCTTGTATATATTATTCATGTACATAAATGTATGTGATGCTTCCTATCTTTGAATGTAAGCTTCTTTAGGGAAGGAACTCTTTATGTTTTTTTTTTCATTCCCAGAACTTAATAATGATTGGCACAGGGTAACCTTATAAATTTATATTGACTACATATGTGAGTGATAAAAAAGGAAAAAGCATAGTTAAGAAATTAAATAAATTATTCAAAAGAAAGAGGGTTTATAAAGAGTAAAACAAGAGAAAGTAGGTATCATTGTATGCAAAGAAAATTAATGAGAAATATACATAAGATACATTATACATATATGTATATATATGTGTATATATATATGTATATATATATATATATATATATACACACACACACACACACACACACACACACACACACACACACATACATACATATGAGAAAAATCAGGAACCAGAGAAGGGAAGTGACATAAATAATATTTAGGTAAAACTGTGGAATCAGCCATTAAAGTAATATCAAAACTAAAATATACCATAGACCACCAAGACAGTAAGGAGAAATAGATGATTTAAGGAAACCTATCAAAAGATCAGCATAGAGACCTGATACAGGAGGCAAAGCAGAAATCTATGATTCACCCATCCCGTGGAAGCCACTTATTGACAAGAAGCAATTTATGTGTGTACTAATGTGGCACAAAACAAAGAGCCCTGTGTCTGGAGTCAGGAAGAACTGAGTTCAAATATGATCTAAGAATACTTATTAGCTGGGTGACTCTGGACAAGTTTGTCTCTCATCATCTGTAAAATAAGGATACTCATAAGACCTATCTCCCATGGTTGTTTTAAGTATCAAATATTTATAAAGTAATTTACAAATCGGAAAATACTATATAAATGCTAGTTGTTATTACTGTTATTGTTGTTTTATTTTATTTGTTTTAATGTTAATTACATTTCTCAATAAGGTAGAATCATATATAAAGGGTATTTCTATTCTAGACCTAATTTTTGGCTGGAAAGATCTGGTTACATAAGTAACAAATTATTGAAATATTTACCGGGAATTAATAATTCCATCTAAGATTTTGTTAGAGAAAATAGAGGGAAGAGGAATCTGACACACATCAACATTTTGAATACAGATTTCAAAGGATTGAGGTCAGTAGAAAGCTCATAGGTTAAAATTATCAATGAGAAGTCATTCTAAAAGGTGTGAGAGTCTCTCCAGAATGAAATCCTGAAGTTCTGAAGACAGAATTCCAACAAAGAAGACACAGAATGGTCTAAAGAGACTATAGTGAACAGAAAAAAAAAAATACACACAGAGGAATATAGATTTTTTTTTTAAAGACAGTAGGGGTAGCAAGGGCAGGTAATAAAATGAATAAAAAGGCATGGCAAGGTTAGAAGACTAGGAGTCAGGAGTGTAAACATTTGGAATAAGATAATGTAGGTCATCAGAGTTAAGGAAGATGATTTTTCTCAGAATTGAATAGAAAATTATAACGAAGATAGAGAGAAGGCAGGGCTGTTCAATTTGTGTTTTACTTCTGCTTTGTGTGACAAGGAGAATGAACCATGAAATAGAAAGAAGAAGGCAAACATGGGTAATAAATATTTGATATTCGGCATATGCAGGGGGCAGTAAGAGAGCATTGAACTGCCTGTCAGAAGTTAAGGTTACCTCCAAAGATAAATTGGCAGGTGGGAATGCTCTCATTAGTCTGTAAAAGATTATGGAGAATGAGAGAGGTACTATAGGAGTAAAGAACAGGTGCTTGACCATTTTTCCAAAAAACATGAATAAGAGTAGTGACTAAACTCTGTAGGCCAGTAAGCTTGATTTCAATTCTTGTCAAAATAACAAATTTTCATACAAAGAAAGAAAAAATACAAACAAACCAAAACAGAAGTCAAGGCCCTTTACCATCTTGTTTACCCTCTTTTTGACTCTAGCTCATTAATATTATTCCTAAAATATAGTATACACCATAGAACATAGCACTCCAGACACAAAATGGGTAAATCAGAAAATAGTAGGACTAGAGCAGTGGTTCTCCACCTTCCTAATGCTGTGACCCTTTACTATTCCTATGTGTGTGTGTCTGCATGTGGGCGGACCCCCCCAAGAGATGGATAGAGGAGGTTCCTAAGACCATGGGAAATATATGTTTTCCCATGGTTTAGGTGACCCCTGTGACCCCTGTGAAAAGGTCGTTCAACCCCAAAAGGGGTCGCAACCACAGGTTGAGAACCACTCAACCAGAGGGACTAACATTCTCCAGTGTGGGAATTCATTATTCTCATTGCAGCCTAATATTTTCTTGACATATCACACAATTAAGTGACTCTTATAGACCTGGCAGTCCCCTAAAACTCTGGAGCTTTTACAGATGACCTTTTGGCAACCATGGTATCTGGTCTATTGAATTTGCTCTCAAAGACTCTTCAAGTAGCAACTTGAGTTTAAACCTTCTTTTGTATTCAGAGAAATATTCAAATGAAATTTATTTGCCATTCTTCCCATTCACTATCCATATCCTAAATACGTGCCCCAACAAGGAAGGTAAAAATTCTTCTTTATGTATCACAAATATAATCGTAGTATTTAATACTGTGAGGAATCCTAGAGATTATATACCTCAAACATCACATTTTAGAGATGAGTAAATTGAGACTCAGACTGGGAAGTGGTTTGTAAGGTCTTAGGGATAGCAACTAGTAGAATGTGTTTCAAATGCAGACCCACCTATTTTGAATCCCTTGTTTATGCTATCATACTGCAAAGAATTGAAAATATAATTACACTTCCATTTTGAGTCTGAGAAATCAATATCTTAATAACAATAAATACCTTGCCTCTTCATGGTAGTATTCTTTAAAAAAAATTTTTTTTCATTTTATTTCCCCTATATACTTTTTCCCTCCTTGGGAACAAGAAAAAAAGTATATATTTGATTTTTTTTTTCTTAGCCATATTAGATTTATGGGAGAAGGAAAGAAAAGATATGAAATTTCTGTATTTTTTCTATGATTCTGTAAGTTGAAACTGAGAAAGGCTCATTCTTACAGTTATTTGTAATCTCATGAGGGTATGAAACCCATATTCATTTATGTAAATAAGAGATTTCAAATGAAAGTTGAGTAATTACATGAACAGATGCTCCACTATATGTATAATCTTTTGGTTTACTTGCCCAAGAAGAGATTGCATGTATTGCAACAACCGCTTATGTAATTTTTGACATCTAATGGAAATAATTGAAAATCTGGTCCATGGATGTCTAAAGATTATGCAGTTAAACTTGGTAAGAAGAACATAGTCACAGTAATGTCCTTAGTCCTCAGTTCCTTCTACCTCCCACTACCATTCTGAGATAGAAGTCGAAGAAAGAACAGATGATTATATGACTTGGAAACTAAAAATCTCTTTCTTGATTTATTCAGTTTATGGCAATCTATATTTTGAAATAAATTTCTACTCTAAACCAGATGTACAATTTCACTTGAGATAGTCACTTTATTTTTCTATTCTCTTCATTACACAGAAGAGGCAATATGGTATAATAGATACAGATCTAGACTGGGGAGGGGGGGACGATAGGGGAGAAACATTTATTAAGCACTTACTATATACCAGGCAATATGCTGAATGCTTTATAAACATTATCCTATTTATCCTCATAAGTCTGGGAGGTACATGTTATAATTATTTACATTTTACATTAGAGGGAAATATAGGAAAGAGAAGTTAAGTGAGAAACCTAAGGTTACACAACTAGAAAGAATCTGGGACCAAATTTGAACGCAGGTCTTCCTGACTTCAGACTTCCTGACCCTATGTCTATCTACTGAAACACCTAGCTGGCACTTAGAGTCAGGAAGACTTGTATTCAAGTCTCACCTCAGACACATAATGGCCCCATAATCAGGGTAAATCATGCAACCTCTCAATGTCCCTAGAAACTTCTCTTCTATAGAAAAATTATTGATCTGGACTGATAATGGAGATTCTTGCCTTGTTGTTTCCGATACTGATGAACACATAGGTCCAATAAAATAATAACAATGATAACAATAACAATGACAACACTGTACTACCATTAAAGTCACACTAAAGCCTCATCATATTAAGCAAAAGAAAGGCTTCCTCAAGTTGAGTCAAAAATTCATGCAGCTGCATCCTACAAAATTAGAAGAAACTTTTGAGAATGACTTTGTGATAGATTGTATAGCTGCCATTTCTGGATGAACCTAGCTAGGTTTGGGGAGGCTCATTACCAATGAGGTGAAGCTTGAAATTTATGATTCTAGGACATGTAATAAAATTAATTCCATACCTTTCATCACTTCCTATTTTTCTGCCCCATTCATTTGAATCTAAGGCTCAGCTCCTTCTTATGGTAATCTTGCCAATTGATTTACCTGTTGCTTTTCCTGAAAAATGGAAAATATGTCATATGTCAGAAACATAGAGTTCTAGAATATGAAAGAATTTCAGTAGCAATCCAGCCCAGTTCACAAGTGAAAAAGAATACACCACAAAATAATTAACAAGTGCTCATTAACATTTGCTTAACAAATTTCAATGTGGCTCATTCTACTTTTGAGTTCACTCTGAAGGCTACTTAGGAAGGTTTTATTTCTGTGAAATCAAAATATATTTCCTTGAAACTTTTACCTATCACTTATAACTCTGCCCTCTAAGGACAAACAGAGTAAATATTAGCTTTCTTCCACATTAAAGGCACTTCAGATGCTTGAAGAAGCCATAATATTTCTCCACAAGTCTTTTCTTCTTCAAGTTCAATTTCCCAATTTTTTCACTTGACCTTACTCATATGACATGACTTTGAAGTCCTTCAAAATCTTGGTTCTCTTTCTCTGGCCATTTTGAGATTATCAGGGTCCTTCATAAGATGTCATGTGTAGAGCTGAACATGGTATTCCTGATGTGGTCCAGAGGGCCCATTGTTCCTACCTATTCTTGAAAGGTATACTTTCTTATTATAGCCTTATAATACACTAGCTTTCTTGGCTGTCTAATCATGTTATTGACAACACAAACACACACACACACACACACACACACACACACACACGCCCTAAAAAGGGGTAAGGTGTGTAGAACAATTATGTAGTAGTCAAGATAAGACTGGGCAAGATCACCAGTGAGGAGATAGAAAAGTCTGGACACTTAGGAGTGGAATCGGGAATAATTGAGTTTACCTGAGTACCTCATCAAATCATGGTCCTGGCTAAGTAATCATGAATATAGGGAAGTTAGTGAGAAGAGACAAATTTTAAGAAAAGATAATGAGTTCAGTTTTGACCATGCTGACTTTTCAGTGCAGCAGTCAGAAGGAAATACTAGACTATAAACACAGAAATATGTTGCAGACAAACAAATAGATTAAGAAATTATTTACAGAGGGGTAACAAGTGAAGTCAAGGGAGTACATCAGAATCACCAAGAGAGACATTATACAGAAGTTGGATATAGGTCAAAACTTGGGGGAGAGTAGCATAAAAGAGGAAAATCCAGAGTAGGGGTAGTCAGGGAATGAAGAAGAGAATAATGAATGGTACAAAAACAGACTCCAAAAAGGTATTTATCAAGAAGGAAGGTTTTATCTCCAATAGCAAGTGCTGCACAAAAGGTGTGCTTGCTGATTCCCAGTAGCCTTCCTTCGGTCTAATTAGTACAGAACAATGGTGAAGGCTTTGAGAATGGATCTGGAGAAAAACTGAATGTCTGGAGAACTATGTTGCCAGATTGGTTTCAGGGTGATGAATATTTTGGTCACAGTAACTTTCAAAGATAATCTACTACATCACAGAAGGGTTGTAATATGTGTTAGTAATGTGAGGACCCACAGTAATGAAGTTATAGATTTTTAAAGTATGGTGCAGTACCCCCTGTGTAATAAATAGATATAGTATATGTGTCTATTGTATAGCACTTAAAAGTAACTTCATCATTTGAAATTATTGAAAAGCTTTATAGTTCCAGTATCTTTGTTATTATGACACATTGTTTATGTCCCTGATTTATTTGTTCCTGAGTCCTTGACCAGAAACCAAACCTCCAATTATACCATGGCTCACATAGAAAAATATAACTCACTTTGTAACAATCTGTTTTATGATGTGGTTCCTAGAGATGACTATAGAATTATAGTGTTGGCATTCTTTCAAACTCTGATGAGTTCATATGTTTTAATTATGAATTCCTTAATAAGGTATTGCACTTTTATTTGGGGATGTTGAATTTGTAGGCAGGAGGCTTGGGTTTGAATATCAGCTCTGCTCATATTATTTGTATGACCTGAGTTTCAACTTTCTCTTTGAAAAATAAAAAGAAAAAAAATCTGATCAAGGTTTCAATGAGAAGTGTCTGTCAGATATACAAAAGAAAGAAATAATGGCTATAAACAGTAAATTAGGAAAGGGAAGGTAGAATTATTTGAAATTAGAAAGGGCAAAAATGCCCTTGGGAACATAATATGCTAGCATGAAATTTGAAGTCCAGAAATAAAAAAGCATGAATATTTGGAGTTTGGGTGTAAGAGATGGGCAACAGAAAAGTGGTATATTACTGGACCAGAGGCATCACATGGTCTTGTCAATAGTTTGTTAAATCTCTCATTAAAACTTGGGGAAAAAAAATCACCCAGTTGGAGCCCAGTTATCTTTTGAGTAAAATTTCCCTTTAGGTATAAGGCTTGCAAATAAAGTCACATCTAGTGGGAATAGAATAAAGGGAAAAAACAAACAAACAAACAAGTATTTCATAATTATTTGGGCTAATGTTTAGATTTTCAACAATATTAATTGCAACAAAATAAACTGATCTTTCAAATTTAGTTGCAATTTCTCCTTATTGTTCCTTTTAGTCAAACTATTTAGTATTTTATTCATTGCTTGATTGTTTTATGCAATTTATATCCATTTTAGTCAACATTCCATACAATTTACCTTTTTCTATATATCCTTAATTTAAATATCTCTATAAATATATAAATATCTATATGTATGTATATGTGTGTGTGTGTATAGTATTGCTAAAATAAGAAAGGAAAAAAAGTTGTCCTCTGACAATCATATAGTGGTTCTCTCTCCCTTAGTCATTGCCAGCAAGACTTTTGCCAGCATCTTCCTTAATCAGCTAATCCTTCACCTGCAAGATGGTCATCAACACTAGAGTCAGTGTGACTTGAAAAAGGATTAAGAAAAGCTTGACATGGTGTTTGATGCCAACAAGTTTGAGAGAAATGCCAAGAGGATACCAAAGGTCTGTGGACAACATTTGGCAATCTATCCAAGTCTTTGAAACTGTCAATGTGAAGATTTGAGGAAGATCATGGTGAAATCTGGTTGTTTGTGGAAGTTCATCAGTATTATATACTAGTTACATGATGGTAGTTACATGAGTTCTGGAAAATAAAGAATGCTCTCACGCTTTCTCAGTCATCAATGAAATGAAGTATGTCTGTGAACTTGTTCCCACACTTTTTAACATGGTGTTTTCAGCAATGTTGTCAAGATGATTTCAGTGAGGATTATAACAACTTCAAGGTCAGCTACCTCACTGACAATAAATTATTTATCTTTTTTTCTGCTTTTTTTTTTGGAGGGGGGAGGGCAGAGCAATTGGTGTTAAGTGACTTGCCCAAGGTCACATGGCTACTAAGTGTGTCAAGTGTCCGAGGCTGATTTGCACTCAGGTCTTCCTGACTCCAGGGCCATTGCTCTATTCACTGCACCACCTAGCCACCCCAATAAGTTTTTTTTTATATTGAAAAGGTTACAAGCCAAGACTAAAATGGAGGGAGAATTGGTATGAAACTTTTTCTTCAGAGATTGTTGTGTACTCAGTGCAGATTCTGAAGCTGAGATACGACAGAGTATGGATCAATTCTTTGATATGTATTCATTGTGGCCCGATAATTAACACCAAGAAAAGAGAGGTTCTTTTTCTCTTTTTTTGCTCTTTCGAGGGGGCATTGGTGTTAAGTGGCTTGCCCAAGGTCACACCATTAGTTTTTTGTGTTAAGTGTCTGAGGTCGGATTTGAACTCAGGTTCTCCTGACTCCAGGGCTGGTGCTCTATTCACTGTGCCACCTAGCCACCCCTGAACACAGAGTTTATTTAGCAGTTGGCATAGCACCCTCCATATGTGGAAACACTGGTTACAGCAAACAGACAAATTTTGAATGGTGGGGATAAGTGACTTACAACGGCAATATACTTTCCAGTATATTTTCCACATAGTTGATGAGGTGATGTACACATTGTAAGAGCTAACTCAGCATTTGGGAAGTTCCAAAGAAAAGTATGGTAGAGAAGATGTACTAGGCTGACTGAGAGACTCAAAGTATTGCAGAGCTTTGTGTTGACTTCATTATTGAATGCTTGTGAAACCTGGAGAGTCACTAACGCCATGCCAAAAAATTAAACTGCTTCCAATTGAATTGTCAGGAAGATTTTGAAAATGATCTGGACAGATAAAATGCTGCACACTGGGGTCTTTTTGCTGAGCTGAACTGCCAGTCATTTATACTCTAGTGCCGATTGTAACTCCAATGGTCTGGCCACATTGTTTGAATGTCAAATGTGAGTTTGTCTCAAAGACTATTTTATAGAGAATTCACATAAGGCAGGCCCTCACATGTAGGTCAAAAGATCCAAAACAATGACATTCTCATGGTCTCTATGAAGAACTTTGGTATCAGTTGTCAGACCTAGAGACACTGGTACAGGACCATCCACTTGTATCAAAGGTGCTATCTATGCTCTATGAACAGAGTTGCAGCAGCTCGAAAAAAACACGAGATGACCAACTTTGGAGACATCTCCATCCCAAAGGTTTATGTGGATTATTTGTGTCTGACCTGTGGTAGGGCCTTCTGAATTCATACTTGTCTTATCAGCAACAGTCAGAAATACTGTATATTGACCCAGATATCATTTTGGTCCTCTTAAAGTAGGAAGGCCAACAATGAATGAATTTCTAACACACACACAGACATATACACACAAACTATTTTAACTATTAATGCATATACACATTCAGGTATATATGTACATACTATGTACATATGTGAAGCAGTAGAATATAGCAGTGCATATATGTATATATGTGTGTATTTCTTTGTATAGGACTATGCAGGAGTTGAAGAGAGAGTGGGAGACTATACATATATAAATAATAAGAAAACTTTATATATGTATACATATAAATAAGCATATATAAATATGTGTGTTTTAAAACTTACAGAAAAGCATAATGCTTTTAAAAAGGGAAATTATTACCACATAAGAGAGAAAAATAAGGGAGGGTAAGAAATTTAATAAGATCATTTCAGTTAATGTTATTTTAAAAGAAGAAATAGATATGTATATACTTGTCTGTAACAAAAGTCATAATAGTTTTTTGATTTCCTGAAAAAAAAAAAAGGTACTTAGGGTAGCCTCCATTATCTTATTACTTCTCAACCTTCTTGTCTTTTCAAAAATATTGTCTCTTGGTCTCAGAGGGACTAGGTAGGCAAGTAAGGATGGATGATCAGCTCAAATCCATCTATACTATTGAAAACTAGGAAAAATAATTGCTTAGACAGCTATTTCATCACTTTAAGGTTTGCAAAGACCTTTAAATGCAATATGCCATTTAATTTTGATGTCTTATTTCATATGATTATTGAGAGTTTGCATTTCATTTCTTAACTTGAACTAAACTGTTTTTAGGAGGATTGTCCCATCCTTGTTCTTCTTAAGGAAATATAGATAATAATGAAAAAGAAAAAAACCTATTTTCCTAAGTCTTTTTTTTACATTTTTTTCCACAATCAATCAATAGCCATTAAGTGTCTGCTCTGTACCAGACACTGTGCTAGGCTCTGGGCATAAAAAGACAAGTAATGAAACTCCCTACTCTCATATTTTAGTACTTTATGTACATCTTTCATTTCTCACCTCTGTTTAAATTTGTGAAATGCTTAAATTATATTTTTATTACCTTTTTTGTTTAGAATTATTTTTAGATATAATATATTGATAATACACACATATGTATTTTATATCTCTGTCTATAGATACACATCTATAGATTGAAACAACTCTATGTATGTATGTATGTATGTATGTATCTATCTATCTATCTATCTATAGCTCTTTAGTGTACAAATTTCTGTCTCCGAAATGGAATGGAATGTGTAACTTCCCTGTTACTGGAAGTACAGTGGACAGGGCACCAAATTTGGAGAAAATCCCCCCAGGTTCCAATTCTGCTCCTGTCATCTGGTACTTATATGACAGTAGGCAATACATTTAACTTCCGTCTTTCATATCCTGATGTATAAAATTATGGGATTGTACTAGATAACCTTCAAAGTCCTTTCCAGCTCTAAATCTATTATCATTCTTCCTTTCTTATCCAAATTTGCATTTTAGTCTTCCTTCTTGGCCTCTAGCAATTACCCTGGCAAGAAAAGAGCTGCTTTGAAGGCTCAAGTGCTTGCTTCTTCACAGGCTTCTGGTGAAGCTTCATCCTGTGGCTAAGAGAAAGGAGAAAAATGGAATTTTAGAGCCAAAAGGGAACTTTGTGGTCATTTATGCCAGTCTGTCACATACAGATGAAGAAACTGAAAAGAAATGACTTACCCAAGGTCAGATAAGGAACAAGTATATAAATCTGGATTTAAATCCAGATCTCCTGAGTTCACAATCAGTCCTCCCCTATCCTCTAACAATAAACTGCCTCCATTGTACTTGGCTAATATAATTAGTTAATCTACTCAAACCTCATGTCTTAAGTTTTTTTTTTTGTTTTTTTTTTTGGCTAGGTCATATGAGGGAGTACTTAAAACATGAGGTCAAAATCTATGTGTCACTGGTTAATGTCTATGTAAAATTAGCTAAACCTAATTACTATTCTTTCAAATTTATGGTAATTAAATAATAGCCTTCAAATAATAGGCACTTTTTTTGTTTTTAAGCTAGCAAAAATAGCCATTAAGATTGGAGTAAATATAGTATTTTTCACTTGAGGTGTCCTTAGCAATAATCCCTCTCAGGCTTTGTATGTAGTATTTGTTCAATGTCTAAGGATTCTGACTTTCAAATTTCCTCTTGTGTATATTAGCAGAACAAACTTTCACAGCCATCCTAAAATATCTGATTATATTGTCATCACTTTCAATTCTTTTACTTTAATTTCACACATTTCTTTTTATTCCTCCTACCCGCATTTCATGCCTCCACTTTAACTTTCATATACTCTGTTATATAGCTCATGTATCACAACAGTGATTCTGACTGAAAAAAAAATTCTATAGGCTATTTTACTTCTAAGAATGTCCAAATCTTTGATTTCTCCTATTCTATTTCTTTTTGGAGTGTGCTAGTTTTGTGTTGGGCGGGAGTAGAGGAAAGTATTATAGATACTGTCACTCAATAAATATATTTCTGAAATTCAAATAAAGATGCCAAGTATTATTACTTCACAAGTTGTATATACCCAGTGCTCTTTACCTTTAATATTTAAATCCAAGAGTAGAGTGGATTTCTTAGACTTTTTCATTCTGGTCAAAAGCAAACAACCAAACCAGGCTGGATAATCAACATTTTTGCATAAAAAAGGCTGAGAGTATCTTTCTCTTGTCAGTTTAGGGGACAAACTCCTGCTGTTGCTTCCAGCTAAGACTGTCCTAGGGCCAATCTCCTTCAGGTTCTGAAAGCAAATACAAGTCCCAGCCTTCTCCCTCTGGGTTCCAAACAGACTCATTAAAATTAAAAGCATTTTCCAAGAATCTCAGGAGTCTAGTGCCAAGCCACAGAGCATAACAGTAGCAACATATGTTGGAATCAACTGCTAAAACTGTCAGTATCATGATAAAGGCAAGGAAAGAAGGATGTTACACAGAAAGGGCATGGCAAAGAGAAAAGTTATGATGAATAAGAAAGCAGTATGAGTCTAATATGTGACCAGAAAAGTTATCAACCAAATATTCTAGTACAAAAATACAAATTTATACAATGAACCCAAAACTTTTTTTTTTCCTGACTACCAGTCATGGTTAGTGGGATTCAGTCATGCTATTTCAATAATTTTTTAATTGCTCACCTTGCCTCCAGTCTTTCCCCTCTCCAATTCAACCTCTAAAAAACCATATCATTCTGTTGCTAAAGAAGAACCAGTGGCTAGCTCTTGGCTTTAAGGTGAAATATAAACTCTTTTATTTGGTATTTGAAGCTTTTCACAATCTGGCTCCAGATTACTTTTCCAGGTTGATTGTACATACCTCTCAAGGAACCCTACATTCCAGTCAACTTGGTCAATTAGCCAGCCAATGCCTGAATGTAAGATTCCATCTCCTTTTCTGAATACTTGTAGGCTGTTCCCTATGCCTATAATACACTGCTTCAACACTCCCTCATAAAAGACCTAATTGAATTCTTCAGTTCAAGTGATACTTCCTATAGTAGAAGAGGAAAATTTTGTTCCCTTCAGTTACTATTTGCTTTTCCTACAGCACATAGATGGATGAATAGGCAGACAGACAGATAGATTGATAACACATAGTTTTTTTCTTTTTAATTATCTCTGTGAATGCCATTCTTCAAATGAATATAAACTTCTTAAAGGGCAGGGCTATTTCATTTTTATTTTTGTATTTCTAGTACCTAGCACAGTGCCTGTCACAACAGCTACATAATAAATGTCTGAAAGAATTAAAAATGGTGTTGTTGTTCAATCATTTCAGTTATATCTGACCTTTTGTGAATCCATGTGGAGCTTTTTTGACAAAATACTGGTTTGCCATTTCCTTCTCCAACTCATTTCACAGATGAGGAACTGAGGCAAACAGAGTTAATTGATTTTCCCAGAGTCACACAGATATTAAATGTGTAAGTCAAGATTTGAACTCAGAATGATGAGTCTTCCTGAGTCCAGGCCTGGAACTCAATCTACTGTATGATCTAGCTGCCCTAAAAGGCCTATTAGGTATTATTATTATATTATTATTATTTCCATTTTACAGTTTAAGAAACTGAAGCAGAGAGGGTGACTTTCTATAGGTCACACAGCTAGAAAGTATCTTGTGTGTATAGGAACTCATCTTCCTGACTTTATGACTTTAACTCTATCCATTGTTCCACCTAGCTGCCCTATTGTAACAGTTTTTAATATGTAAATAGGTTCAAATAGGCTAGTGTCTATAAACTCCACAATAGCACAGGGAAGATAATAAAAACACATTTAAGAGAAGTGAAAAGAAAAGTTTAATAAGGTTTTTTTTTTATGAACACCATATAAGCAGCTTGAAAGACTTGTTAAAAAGTACAGTTTAACAAGTCTTTTTTGTCTAGGTGTTACAAACTGTCTAAATCAGATTTAAAATTCAAGAAATTATTAATGGCTAATCAAGGACAACTGAGAAGCAAGAATGTCCTGAATGGTGAAAACAATGTTCCAGTGCCACTGTCTTTCTCTCTGTTTCAACGCTTTGAAGTAAATCAGCAGTCACTTTTAATTTATCCAGTTAAAATATAATAGATCTGAATAAAATATACATTATATCAAACTAGAAAGGAATTGAACATTTCTTGGAAAACATAGTTTAGATATAAATATCATCTTGGGAAAAGAAAAGATCATCCCAAAATGAAATTATGCTAAAGTAAAGGAGGTTTCACAGTGATTCATTTAACTCTCTGATTGCAGTCAATGGTAGATCAGGATTTAACTTTATTTTTACAAGACAGTCCTCTTATACTGAACAGCTTGTTTACTCTGAGTGATGCAAGTTTACAGACACATTTCATTACACTATTCTCCAAAACATAGTATTAGTCAGACGAGATAGCATTGCCTTTTCCTTTCACTGGCAGTCTTCTCATCCTACTTCAAAGGTATATTAAAATTAAATATTTCCGTTCTAATCTTTTCCTATCTACCTTTCCTTCAATTATCTTGGTTATTTGTTGGCAAAATTATTTTTTGGTTCCATGAAGTACTATGTATATCTATATCTATTTCTATTTATCTGTCTATCTATCTATCTATCTATCTATCTATCTATCTATCTATCTATATGTGTGTAGATATAGATATATGTGTGTATGTACACACACACACACACACACACATATATATACATATATATATATATATATATATATATATATTCCTTTTTCTTTCATCTGTATAAATTTTGCTTTGTACCAAAGTTGTAAGGGATATTTGAATGTGACGGTTTGAACAGTAGTGGAATTTTTCCTTCATTAAAGGCAATCAAGTAAAAGCTAAGAAATTAACCATTGGGTGTTATTGGATAGATTCATATAAGACAGAAGTTGAACTAGATAACCTCAGGTCCCCTTCAGTTCTCATATGCTATGATTCTCTGAAATGGAATGTGATGAAAATATGAGAAATGATCTTTCCCTATATTCAAGGACAATTATTATTTGGGTTCAGGAAACAGTATGGTTAATATAGTCATTGACACAGATTATAGCCTTTCTATACATAAATAAAAGTGTTTTACTAAAAATTGTGCCTTGCTACATTTACCATAGTGATAAATGCTCAAAAGTAATCTATTTCAGAGAAAGTGAAAAGTCTATCAACAAATCCATATTCACAAGTCATTACATCTTGTTTGGACCTACTGGAACTTGTGCTTTGAAAGTATGACCAAAGAATAATTGTTGGAAAACCCAGGATCACCTAACAGGAACAGGAAAATCTAATGATGCATAAAATTTTTGAAATGAGTAGCAAAGACAATAATTTTTGTAGGAATTGGAAGTACATTGTGATGCTCAGAAAAAAAGACTTTCTGAAATAGGTTGGATTTGATCTGGGACATGAAGGTTAAATCTGATTTAGATAAAAGAAAGGACAAGGGAGACCATTGACAGTAAGGAATATAGTATAAGCAAATGTCAAGAAGAAAAGATGAACAAAAGCTATTCCAGAGACAAACCTATTTGGAGTAGAGGATTCATGTTGAGGAGTATAGAGAACACTGGATGAATGAATGAATGACTGAGAGGTCATTGTGAAATATACATGGTACACTAGAGCATTTGGACATCATAGTGTAAGGAAACAGAACCAATTGAAGGTTATTTGTTGATTTTTTAAATAAATGAATCAGAATGAAAGTAATTTAGGTCATTAAACAGACATAAACATGATGTGTTAACAAGGGAAGATCTTAAAGTTACATAGGTAAGCCTGGAGACTTTTGAAGTAATTTAGAAATAAAATAAGGATATGAATTTCGCAGCAAAATAAATGAAAGGCAGATATTTCAGGTTTTTTTTTACAGTATTATTTTTTGAAAAACAAAATAATGTCATTCCTACCTTTAACTTTACTGATTCTATAAAATTTATAAAATTATTGAAATTCCCAAATCTAAAAACAAACTACATAACCAAAGCAATGGTGTTCTTAATACATGAGAAGGGCAGAACTCCTGGAACTCTCAGAGTCCCTTAGCTAATTAACATTCATTAATCATTGAAAAGGACTATCTGAAAGTACCTACAGATATTCTGAAATATGTTTCATAAAAAGAAATGACAATATTTATTGATACAATTATATTTGATTTCTTTTATAAAAGAAGGCAAGATGATTGAGCTATACATATGCTATGTGTGGCTTATAGTTTCACGGGAAACAATAACACCTCATGAAATTTCACTAGGGAAAAGTGTAAAAAATAAATAACCCACCCAATAGGAAGCATTGGAAGAGCATGGGGTCTATATGAATGTTGCCAGTTTGGACAGACTTCTTAAACTGGTGAATAGCATTAACTCTGAATTATGTAAAGTGGTTCTATTTTCAACTTGAATTTCATGTTTTCTTCTCCTCGAAGCAGCTCTCAAACCAAGATTTTTTTCTAGTGGCACTACCATAAAAGAACAGAACATAAAAAATATATATATATATATATCTTGCTCACATTAGTCTGCTAAGAAATCATTCTTACTTTATGTTGTTTCTAAGTCATTTATTCTTTTGTTTAGTCAAAGAAGCAAATGGCAACAAGCCTCAAGACAGAGAAGCATCTGAATATTGAGAATCTGACCAGTGTCTACTGCTTGTTACGCACCCTTTCTCAAATTTCTTACCATAGAGCTGACTCTGCCTAAAGTGACTTTCACGAAAAAGCTAACAGCAGGGGGGAGTAGCAGTATATGGTGATAACTGTGAATGAGCACATATTATTCAGTTGATTCTGAAATGCTTTTACTATTTCATCTAATAAATCTTAAGTGACTGAAAATTAAAAAATTATTGTCTGCCCCATTCATTATTTTCTAATTATCTACATTAATAATTGTCCTGATACATGAAAAAACCTGTGAAATTTGTAAATGTAAATGATTTTTCAAAATACCCATTAATAAAAATAAATTTTTACTGTCTCCAAGACAATATATTTAAATCTTTAATTATTTCCTATGACTATGTAATATTGAGTATGTCTATTCTAGATCTCTAATAATATAGGTAAGCATATGAATATATGTTTGGTATAAAATAAAATATATTTGTAATGAATATTGATGTTTCATATGATTTCCAATGTATCTTTAGTGACAAAATTCTAATAATATAGCCATTAATAAAAGATTTCATTAGACTATCTATAGGGCTCACTGCAATGAAAAAGGAATTTCTTTTACCGGTAAGCTAGATTTAGCTCTAAGCTACAGCTTGCTTTCCAGCTTCCATGGTCACATTTTTTAATAACCTGCAATAATGATAGTTAACCTTGGCTTAATAATACCTTAAAGATAATCCTGAGCTGGACTGTATAATACAAGAGATTATGAAAATTTTCTATGCTGTATTTTACCTCACCCCAGTGGAACTTTGTACATAATTCTTATCTCTCAATGAAAAAAAAAAGTTTTAACAGTAACAAAACTATTTTTCTTAACCAAATCAAGTCTATTGACAAAATTTTTTTTCTACAGAAAAGAAAATTGTTTCCCTACATTGATGCATGCAAATTCACAATGGATATGTGATTATATATGTATATGTATTTATGTGTCTATGCATATGTATATGTAATATGTATATATAGGTGCATATATGGATATATGCATACATGCATACACACATATATTGCATAAACATATCTGTGTATGTAATGTTAGGTATTATGTATAATATTAAAGAAAGACAATTTTCAAGTTAATTTTATTCATTACTATGAGAAGGTATGAAAATTAAAATAGAGTAACACTAAGCAGCTTCTCCTTTAAATGTAATAGGTGTTGCTTGCTCCTGTGTACTGTCACACTTCCATCCTCTCTATGATCTGAAGGTCATTGTTATAACTACAACAATTCATTCCCTGCCTGCTGAACTTATATTAATCCTCTGCAAAGACACTTTCAATTGTATTTAGAGGAAGTATAATTATGGAACTTTATCAACTAAAAGTTCAAAAAAGGATCTCATCAACTCATCTTCTATAGGTAACCCAAAATTGTTTATTCTTTGCTGCTAATAATGAATATTAAATAAAAATAATGTCAAATGAAAACATATCTTACTAACCTAATGACACATTAGTAGTCTAGAAGACAGATGACTTGAATTTGAAAAGCTTTATTACCTTCTCTCAGAAGTGAATAATTAGAGTATTCAGAACATTATTTTAATAAAGTATCAATCACATACTCTATCATTACAAGAAAATAAAACATTGATTATTATATTTACAAA
>CM053583.1:140870700-140891013 GCA_028627135.1 Pseudochirops cupreus
TCCCTAAGCCAAATTCTGTGAGAGCAAGGTTGACTCTTTACCTTTTGCCTTCCTCTTTTCCCCCTCTATTGTAACAATTCTCTCTTGCCTCTTCCATGCTCAACCCCATTCTGACTCTCCCTGTCTCCTCTCAATCTAATCCTCTCTCTCCTCACAATTTCATCATTTGGAATATTATCCTTTCCTATTCAATTGATCTTATGCCCTCTATGGATTCATTTATACGTATACTCAGATATGTGCTTGTTTGCATATGAAAACCCTGACTTTAGCTGACTTTAGTGGGAAGTATCTTTGTGTGTGTTTTGGAGTTCTAGAATTGGTTTAGAGTCCCGTTTTATGGGTATTTTGGGGTGGCTATGTGAGAGCTGTGATATATTGCTGCTGCTACGCCGCCATCTTGGCTCCACCCCCCCTAGAACCCACGTTTTAAGGAGACCCATTTAGAAGAGAACTCTGAGGCATATTATCCCTATCATATTAGATGTGATTCATCTATGGAGAAAGGACTGAACCCTCTAGAGGGGATTGATCTGTGTCTTTCTCCTAATGCTCCATCCAGAAAGTATCAGGTGGAGAAGGATTTTCTCTGCCCCCACATACCATGATGCATCTTTCTTTGACACTATTCACACAGTAGGAGATACCACACTCAGAAGAAATCAGGCCCACCTGGTCAATTGAGGTGACTCTGAGTATTATAGACCCCTTTTAGAAGAGAAAATATGGAAAACATATAGATTCAAGAAAGATATGTACCTAGTTGTAAACTGTAGGAAAAAGCAGGGAGCTCAGATGAATGTTCTGCTCAATAGAGAACCTGGACCATGGAGAATCACCATAAAAAAGACAAATTATAGTTTTCTGCCTCTGGGAGGCATGATGGTGGAGTAAAAAGTAAGTCACTCTCACCAACCTTTATTGACATCTGAAATTAAAAAAAAATATTATCCCAGGAAAATACCTTGGAACAGCCAAGATAGCAGAAAGACAGGGAGCAGCAGTCTTGTAGCCCAGTGAGCTTGGGGGATTAATGAGAAACCCCCCTCTCACTTTAGGGTAGGTGTAGCAGCATAGGATAAGAAGTATCCCAGCAAGACTGTGTTAAGCTTCATCTCAGCTAACCAGTGGGGAAATTCTGAGCCCCAGGGTGGTGGAGCAGGCAAACAATAACACGAGGAGCCCCTGAGCAACTCACTGCAGGCAGCGGTACCTGAAGACGGCAGTTCAGTAAACCAGCATGTACACCAGCATTCTTCAGTAGCCAAATCTTCCAGTAAGTAGTTCAGCACAACTCCAGGAAGAACAACTCCAGGAGGCACTGCTCCAAGATGGCAGACATCCTCCAGCAGTCTAATATTTAAATTCTTTAAGGAACCCTGGGTGAGAAGTTGTCTTCCAGGGGACAGATTTCCCACCCTTATCCTGAGAGCTCCATTGTTGCAGACTTCAGTTCAGTAACCAGCAAGCTACCAGATCCCTACAGCTTCCACCTGCCAGAGCCAAAGGCAACTGCAAACAAAACCAGTGAGAAGGTCCCAGGATCCCAAAGAAAAACTTTGGATCAATTCTTCTTGCACTAGAGGAGGAGCACAACTTTAAAAGCCAGGAAATAGGCAAACACCAGGAGCAAGAAGCAGAAACAGACAATGACCAATGACCATTACAGGAATAGAATACTGAGGCATAAATTCAGAAGAGGACAACATTGTCAATAAGCTCACATCTGAAATCCAAAAGGGGAATATGAGCTGGTCTCAAGTCCAAAAAGCCTTCTTGAAAGAAATCAAGAATGATTTTAAAATTAAAATTAGATATGTAGAATAAAAATTGGCAAAAGAACTGAGATGTCTACAAGAGAGAGTCAACAGTTTGGAAAAGGAAGGACAGAAATTGATTATAGAGAAAATATCCTTAAAAATATGATGAAAAGGGGAAGTGGAGTGCAGGGAGGAGTACAATGAAGAAAACAAGTTCTTAAAATATAAAATTGGCCCAAAGGGGGAAAAAAACTGAAAAAAAGAAAGGGAAAAAAAAAATTCCTAGAAAGTAGACTTGGCCAAATGGAAGAGGAAGCAGAAAAAGTCACTGAAGAGAATTCCTTAAAAAATAAAATGGTTCAAATGGAAATTGGGATGTAAAATTCAATTGAAGATAATAATATATGAAAAATTAGAATTGGGCAAATGGAAGCTGATGGGTCTAAGAGATATCAAGAATCAGTCAAACAAAATCAAGCTAATTTTTAAAATATGAAAAAATAAAACAAGTGATCTGAAAAATTAATCCAAGAGTGGCATTTTAAAAATTATTGGTTTACCTAAAAACTATGATGAAAAAACCAGCCTGCACATCATCTTTCAGGAAATCATCAAGGGATATTGACCTGAGCTCCTCGAACCGGAGGGTAAAATAATCATCAAAAAAATCCACCAATCACCTCCTGAAAGAAATACAAAATTGAAAACACCATGGAATATTTTAACCAAAATTTGAAGTTAACAAGTCAAAGAGAAAATACTGCAAGCTGTCAGAAAGAAAGAATTTAAGTATCAGGGAACCACAGTCAAGATTACACAAGACCTTGTAGCTTCTACATTAAACGTTCAGAGAGCATAGAATGATATTCCATAAGACAAAGGAATTTGGATTACAGGCAATGGTCAAATTTACAGCAAAATTAAGCATAATTTTTTGGGGGGGAGGAGATGGGCATTCAATAACATACGGAACTTTTAAACCTTTCTTATGAAAAGATCAGAGCTCAACAAAATATTTGATCTTCAAATAAAAGTCTCAAGAAAGGCATAAAGAGGGAAACAGGAAAGAAAAACAAAACAAAACAAACTATTTTATTAGTAAGAGCAAACTCTTTACATCCCTACAAGGGAATATGACATTTGTAACTCTCAAAAATGTTATCGTTATTACCACATTGAAAAGAAAAGGTATACATATACAGAGGGAATGGGTATTATTTGGCTTTGATGTGATGATAATGAAAATCTAATTAAGTCATGCAAAGGGATGGTACTGGGAGAAGAGGAATGGAAGAAGCAGATAAGGGGAAATTGCATCACATGAAAAGGCACACAAAAATATATTACAGTTGAGAGAAAGAAATGAAGGAAATGAGCATTGTTTGAACCCTTCTCTCACAGATTTGACTCAAAGAAGGAATAACATAATCCATTAGGAATAGAAATATAACTCATTCTATAAAAAGTAGGAGGGGAAAGGGAAAAGAAAAAAAGCAGGGATGGATAGAAGGGAGGGCAGAAGTAGTAAGGGTAAAGAAGAAGAAAAGGGAAGTGACTGATAGAAGGGAGGACAGATTGAGGGTTGTGGTGGTCAAAAGTAATACTTTTTTAAGGAGGTAAAGGGCAAAATAAAACATCAAAAGGTGAGAAAATAGAATGGAGAGAAAGACACAAATAGTAATTATAGCTGTGATTGTGAATGGGATGAGCTCTCCCATAAAACAGAAGCAGGTAGCAGAGTAGATTAAAAACCATAATCCTATAATAAGTGTTTTTTAAATGCATTTGAAGCAGAAGGATACACAAGGAGTAAAGGTAAAAGGCTAGTGTAGAATATATTAAGATTCAGTTGAAGTGAAAAAAAAAATCAAAACAGCAGAGCCAGCAATCCTGATCTCAGACAAAGCAAAAGGAAAAAAAAAATTAATTAAATTAAGAGATAGAGAAGGAAACTACATACTGCTAAAAGGCACTGTAGGTAATGAAGTAATATAATTACTAAATATATGTGCACCAAGTAGTATGGAATTTAAATTCTTAGAGGAAAAGTTAAGGGAGTTATAGGAAGAAATACACAACAAAACTATACTAGTGGGGGATCTCAACTTCTCCCTTTCAGAACTAGATAATTGTAAACACAAAATAACCAAGAAAGAAGATAAGGAGATGAATAGAATTGTTGAAAAGTTATATAGGTTTGACATCTGGAGAAAATTGAATGGGGATAAAACAGGAATATACCTTTTTCTCATGCATGACACCTGCCCAAAAATTAACCATGCATTGAGGCAAAAAAACAAACAAACCAAAAACAAAACTTACAATCCAATGCAAAAGGTCAGAAATATTAAATTCATCCTTTTCAGATCATGATGTAATGAAAGTCACAAGTAATAAAAGGCTGGCCATGGAAAAAGAGACAAAAATTTCATTGGAAACTATATAATCCAATTCTATTTAATCTTTTTAATTTTAAAAATTGATTGCTTATTATTAAAATTTTCATTCATTCATTCAATTATTCATTTGTTTATTTATTTATTTTTAGTTTGCAAAATTCATTTCCACAATATTTTGAGTTACAAATTTTTTCCCTCTTTTTCACCTACTCACACCCCAAAACAGCTAGCTTACTGAATAACCATTCCCCTCATCTGTTCTTTCTTATATCCTCCCACATCCTCCCCTAGCTTTCAAGTAAGGCAAGATGGATTTCTGTGCCATGGTGCATGTATATCTTATTTCCCAGTTGCATGTAAAACAACAACAAAAACAACACATTTTTTACTCATTTGTTTTTTAAAACTTTGAGTTCCAGAATTTTTTTTTCCCTCTTCCTTCCTCACCTACTACACTGGGAAGACCAGCAATTCAATATAAGTTGTACATGTGTAGTTATGCAAAACATTTCCATAGAGGATATATTGTGAAAGACTAACTATATTTCCCTCCATCCTATGCCTCTCCTCATTTATTCTACATTCTACTTTGAACCTGTCCCTTTTCAAAAGTGTTTGCTTCTAACTACCCTCTCCCCCAATCTTCCCTCCGTTCTTTCACCCTGCCTCTTATTCCCTCGCTCCTCCCCATTTTCCCATAGGGTAAGATACCCAATTAAGTGTGTATGTTATTCCCTCCTTAAGCCAAATCCAATGAGAGTAAGGTTGTCCCATTTCCTTTCACCTTCCTGCTCTTCCCCTCCATTGTAACAATTTTTCTTTGCCTCTTTTATATGATATAATTTACCTTATTCTATCTCTCTTTTTCTCCTTCTCCCAATATATTCCTCTCTCACCTCTTAATTTTATTTTTAGATATCATCCCTTCATATTCAACTCATACTGTGTCCTCTGTCTATGCATACATGTACATACATATGCACACCCTCACATATATATTCATACACACATACTCCCTCCTGTACATACATATATACATATATACATACATATATATATATATACATACATATATATATATATATATATATATATATATAAAGTCTTATGAGTTACAATTATTGTTTTTCCATGTAGGGAAGGTAAACAGTTCAACTTTATTAAGTTCCTTATGATTCCTTTTCCCTGTTTACCTTCTCATGCTTCTCTTGCTTCTTGCATTTGAAAGTCAAATTTTGGGTTCAGCTCTGCTTTTTTTTTTTCATCAAGAATGTTTGAGAATCCTCTATTTCATTGAATGACCATATTTTCCCCTGAAACATTATAATCAGTTTTGCTGAATAGGCAATTCTTGGTTCTAATCTTAGCTTCTTTGACCTCTGCAATATCATATTTCAAGCCCTTCAATCCCTTAATGTAGGAGCTGCTAGGTCTTGTGTTATCCTCATTGTGGTCCCACAATACTCAAAGTGTTCCTTTCTAACTGCTTGCAGTATTTTCTCCTTGACCTGGAAAATCTGGAATTTGCCTATAATATTCTTAGGAGTTTTCTTTTTGGCATCTTTTTCAAAGGTGATTGGTGAATTCTTTCAATTTTTCATTTTGCCCTCTGGTCCTAAAATATGAGGGCAATTTTGCTTGATAATTTCTTGAAAGATATATTTTAGACTCATTACTTTTTATCACAACTTTCAGGTAGTCCAATAATTTTTAAGTTATCTCTCCTTGATCTATTTTCCAGGTCAGTGGTTTTTCTAATGAGATATTTCACATGGCCTTCTATTTTTTTAAATTTGTTTGGATCCGTTTAATAGTATCTTGATTTCTCATAAAGTCATTTCTTTCCATTCGCTCCAATCTAATTCTGAAGGACTTACTCTCTTCAGTAAGCTTTTGAGATTCTTTTTCCATCTGGAAAATTTAACTTTTTAAAGCATTCTTCTCCTCATTGGATTTTTGGGACCCTTTTGCCATTTGAGTTAATCTAGTTTTTAAAGGTATTATTTTCTTCAGTCAGATTGTTGACTCTCTTTTCATGATTTTCTTGCATCCTTCTCATTTCTCTTCCCAATTTTTCCTCAACTTCTCTTACTTTGTTTTCAAAATCCTTCTCGAGCTACTCCATAGCCTGTAACTAGTTTATATTTTGCTTGGAAGATTTTGATGTGAGATGTCATTGTCTTCCTGCCATTCCATGGTTTGATGTTCTTGTTCCCCAAAGAGGAATCTATGGTAAGATTGTGTTTCCTCTGATTGCTCAGGTTGCTAGTCAATTACTTGACTTTTGAACTCTTTGTCATGGTAGAACTCTGCTTTCAGACTAGAGAGAACTTTGTCCCAAATTGCTGTAGTTTTCATAGCTGCTGGAGCAATTAATAGGGTGCCCTCTCTGCAGCCCCCACAGGTTCTGGCACCTGGCCACACACCTTACAACATCCACTCAAGACCACAATCCAGATCCAAGCAGGTCAAAGTAAAAGTGATTACCCTCTAAATTGTTTCTTGGTCCTCTTAAGATCTTCAGGGCAGGAGCTCCCTGAGGCAGCCACACAGCACAGTCCCTGGTCCATTACCTTTTCTTGCCCTGGGGGTAAGGGCCAGACCACACTCTTCTATCAACCCCCATTCCAACAGAGTTCCACACTGACCTTTTACTTTGCCTTTGGTGTCTATAGGTTGAGCAGTCTGGAAACCACCACAGCTGCTGGTGCTTCTGTCTCCTGAAGTCTGCTCTGGCAGTTACTGGTAAGTGTTTCCCTGGGGCCAAAACCACTGACACACAGGGTTCTGCTCAGCTCTCAGCTTGGTGTGATAGACCATGTGGCTGATACTGTGGGAGATTTGTTTCTTTCTATCACTTTGTGGGTTCTGTAGCTTTAAAATTTGTTTAGAGTAATTTTTTACATGTATTGGAGGAGGAGTAAGCCAGAGCCATGTGGAAGTCTTGTTTCTACTCCACCATCTTGGCTCTACCACTTAAATAACCTAATTTTAAACAATGAATTGGTCAAAGAACAAAGCATAGAAATAATCAATAATTTTATCCATAAGACTGACAATAATGAGACAACATTTCAAAACTCAGGGGATGCTGCAAAAGTGGTTCTTAGGAGAAGGTATTTTTTTTTTTGAATCTATAAATGCTTTCATGAAAAAAAATAAAGAAAGAAGAAATCAATGAATTGGACATTGTATCAACAAGCACCCTATGATACCCAGGATAGCTGCTAGCACAGGTTCTTAGACCTGCTTTTCTAAAGGAAAACAATTCAAAATGGGTTAACAATTTTACTTTAATCAATCAAACATATATCATTTACTTAGTTCAGGGAGAAAAGGCAACACCCTGAACTTCAGAGAATACAAACAGAATATGAACAGAATTTACAATAAGACAAAGACATAGATCAGCAGACAGGCTTCCAGCTGTCTGGCCATTATGTCCATACGTAGTTAGGTACCAGAGAGGGAAGCACCAATATCTGGGTTTTAAAAGCTGGGGGGACTCAACAATTACCCAGAGTCTCATCTGGTCGAATCACACAACTCTTTCCAAAGTGAGCCTCAAAACAAACACTCACATCAGGGTATATATAGCATTCTCCTGAATCAGGGATCTCACAACCCTCTTAACCCAATCACAAAGTAATAAGGCATGGGCATTCCTGAAGAACAAGCCTCCTGCCACAGGTTCCATGTGACCACATTCAGCCAATTAGGGGGCAGAGTATATTTTCAAATCAGGGAAGGTTCTCAGAGTCACTTAAGCCTATCAAAGGGAGTAGGGGCAGGGAAGATCATCAGATTCCCTTAACATTCCTCTATCATGCCCCAGTTATTCTTGCTGAATCTTATTCAGACATGAAATTCACAAATTGCTGCCATTATTTGGTATTTGTGTATCCTTCTATCAGGACTTTCTCTATTGTGCACTGTTGCTATCTCTGGTTGCAAGTAGTAAGTGTTACAGCTTTTGTTCCATCCCCAGAACTCATAAGGTAACCTAAATACTCCATTATCAAAATATTGCTCCTCCAAAAATAAGAAAAAAAAATAGAAAGTTAAAAAAAGTGGTACCAGTTATACAAAGAGGCAATGTGTCAAATAAGAACACATATTTTTTCCCTCACCCAGGTTTTCTTCTCCTACCACCTAGGAGAACAAGAAACACCCTTGGAAATCATGTCAGCTACTTTCTATGTAAAATTAAATTTAACTTAGTACTTTGAGTCATTAATTCTACCTAATCAAGAGGAATTAAAAAAAATTGTCACCACATATTCCCTCAGTCATGCACGACTCTAAACATGCTACAAAATTAGCAAATGTTGAATCAGAATTTTGCAAGGAATATCTACTCATACTCTATATAACCTAGGCAGGAGAAATCTAAAGATGTTTGAGGGACTGAGCTTTTTTGGCTCTTCCCACATTATGCTTCTGGAGCAAGTGGGTGAGTGTTGGGAAAGGTGGGGTCTGGACCTATGATTTAATTAGTGTAGGGAATTACCAATATGGAAAGCAAGACAGATAAGCAACTAATTGATAATTTTAAAGTCATAGAGAATACCTGCATCATGGAGAATTTAAGTGTTTGATTCATTGATTTTATAGCCATGTAACAGGAGGAAGGACAAAAACTTAGGTCTTCCTGACTGAAACACCGGCCTCCATACTGAATCAACAAAATAGGTTTGAGATAGAAAGAGCCTTAGAGCTCATTCAGCCTAACATCATCTTTTCTCAGATGAGGGGAATTGTATTCAGAGATTAATGTTTTAATCAGAGTTTGCATGGTAGATAATTGACTTTTCATTCCTCAAAGACTTGTGTTTTTTTCCACCACCTCAGTACCATGATGTAATTAACATAAGTAGCCATGACTTCCTCTGCCCCCAGTAATAATTTTGTAACATTATTTTCTTTTTAAATTTGAGTTTGAAATTTTCTCTTTTTTTTTCATCCCTCCACCACCCATTCAGAAAGCAAGCAATATTGTACTAAGGATACATGGAAAATCATGTAAAACATATTTCTATATTAGCCATATTAACCAAAAATAAAATGAGAAAATTATACTTCAATTTGTACTACAGGTTTATAAATTATCTCTCTGGAGATAGTACTTTTTCATTATGAGCCCTTTGGAATTGTTTGGATTGTCGTATACATCAGAATAACCAAATTTTTGACTCCTGATCAGCATTACAATATTGGCATTACTATATACAATTCTCTCTCTGTTTCTCTCACTTCACTTTGCATCAATTAATTTTTGACTTGCCATTGTTTTCTGAAAATCCCCCCCCATTATTTTTATAACACAATAGTACTCTATCAAAATCATATGCCACAACTTGTACAGCTATTACTCAAGTGATGGGCATTTCCTCAATTTCCAATTATTTGCCATCACAAAAGACAAGCTATAAATATTTTTGTACATATAGGTACTTTTCCCTATTTTTTAATTTGTTTGGGATACAGGCCTAGTAATGCCATTACAAGGTCAAAAGGTACATAATTTTTTTTTAGACATTTGGAAATAGCTCCAAATTAATTTCTAGAATGATTGCACCACTTCACAACTTCACCAACAGTTCATTAGTGCATCTATTTTCCCCTCATCCCCTTGAATATTTGTCATTTCTAATAGGTGTGAAATGATACTTCAGAGTTCTTTTAATTTAAACTCTGAAATCAACAGTGATTTAGAGAATTTTGTGTGATTATTGATAATTTTTTTTTCTTCTGAGGACTTATATCATTTCGACCATTTATTAGTTGGGGAATGTTTCTTATATTCATAAATTTGATTCAATTCTATACTCAGTGTATAATTGACAAATAAGATACTCATCAGAGAAACTTATTTTTACGACACATTCTACTATCTGCTTTTTTCAATGGGTGAATTCACCCCAATTCACAGTTATGATTATTGTGCATTTCCCTCCCTCACATTATTTTCTTTTTCTTTGGCTCTTTTGTTATCCTGTCCATATTCAAAACTCTATTTTGTTTCTTACCAGTACCTTCCTTAAATTCATTTCCCCTTTTTTTGTCCTTCCACTCTTTCTTTTATTCTCTTCCCCTTCTATTGCCCAATTGGGCAAGTTACTTAATACTAGACTTGGAGCCAGGAAGACCTGAGTTCAAATCCACTCTTAGAAACACCAGCAATGTGACCCTGGACAAGTCACTCAACCCTGTTTGTTCACTTTCCTCATCTGTGAAAAAGAATTAAAAAGAAATGGTAAACCATTACTGGATCTTTGCAAAGGAAATGACAAATGGAATCATAGAATCAGACATCACTGAAACAATTGAAAAATAAACCTCTATATACAACTGACAGCATAAATATAGTCTTTCTTCATTGACCAAATTCTGTCAAGAGAGATGTTCAAGCATTGCCTGCCAAAAAGCTTTTTTGTGCATTTCTTATAATTGAGAAAAAAAAATTGCCCATTCTCCTTTTCCATTCCTCTCCTTCTCCCAGTGCATTTCTTTCTTTCTTTCTTCCCTTCTTTCCTTCTTTCTTTCTTTCTTTCTTTCTTTCCTTCTTCCTTCTTTCCCTTCTTCCCTTTTTTCTTTCTTTCTTTCTCTCTTTCTTTTTTCTTTCTTTTTTCTCCTCCTCCTCTTCCTCCTCCTCCTCCTCCTCCTTCTTCTTCTTCTTCTTTTTCTTCTTCTTCCTCTTCCTCCTCATCCTCATCTTCATCTTCTTTGTCTTCTTCATCTTCTACATCTTCTTCTTCTTCCTTTTTGAAATTATTACAACATAATTTATTCACAATCATGCCCGCTTTCTATGTAAACTACTTTACTTTTAACTTTACTAATAATGATAAAGTTCTTAGGAGTTACAAGTTGCATCTTTCCAAATAGAAATGTAAACAGTTTAACTTTATTTAGTTCCTTAATGCTACTCTTTCATGATTACTATTTTATGCTTCTCTTGAGTCTTGTGTTTGAATGTAAAATTTTCTATTGTGCTCTGGTCTTTTCATCAGATATGCTTGACACACATATATTTCACTAAATACCCATTTTTCCTGTGATGAATTACACTCATTTTTGCTGGGGTGGTGATTCTTTGTTGTAATTCCAGCTCCTTTGCTTTTCTAAATTACATATTTTTTTTCTCTTTTTAACTTTAGTTTATTTTTAGTTAAGTCATTCATTTCCACAAGATTTTAAGTTAAAAATTTTCTCCCCGTCTTTCCCCTACCCCAAAAAAGCAATCCCACTGTACAGACACTCCCCCAATCTGCTCTCTCCTACATCATCCCCTATCACGAATCTGACTTTCTGGTAGGGCAAGATGGATCTCCCTCTCCTAATGCCTGTATATCTTATTTCCCAGTTGCAAGTTAATAATAATAATAATTTATCATTATTTTTATTGTTATTATTATTATTATATTTTTAACATTTGATTTTAGAACTTTAAATTATACATTCTTTCCCTTCCTCCTTCTTTGCCCATCCCCCTGGAAAGACAAGCAATTCAATACACACCATACATGTGTAGTTATGCAGAACATCTCCACAGTGGATATATTGTGAAAGACTAATTATATTTCCCTCCTTCTTATCTTGCCCCCCGCTTGTTCTATTCTCTGCTTTGTCCCTGTCCCTTTATAGAAGTGGGTGCATCTAAAAACCCTCACCCCCAACCAGCCCTCCCCTTCATCACCCCGCTTTCATACCCTTCTCCCCTATTCTTCTGTAGGGCAAGATATCCAATTTAGAGTGTATGTCATTCCTTCCCTAACCCAAATTAAATAAGAGTAAGTTTGACAAATTCCCTTTTGCCTTCCTGTTCTTCCCCTCCATTGTAACAGTTATCCCTTGCCCCTTTTATATGAGATGATTAACCCCATTCTGTGTCTCCCTGTCTCCTCTCATTCTATTACTCTCCCACTTCTCAATTTCACCTTTTAAAGTACCATCCCATCCTATTCAATTGATCCTGTCCTTGTAATGGTAATGGAATTTGGAGATCCCCCTTTGTTGGCTAGGTTTATGGGTTGAGTGTTAAAACTCAGATCTTGTGAATCCCACTTGTGAGATGGACTTGTTGACATGAAGAGAGAAGGCTGAACTGGGAGGAGCAGTGAATTGGGAGAAAGACCCAAGCCGAGAGAAGGCCAGAAGGACTTTTGGAGAGCAATATCCAGTATTGTGGAGCTTGAGATGCTGAAAGAAAGACCGCTGAGGGCCTGTTGGAGCTGCCCAGGACTTTTGGGACTTGCCACCCAGAGCTGCCAAGAACTGAGGAGGCATGGGTGTGAGGCCGGCATTTTGTTTGTCTGTTTTGATGTTGTTTTGCCAAATTCACCTGCTGGTGAAGGACAGTGCTGCCATTGTAGAGGTCCTGGAAACTTGCTGTTGGTTCATAAGCCCTGAAGGAGGATTTTCTCGCGGTATGTTTACAGAAATACTGGAAGAGAGCCTTGTTGATGGTTTCAGGGGTTCTAGAACTGTTCTACAGGCAGAGAATGACTTGACGAGGACACTGGCTATGGCTTTGTTGAGCCTTGTTGAGAGCTTGCCTCAAGTCAAAAGGAAAGAAGGGCATTTCCTTGGGTTTTCAATGCTTAGATGATATCTTAACCTTGTTGTAACTTAAGGGTGGATATCCTTTTGTGCTTTCCTGCCCCTTTTGAGAAATTGCTTGGTGTTAATGGATGGTATTGTAATTCAGTAGTGTCCAGGGGTGGGAAACCTTTGGCTTTTTGTGCTCTGTGATTGACTAAATAAATGTATTTTGTTTATGATTGGAAACTATTCTCCATTTGAGAAGAGACTAAATGAATGTACTGCCCAGCAGTGGTCTACTTTGACTACTGATCTAGGGGTGGGATAACTGGACCTTGGTACTTTGTGATTGAATTGAGAACTTACTTGCTAAATGAATGACTTGCACTGTATCTTGATTTTCTCTGTACTATGAATGTTTTCCTGAATAAATGGTGTTTGCTGTGCAGGTAATCTGAACCTTGGAAATTGCCTTTGCTTGGCATTACCGTGCCCTGTCTATGTACACATATATACACATACTCACATATACATTCATATGCATATATACCCTCCTATATAGACATATGTGTATGTGTATATATATATATATTCCCTTCACCTATGCTCATACTGAGAAAAGTTTCATAAGTTGCAACGATAATTTTTCTGTTGGCATGTAAATAATTCAATTTTTTAAAGTTCCTTATGATTTCTTTTCTATGTTTACCTTCTCATGCTTCTCTTGTCTCTGGTATTTGAATGTCAAATTTTCTACTCACTTTTGTTTTTTGTTTGTTTGTTTTCAGCAAGAATGCTTGAAAGTCATCCACCTCATTGATGACCATATTTTCCCAAGGAAAATTATACACAATTTTGCTTTGTAGGTGATTCTTGGTTTTAAGCCTACCTCCATTGATCTCCACAATACCACATTCCAGGCCCTTCAGTCTGTTAATGTGGAAGCTGCTATATCCTGGGTTATCCTCATTCTGTTTCCACAGTATTCAAATTGTTTCTTCTTGGCAGCTTGTAATATTTTCCCCTTGATCTTGGAACTCCAGAACCTGGCTATAACATTCCTAGGAGCTTTTTTTTGGGGATCTTTTTCAAGAGGTGTTTGGTGATTTTTTGCATGTTCTATTTTGCTCTCTGGTTCTAAAATATCAGGGCAATTTTCTCTGAGAATTTCTTGAAGGATGCTTTCTAGGTTCTTTTTTTTGATCATGCCTTTCAAGTAGCAAAATAGTTTTTAAATTGTCTCTCCTTGATCTATTTTTCAGGTCAGTGGTTTTTTCAAGGAGATATTTCACATTGCCTTCTATTTTTTTTCATTTGTTTGGATCTGTTTAACAGTATCTTGATATCTCTTAAAGTCATTTGCTTCCATTTTCTCCACCCTAAATCTGAAGGAATTGTTCTCTTCATGAAGCTTTTGAAATTCTTTTCTGTCTGGCAAATTTGGCTTTTTAAGACATTCTTCTCCTCATTGGCTTTTTGGGCCTCTTTTGCCATTAGAGTTACTATTTTTTAAGGTGTTATTTTCTTCCCTCAGGTTGCTGACTGTCTTTTCATGATATTCTTGCATCATTCTCATTTCTATTCCCAATCTTTCCTCTACTTCTCTTATTTGGTTTTCAAAATCCTTCTTAACCTCCTCTATGTCTTGTAACCAATTTTCATTTTTCTTGGAAGCTTTTCGTGTGGGAGTTCTGACTGTGTTGTCTTCCTCCCATTCCACACTTTGATACCTTTTTGTCCCCATAAAAGAAATCTAAAGTTGGATTGCTGTTCTTGATTTGCTTCCTTTGCCTGCTCATGTTGCCAGTCAATTACTTTACTTTTGGGCTCCATAGAACTCTGCTTTCAGAGGGGAGAGGTTTGTCCCTAATCACTGGGTTTTTTGCAGCTACCAGAGCGTTTAGGAGGTGGCTTTCTCTGCAGTCACCACTTGCTTTGGCTCACTCAAAACACAACCCAGAAACACCACTCAAGACCATGATCTCAATCCAGGCAGATTAAGGGAAGAGCACTTAACCTCTGAATTATTGCTTGGCCTCCTTTCATTCAGCTGGCTGGGAACTTTGTAGCAGCCATGTGGAGGTGGCCCCAGAGCCATTGCTTCCACCACTTCTTGCTCTGTGGGCAGACAGCTGGACCCATTCCTCTCCCCCAAATTTAGCTGAGTTCCACTGATCTTTCACTTTATCCTTGGCTCTTACAGGTGGATAATTCTGGAACCTGGCACAGTTGCTGGTCATCTACTCTACAGAAAGCTCCAGCCATGGCTTGTCCTTGCTGCCCTCAGTCTAAAACTGCGTGGGGCCTGTCTGGCCTCCCCAGTGTGTTGTGATGAAACCTTCCTGTCCACCTGCCCAAGCTTCTTTCAGTGGGAGCTTTATTTCTCTGTCATTTTGTGAGTTCTGGAGCCATAAAAATTTATTAGAGTCATATTTTATAGGTTTTGAGGTGGTTATGGTGGGAGGTCATGGAGTACTCCTGCTCCTATGCTGCCATCTTGATTCCACCCCTTTTTTCTCTTTTTAAAACAGCTTGTTCTGCATTGTCAGTTTTTTTATTTTTACTTGATGGGAATAGAATTTTTTTAATTATTATTTTTATTTCATTTTATTTCAAATTAATTAATTTGTTTTAGTTTACAACACACTGTTTTAGAAGGTTTTGAGCTCCAGATCTTCCCCTACATCATCTGCCACCTCCCCAAGATGGTATGCATTCTAATATAAGCTATGCATGTGAAATCATATCAAACACATTTCCACATTACTCATGGTATAAAGAAAAATCAAAAACCAGGGGAGAAACAACAAGAAAGAAAGAAAAAAAAATGAAGGAAAAATATATTATGCTTCAAGGCACTTTAAGATTCCACAGTTTGTTCTGTGGTTGAGGATAGTATTTTCCATGTATAGTCTTCAGACTGTCTTAGATCATTGCTTTGCTAAAAGCCAAGTCTATCAAAATTGTCCATTGCATAATGTTGTTGTTACTGTGTACAAGGTTCTCCTACTTCTGCTCACTTCTCTCAACATCAATTCATACCAGTCTTTCCATCTTTTATTCTCCTGAAATCTCAGTTCTCAATGAGGTTTTATGGAACAATTGTATTCCATTACAATAGTATGCCACAACTTGTTCAGTATTCATCTATTTATGTGCATCCTCACAATTTCCAATTCTTTGCTACCACAAAAAAAAGAACTGTGATATATATTTTTGTACAGGTGTATCCTTTTTCTAATTTTTACAATCACTTTGCAAAAAAAATGCAGAAGTGTTATTGTTGCATCAAAGGGAATGCACAATTTTATAGCCCTTTGGGCATAGTTCCAAACTGCTCTCCAAAATGATTGGATAAAGGGTGAAGCCAAAATGGTGGAATAAAAGCAGGGACTTGCTTGGGCTCCTGCTCCAAACACCCCCAATACCCTTAAAAACTGACTTTTAACAAATTTTACAGCTACAGTACCCACAATGTTATAGAGAGAAACATATCTCCTGCTGAAGGAAGCCTGGAAGCCCAACAGGAAGGGTTTATCACACTGGCCTGGGAGCACAGCACAGTGCCCAGTGAGATGTGGTAACATAGACACATGACAGAGAATGGCTGGAGCAGACTTTAGGAGAGTGAATCACTGGTAGCTGTGGCTCTTTCCAGACTTCTCAACCCATAAACACAAAAAAAACTAAAAGGTCAGTAGGGGACTCTGTTGGGACTGGGTGAGAGAAGAGCTTAGTCTGGTCCCTGCTTCCAGGGTGGTGGAGCTGGTGCCTGAAGCAACTGCCACATGGCTGCCTCCAGAGCTCCTGGCCTACAAATTGTTGGGGAAAAAAGCAATCCATTCAAATGGTAATTGCTTTTCTTTGCTTTGCCCTGCTTGGATCTGGGTTTGTAGTCTTGGCTGGTGGTCCTGGTATGAGAAGCACTAGCATGCCAGAGCTTGTGGCAGTTGTAGAGAGGGCATCTTCCTCACAGCTCTAACAACAGCTCCAAAAAACCTTAGAAATTTGGATTACAGCATTCTCCACTCAGAAAGTAGAGTTCTACCATCATTAAGAGCTCAAAAGTCAAGTAACTGACTGGCAAGATGAGCAAAAATAGGAAGCACAATGATATCATAGCATCTTTTGGGGGGGGGGCAAAGAGGATCAAGACCTAGAACCAGAAGACAACAAAGTCAAACTTCCTGCATCAAAAGCCTCCAAATAAAGTATCAATTGATAACAGACCATGGAGGATCTCAAGAATGATTTTGTAAACCAGGTAAGAGAAGTGGAGGAAAAATTGGGAAGAGAAATCAGAATGGCACAGGAAAATAAATGAAAAGCAAGTCAACAGCCTGCTTAAAAAAAAAAAAAACAAAACTACCCCTACAAATAATGAAGAAAATAACAACTTAAAAAAATAGTCTAACTCAAATGGCAAAAGAAGCCCAAAAACCAATGAGGAGAGGAATGTTTTAAAAAGCCAAATAGCCCAGATTGAAAAGGGATTTTAAAAACTCACTGAAGAGACTAATTCCTTCAAAATTGGACTGGAGCAAACGGAAGCTAATGGCTTCATGAGAAATCAAGATACTATAAAACAGATTCAAACAAATGAAAAAAAAAGTAGAGGGCAATGTGAAATATCTCATTGGAAAAACCACTATACTGTAAAATAGATCCTGGAGAGATAATTTAAAAATTATTACTCTACTTAAAAGCCATGATAATCAAAGAGCCTAGACAGCATCCTTCAAGAAATTTTCAAGGTAAATTGCCCTGATATCCTAGAATCAGATGGTAAAATAGAAAATGAAAGAATTCATGGACCACCTATTGAAAAAGACTGCAAAAAGAAAACTCCTATGAATATTATAGCCAAATTCCAGAGTTCTCAGGTCAAGGAAAAGAATATTACAGTCAGGAAGAAACAATATGTGTATTGTGGAAATACAGTCAGGATAACACATGATCTAGCAGCTTCTCCATTAAGGGATTGATGGGCTTGGAATATGATATTTCAGAAGTGATAGGAGCTAGGATTAAAACCAAGAATCAGTTACCCAGCACAACTGAGTATAATATCTCAAGGAAAATCTAGATATTCAAGGAATAGATTGGGTACAAAAGACTCAGTAGTCAGTGATTATAGCAATGTACTGTTTGATAAGCCCAAAAACCCCAGTTTATGGGATAAGAACTCACTATTTGAAAAAAAAATTGCTGGGAAAATTGGAATATAGTATGGCAGAAACTGGGCATAGACCATCATCTAACACAATACACAAAAGTCAAGTCTAAATATATACACAATCTAAGTACAAAGGCTGATACTGTAAGTAATCTAGGGAAGCAAGGAATAGTTTACCTGTCAGATTTATGGAGTAAGGAAGACCTTATGATGAAAGAAGAGTTGGAGAGCATTATAAAATGAAAAATGGATATTCATGATTACATTACATTGAAAATTTCCTGTACAAACAAAGCTAATGTAGCCATGATTAAGAGGGAAGTAGGAAACTGGGAAAGAATTTTTACAATCAGTATCTCTGATAAAGGCCTCATTTCAAAAATATACAGGGAATTAAGTAAAATCTGTAAGAATACAAGTCATTCCCCAATTGATAAATGATCAAAGGATATGAACAAACAATTTTCAGAGGTAGAAATTAAAGATATCTATAAGCGTATGAAGGAATGCTCTAAATCACTATGGATTCGAGAAATGCAAATCAAAACAACTTTGAGGTGCCACATCTCACCAATGAGATTGGTTAAGATGACAAAACAGGAAAATGACAAGTGCTGGAGAGAATGCAGAAAAACTGGAACACTAATGCATTGTTGGTAGAGCTGTGAACTGATACAACTATTCTGGAGAGCAATCTGGAAATATTCCCAAAGGGCTATAAATTATTGCTTACCCTTTGATCCAGTAATACCACTTCTAGGGTTTACTTTCAAGCATTCTTAATAACAATAAGAAAAACCCAGCTGAACAGTAAATTTGACATTTAAATGCAAAAAGCAAGAGAAGCATGAGAAGGCAAACAGGAAAAATAAATCATAAAGATCTTATTAAAGTTGAAATGTTTACATTCTTACATGGAAAAATGATCATTGTAACTCGAGATTTTTCTCAGTATGAGAATAGTTGAAGGCAGTATATATGTATGTACGTGTATATGTATCTGTATTTATATGTATGTGCACATGTATGAGTATGTGTACATGTATGCATGTGCATGTATATGTGTACATATGTATGTATACATGCATATATATGTAGGTATAGGATGATGTGTATATGTTTGTGTGTGTATATGTAAGTATACATGTATACTTAGAGGGCACAGGATGAGTTGAATATGAAGGGATGACGTCTAAGATATAAAATTAAGAGGTGAGAGAGGAATATATTGGAAGAAGGAGAAAGAGAGATGTAGAATAGAGTAAATTGTCTCATATAAAAGAAGCTAGAGAAAACTGTTGCAATGGAAGGGAAGAGCAGGAACATGAGAGGGAATGAGTCAACCTTACTCTCCTTGAATTTGGCTTAAGCAGGGAATAACATACACACTTAAATGGGTATCTTACCCTTCAGGAAAGTAGGGTGAGGTTCACACAGGGGGTTGCGGTCACCTGGAGATCTCCCTTCATCTGTGCTCTTTCCTGAGCCGCCGCAGGTTTTTCCACGACCCCTGGGGGGGCGGCCCTCAGAGAGTGGGAGCCGCGGCGCAGGATTAGCACCATATTCGCGGACACCCTCCTCATCGTTTTCATCTCCACGTGCACGGCCCTCCTGGCCGAGGGTATAACTTGGGTGCTGGTTTACAGGACGGACAAGTATAAGAGATTAAAAGCTGAAGTGGAAAAGCAGAGCAAAAAATTGGAAAAGAAGAAGGAAACAATAACAGAATCTGCTGGCCATGAGCAAAAGAAAAAAATAGAGAGGCAGGAGGAGAAACTGAAGAATAACAACAGGGATCTGTCAATGGTTCGAATGAAATCTATGTTTGCTATTGGCTTTTTGTTTTACTGCCCTGATGGGAATGTTTAACTCCATATTTGATGTCAGGGTGGTGGCCAAGCTTCCTTTCACTCCTCTTTCCTACATCCAAGGATTATCTCATTGAAATCTTCTGGGAGAAGATTATACAGACTTGTTCCTTCATCTTCCTTTATATCCTCTGCACCATGTCTATTAGACAGAACATTCAGAAGATGCTTGGCCTTGCTCCTTCTCAGGCTGCCACCAAGCAAGCAGGGGGCTTTCTGTGTCCCCCAAGTCCAGCTGGAAAATTCTGAGACCAAGCCCAAAGCTTTTTCATTCCTTTCATACTTACTCAGACACTCAAACCAAACTGCTCCTATTTCGTCCAGAGCAGTGGGCACTGTTAGCCTCAAAGGCCACTTCCCAGTTTTCTGAGCTAATCTCAGGCCTCTGTACATGTATCAGCAAGCACCCTAGCATACCTAGGGCGGCTACTAGCACAGGTTCTTAGATCTGCTTTTCTAAAGGAAAGCAACTCAAAATGGGTTAACAATCTTACTTTAATCAAACACATTATTTACCTAGCTCAGGGGGAAAAGTCGGCACCCTGAACTTCAGAGAATACAAACAG
>CM053583.1:140891513-140909281 GCA_028627135.1 Pseudochirops cupreus
TTTCTTTTGGAGATCGTTTTCAGGAGGTGATTGGTGAATTCTTTCAAGTTCTATTTTGGCCTCTGGTTCTAGAATATCTGGGCAATTTTCCTTGAGAATTTCTTGAAAGATGCTTTCTAAGTTGTCTTTTTGATCATGGCTTTCTGGTAGTCCAATAATTTTTAAGTTGTCTCTCCTAGATCTGTTTTCCAGCTCAGCGTTTTTTCAAGGAGATATTTCACACTGCCCTCTATTTTTTCATTTGTTTGGATCTGTTTGATAGTATCTTGATTTCTCATGAAGTCATTTGCTTCCATTTGCTCCACTCTAATTTTGATGGAATTATTCACTTCAGAGTGCTTTTGAGATTCTTTCTCCATCTGGGAAAGTCGACTTTTTAAAGCATTCTTCTCCAAATTGGCTTCTTGGGCCTCTTTTGTCATTTGAGTTAATCTATTTTTCAGGATGTTGATTTCTTCAGTCATATTGCTGACTCTCTTCTCGTGATTTTCTTGCAACATTCTTATTTTACTTCCCAATTTTTCCTCCACTTCTCTTATTTGGTTTTCAAAGTCCTTCTTCAGCTCATCTCTAGCTTTAAGGCATTCTTCATGTTTATTGGAGGCCCCTGGTGGGGGAGCTCTGGCTGAACTCTCCTCCTCCCTCTCTTTGTCATGATCTTTCTTTTCCCCAAAGAAGGATTCTAGGGTTTGGTTGCTGTTCTTACTTTGCTTCTTATGCTTATTCTTACTCATTGTTGGTCAGTCCGTGATTTTTCTTTTTTAATCTCTGTGGGGCGCTGCTTCCAGAAGGGAAAGCTCTGTCCGAAATCGCTGGGGTCCTCCCAGCTGCCGTAGTTTTCTGGAAGGTGCTGGGTCCTTTTCCTACTTACTTCCAGCTCACTGGATAATGAAGACTCCAGGACCAAGGCCCGAGACCATGATCTGGATCCAGGCTGCTTAACGCGAGAGCACTGGCTCTGAACAATTGCTTAGTCCCCCTGCTGTCTGCAGGCCATGGGTGCAGAAGCTGAAACACAGAGCCAGGTGTAAAACCTCTGCCTTTTGCTGTCCAGCCCTGGAGGCCTTTAGGCCCGATAGCTTTTCCCTCCCGATTTCACAAGCTCCACTGACCTAGTTCTGAATGCTGCTCCCAGCTGCCACTAATCTGAGGCTCCTTGACTCCTCCTGTCCAGCCGCCCCCGGGGCTCAGTCAGGGCTTCAGGCCAGGCTGGGTTTGGTTCGCAGTGCTGATATGGTTCCTCGCAGCCCACCTGACTTTAGTGGAAAGTATATTTTTGTGTGTTTTGGAGTTTTAGGATTAGTTTAGAGTCATATTTTATGGGTATTTTGGGGTGGCTATGGAAGAGCTGCGATATGTTGCTGCTCCTATGTAGCCATCTTGGCTCTGCTCCCCCTGTTCATATTTTTTATAATTTATCAGTTTGGGTAGGAATTATCTTCTTGTAAGTAAGAATCAGTTCTCTCTATATTTTAGAAATCAGGCTTTTATCAGAGACATTGCCTGTATAAAATAGAGGTTTCCCCTTTCCCAGATTTCTGATTTGTTTCTAATCTTGGTTGTACTGACTCTGCTCATGCAAAAGCCTTTTAATTTATTATAATTAAAATTATCCACTTTGCATTACCTACTGTTTGCTGTCTTTTGTTTGGCCATAAATTCTTCAGTTCTCTATAGATTTGACAGCTAAATTAATCCTTTCTCTCCTAATTTGCTTGTAGTATTACCCTTTATGTTTACTTAATACAATACTTCAAGTCCCCCACACCAGTACTTTAAAGTGGTAGGCACTAAATCTTCTGTAATCTTAACCATGAGTTTATGCTATCTGAATAGTTTCTTTCATGCTGCTTGATGTATTTTCTTTTTGTCCTTTGAGGTCTGGAATTTGGATGTTACATTCTTAGAAGTTTTTATTTGGAGAATCTTTTTAAGGAGGTGATCAATGAATTTTTTCAATTTCTATTTTCCTTTTGTATCTATGATATCAGGGCAGTTTTCCTTGGTAATTCCTTGATATAGGAGACTAACCACTTCTTTCATCTGGCTTTCAGGAAGTCCAGTAATTTTTAATTTATCTTTCCTGAATCTATTTTCCACGTCAGTTGTTTTTTCAGTGAGATATTTCACATTGCCTTTGATTTATTTTTTTCATTCTTTTGGTTTTGTTTTAGAATTTCCTGATTTCTCTTAGAGGCATTAGCTTCTATTTTCTCCGCTTTAACTTAAGAAATAATTTTCTTCAGTATGATTTATATCACCTTTTCCATTTGGTGAATTATGTTTTGTTTTTTAAAATTCTGTTCTGTTCCTCAGTGAATTGCTCTACCCCTATTTACATTTGACTAATTATGCTTTTTCAAAAGTTATTTTCTTTTTTACCATTAGGCAAATTCTGTTTGTTTGTTTGGCTTTGACATTATTTTCTTTGGTGATTTTTATTGTGCCTTTTTAAAACAAAGTTGATAATTTTCTTTTTATGAGTTTCTTGCATCATTCTTATATTTTTCCCAATTTTACATCTACCATTTTAATCTCCTTCATTAACTCTTCCAAGAACTTTTGTTGGGCATTTTAGGGGATTTTTTTCACATTATTATCCCCTAAGTTTAGGTCTTGGTCTTATTCACTGCTGAAGTATTTGTTTTACGATTAAATTCTTTTCATTGATGCTTATATTTCTTCTAGGCTATTCCTGGATTTTTAATCTTATATTAAAGTTAGGCTCATTTCATCTGATAATGGGGAGGCATTTTCCTAAGTCTCAGGCTTTCTCAGACAAGTTAATCCAGTTCTAGTTCTGAGTAGTATGATATTTTTTCAGTTCTCTGAAGTTGCTGTGATCCTGGAAGAGGTGTGACCACTGCTCTCCTGTTCTTCATTCTGATCTTTTCCAAAGAAAGGATCCTACTTTCCTGCAGCTGTAAGTGCTAGTGCTCTCTTTGCCTTAGAATTGAGACCAGAGCCCCTGCTCCCTTTTGCCCTATCACCAGTGCTCCTCTTTGCCTGGAACTGCAACCCAGAAATGTATGTGGGAAATAAATAGAGTTTCCGATTAGTGCCAGCTGTACTGTACACAGTGGCACTAAATGGCTAAAGTATTCTCTTTCTGAGAAGTTGCCTGATACCTTCACCATCTCTGAGGTGGGAGCTTCTGAAGCAGCAGTTGTTGCTAGTCAGTTGCTGGAGCCTATGAGTTCTATTCACACTGTTATTGTACAGACTTCTCCTACCTAAGAAATACGTACATACAGATTGACATATACATATTCGTATATGTATACATATACACACACATATATACACACACTTATACATCCATCCATCCATATACACATAAATATGTGTATATGTATATGTATATGCACATCTCTGTATAGATAAAGATGTACCTATAACTATAGCTATATAGTTATGGCCATCTCTATCTATCTATCTATCTATCTATCTATGTATCTATCTATCTATCTATCATCTATCCCCATATCTCCTCCTGCTTTTTGTTGGCTCTGACAGTTCAAAATTTCATTTGAGGTGTTATTTTACCATTGTTTGGATTGCAATGTTGAGAGTTTTCAGGTGGATGACTTCCCTAAATTTGCTGTCTTGGCTCTGCCCCTAGCCATTCATGACATGACTTGTTGTATTCTCTATGCTACTTTATCTGGTAGTCTATGTCCAGGTAGCATTTGAGCAAGTAAAATTAATCTTTTTTGACTGCTTCTTAACTTAATACATTTTATGTGAAAAGAGACTTTAAAATATAAATAGATAACAAAAACTATTCTTACCATTGAAAGGAAAAGCAACATTCCTAGATAAATGAGAAAATGAAGCAGTGATGTCAATCACTGTTGCAGGTTTCACTCTGCTTGTGATCTCTAGAAGAGTCCTGCTGTTTCAACAAAGTACTTGTCACTTTTTCAGAGGAGATTGGAGTATGAAATAGCAAAGTAAGTTTTTTCAACATCCTTTATGCATCACCATGGATGGGATGGATGACAGAAGTGGAATTTTTCTTAGTTTTCTAGTCCAGAAACACTTCATAACCTCATAGGCATAGTATCTTAACTATGGATCTCATATGTAAATGAATTAAAATTCTGCTGTATTTTATATTCACTACTGAAAATGTTGTGTCTTAGCAATGCATTCCATGAGAGAAATAAAGCAATCTTCTTTCAGAACAATCAGAATAAGGTTTTTCTTAGATTGCCTAATTCCATAGTGTATATGACATGCTTTACAAAGTGTTGTTATACCACTGAAACTATCTTTGCTTGGTGATGGAGAAGACTAAAATGAAAAAGGGGCAACTAACTCTTTTGATTTTAATAATTGCTTATTAGTTATTTTCATTTTTGTTGTTGCTGTAAAGAGATGACAGCGGGAGTAAGCCAAACAAGTAGCAAAGAGATTGTTTGCCTTTCAACCTATCTTCTTTTTGGATTCTGGCTTCTAAGTACATCCAAAAGATAATACCTGCAGAAAAAAAGGGAAGACAAGGTATATTCTGGGCAGTTGATTATCAGATTAGAATTCTCTCTTAATACGCAAGTGATACTTCCTATTCATTAGAAAACCAGAAGGATGGAAGGCAACCCTAATACACAGTGGATAAGTCATTCCAATAAATTAAAATTAATCACCATCTCTTCCTTCTGAAAGTGTATTCGTCATTTATTGTCATCATCTTTGGTGTTGGAAGATGTGAAATTTGCATAAATGAAAATTCCAGGACAAAAAAAGAAGTTTCTCTAAAAATAATTGCTATGCTATGCTATTCAGGCAAAGTTGTTAATACAAATAAAAATTATTCAGATATAATTAAGGTGGAGAGAAAAAAAAAAGAATAACACTCCATCATTATGTGTGAGTGGAGAGAAGAAAAAGCTGTCTATTGACATGAAGTATAGCATAATCAACATATTCACCAAATATGATGAGGAATATAATTTTGACTGAGAAGTAACTTTTAACTTATTTTCAACAGGAATTGGATAAAAGGTGGTATACTCTAAGGAAAAAAAATTCCACTAAAAAACAAAGTATTTCCAATAAGAGTGAATTCAATTTATGTGTTGAAAAATTATGAGAGCAAAAATAAAACATCTTTGTAGAGAATTACTCAAAGGTGTTCTGAGAATTTTGAGAATTCCTTGAAGTTCTCCAAGCAGATGAAACAAAGATCTTTAGAGAAAGAGACATAGAGAGACAGAGAAGAATGAGATAGAGAAATGAAGAGCAATTACTGTATTCAACATTTGGATAATAAGTTAAGAAATTTTATATCAAATTGAGCAGTTGTCAAATCTACAAGAAATATTTTCGAAACTCAAAGAAGATGTGATTTTGGTTTTCTGCAAAGTAATTTAGTAATATGGATTTTTCTATTTATTTTAAATCACTTATGTCTACAATGAATGCCAGGGACCCTTGCTTCTCTATCACTGTAGCCAAGTGTTCTGATTGACTTTTAACTCCAGACTCCTAAAGATATGAACACTAGATTCTTGCTTTCACAGGGAGAAAATCAAAGATTCTGAGGTGATATAGGACAAAAATTTTGGACATGCAGTACAGCATTTTTCTCTTTCTTCTAACATCTCAAAAATATTCAACTCCTGGCTTGAATTTGAATTCCCTGTTAACCAGATTTTGATTGTATTGCTTGGTGCAAAATAGTGGGTCATGGATGCAGGGCCCAGCCTATGCATGGTTTGAAATGATTTAGATTAAGTTGAAGGAAGGGCAAAGAAATTGTAAGTTGACATTGCTTGTAGCACCCAGCATGCCATAGGCTGACTACATAGCTGATACAATCAAGGATCACAGAAAAGGCAAATAGTCTCAATAAAACTCAATTTTCTATTGGCTAAGGCACCGGATAATTTCAGTGGGTTTTAGCAGTTTAGGGAGGTTAAAAACACTCATCAGAAGGGATCCATATGGATCCTCTTCAGTGAGGAAATTGAGGGGATTGGAGCAGCAAGTGGTTACAAAAACTAAGCAAACCATATTGGCTCCATCTTGTGACTCAATTCTGGAGCTACCTCAGTTCTTCTTGTATTCATTCCAGTCAAATTTCTATTTTTTGGGGAAAAGTTTAATTGTTTGAAGTGGGGCAAAAAAAAAAAAAACAAAAAACAACCTTATTGTATTGTCTGAACCTAACCCTTCCTGGTTGGGAAGATGGACCAGCTCTATGTGCTGGTTAGAGACATTTAACTAAGGCCCTAGGTTATGCTGACCAGAAACCCTATCAGATACAAAGACTGATGCAAGGAGTTTTCTCACGATTGTACATCTTAAGTATCCCTTATATCTTATTTGAAAACTGGCCACATACTGATTGATCAGTTATTGTTTCCATGTTACTTTGATTGCTTACAAATACTTGAGGAAAGCAGAACACCTTTTTCTTATTTCAGGGAATTACATCTATTGGCTGGCCCCCTCCCAAATTGCAGAGTCCCTAACCTTTCTTCTAATTTGAAGTTAGATTTCATAATGTTGTGTCCTGGTTGTTTTATTTTTAATTAATTGGTCTCATTTGATTAATTGTTTTAACATATAAAAAATATCTGTCTCCCTCTGTATTTGGGGTTCAGACCTAAGTCTGGTCCTGACTTGTTGGGCAATTTCCATACATTGCATAATAAATTCAACATGTTAAAGTCTTTGTTTCCTCAGTCATTTCATCTTCCATCCACCAAAACAGGAAGTCTATTTTTCCAGCAGAAGTGAAGTAAAATAGCTCCTTTATACTGAAGACAGTCCAAATGTCCTCTTTGAGAAGGAATCTCTATGGCCTGTGAATTACAGAATCTCAGGATGTGAAGGGATCTCAGGGAACATTCAATACAAACATTCTAGGTAGCAGAATAGTCTCTGTCATATCCAAATTTGTTTAAATGATTGTCAGGGCTAGGTAACTCATTATTTCCCAAAGCATTTCATTCTACTTTGGAATGGCTTTGAAAAAAAGATTTTCATTCTGTCAAATGGAAATATTTCTCTGTGTAACTTCTGCCAAATGTTTTAGTTCTGCTCTTTCAGGTCAAGCAAGATGTATTCTTTTTCTACGTAAAAAGGTCTTCTCTTCTAGGCTAAATTTCCTGAATTCTTTCAATTGATATTTGTAAGACATAGTCGTGAGCCTCCTCCACATGTTAATTTCCCTTGGATTTATTTCATATGTTCAATATTTTTTCCTGATAGGACACCCATATCTGCACACATGTGTTGCCTGAACAGAGCATAGAACAAGAATACCATAGCTTATTTAAAGAATATGCTTAACCTCAAAATAATAGCCAATTTATATTGCTCACTTATATCGAAAGTGCATTCTGCTGATTTCCTTAGGACTCTTTTTTTTTTCTAATATGAACTGTTGCCTAATCTTTCCTGCACCATTTCTGTTGTCCATTTGTTAGCCCAGGTGAAAGATTTTACAATTATCCTAATTACATTTTGTCTAATTGTAATGGGCACATCATTTTAATTTGTCAAGATCTGTTTCAACTTTAAAGGCCTAGGTTCTTTTGCAGCTCTTCTGATTCATTATTTTGAGAAGTTGTCTTCTCCAGAAGACTTTCCTAGAAGGAGATAAGCCTCTTTAAGCAGTTCAGAAAGTCCTTGCAAAGCAGTTAAGGAATAAGTTTTTCTACACCCAAAATGTGGTACAGATAGACTTTCACAAACACCTGTGCTTATATCCTCAAGTTTGGATTTTCATTATTTTATATAACACCTTCTGTCAAGGTTCTGTCTTTCTTATAAATGTAGACTGTTATCTTTGCATGCATTGCTGGATGGGTAAATAATTTAGAGATTTGCTTCTTGGGGTTTATACAAAAATAAAGATACACATGATATAATCTGCAATTAATTAATCAATACACAAGGTTTTTAAATTTATTTCTGCATGCTATGAATCATTTTCAAGGTGGTTGTTGTTGTCGTTACCGTTATTCTTATGTGTTTATATGTTTCTGAGCTTCCTGGGATCAAGTTGTGACAAGGGGATTAGGGAGAACCATATGGGTCCAACACTGTATCATTTCTCTCCCCCATTCCTCCAGTTCTACTGGAACAAATAGTGGATCAAGGTGTGCTCAATCACCATCAGACCTATTTAAGAAACGTGAGACACTCAGCTTTAAAGTGCTTGATAACTGAACTGAACCATGTAAAATTTTTCAGTTATTTTTTCAGTTACTACTTAAGAAGTTAGGTCCCTAAATTGCGCTTCATCATAAATGAAACTCAGCTCTATGGAAAAGGGAGTTATCAACATCCACAATGCAAAGAGTAATAATGGATGCCTGTACTTACATGTTTGTTGTTTAGTCATTTTTCATTTGTGTCTGATTCTTCATGAGCCCTTTTGGGGTTTTCTTGGCAAATATCTAGATGTGGTTTGCAATTTCCTTCTCCAGCTCATTTTACAGATGAGGAAAATAAAGCAAACAGTGTTAGGTGACTTACCAAAGGTCACACAATTAATGTTTTAGAAGCCAGATTTGAACTCAGCAAGAGGAGTCTTCCTGACTCCAGGCCTGGTGTTCCACTCATTGTACCACCTTGTTGCTTAAATGTTTGTAATTACTAAAAGGCCCTCAGAATACTACATTCCAATATGTACATGCAAAAACTCAGGGTTTCCTTATGATCTTTTCATGAAATAAGGGATCTCTGAAGGATCTAGATCTAGAAGAGATATTAGGGATCATCCAGCTAAAATTTCAAATTTTACAGATGGAGAAACTGATGTACAAAGAAGTGAAGTAACTTGACCAAGTCATATTGGCTAGTAATCTTTGTGGGTTAGACCCAATTCAGACTACTCTATCTGCTCAAATTTGAAACTTGAATTTAATAAAATATTCATAACCACCCAGCAGTTAACAAAAGGAGGTTTACTTAAAGGATACTCAGTGAGGATACAGCACTGATTCAGCTAAGTATTGATTCCATGTTGGCTGTTCAGTCTGTTTTACTCAAGCCTGAGGGAGAAGCTCTTGACTTCTCTCCAATGGTATTTATATTTTGGTAAAGAGAAAGCTAAGTCAATCATCCATGGTTTAATCCCTTGGATCAATCAAGTCTCAAGAACAGTTCACCTGTTAGCTAGCCTATAGTGGTAGGAAATTTAGTATAAATGATTCCTTCCATACCAAGAGAACAGAGATTCAAACCTAGGACCTTTGATTTCAGATCACATGCTTTTTTGCAACAAATGTACAGAATAAGGGGAAAGCAAATAAAGAGTTTTTGTAAGATAAGCCAACATTATCTAGTCACGGACTAATTGTTCGAACTCAGTATATCACTTCCCACTACTGAACCTCATTTTCCCTATTATTAGTTATTGTTTGATTGAATCTTCCAATGAAAAAAATTTAATTTTGACAATGATTTTGATGATTTTGACAATCATTTTAATCACAAGTACAGATCAGACTACTTTCTTGTGGACCCTGTGCTGGTTACTGGTTATAGCTATACAAAGGCAAATAATAATCATAGTAACAATAAAGCAAGGACTGACTTTAAAGTGCTTTCATTCTAGAAATTAGTCTTCTGGTTATAAGATGATAGAGAAGACACAGTCAGAAAACTGGTACAATCCATATGTAATAGTTATGTGACCTTGGAGAAATTATTTTAGTTTTTCCTTTTCATCTGTATAACATTTATACTGAATACTTCAGATTGGTATTTTGAAGAAAATGCTCTTCAAGTCACCAAGTATAATAGAAAAGTGAATTGCTATTATCAGTATTAAAAAGTGTAGGAAGTAGTATGGCATTGTAGAAAAATCCTATGCTAGTTTTTAGAATGACATAGGTTTTGCCTTTGGTGCTTATTAGTTGTATATCACTTAAATACCCTTAGCATTTGTATAATCATATGTCAAATGTGTATTAAAATACCTGTAGTACTCACATGACAGAATTATTGTGAGCCTCTAATGAAATAATACAATGAAAGCATTTTGAAATTTTTAAAGTGCTCTATAAATATGTAATGGGGCCCTTACTCATGTGCAGAGTTCTTCAAATGATGTCTTCACACAAAGTTGGTTGTTGTCCTTCATGATCAAAGAGGACCAAAATGACATCACTATATAGAGGTCAATGTACAGTGTTTCTGACTATGACTGATTAGACCAATGTGATCTCCTAGGTCTCTACTACAGGTTGGGCACAAATAGCTCATTTGAACATTTAGAGTGGAGATGTCTATCAATCTGTGGACCTCATATGGCTTTAGAGCTACTGCAATTCTGCTTTGCTCATAGAACAAGCACACCATGCTTACTGTTCCTATGTCAGTGTCTCCTATGTCATACAATCAATTCAAATTTTCTACAGATAGACCTTGAGAGTGTCCTTGTATTGCTTCTTCTGACCTTTGTATGAGCACTTGCCTTGTGTAATTTCTCCCTAAAATAGTCTTTTAGGCAATGTACAGTTGACATTGAATGCTAAATCTACATGTGGAGCATGTAAAGGAGATGCTTCTTGGGTGATTCATTATGCCTTATAACAGAAGTGCCTTAAATAGATAAACTTCAAAGCATGAAGAGTAACTGGTAACTGATTCCAACTAGCTAAGCGTTGCTTTAAAACTTCAGGGGCATTCAAAAAACTTCATCATCCTCAACTATACTCTTTTTGCTTCAGCATTCTTGGGGGATACCAATTACAACAGAATTAAGAGTTTGAACACCAGAAAGCTTCCTGGTATTGCATGAAGTCTAAAATTAGATACTGCAACAAGAGTAACATCAAATCCTTACAGTTTGGAAAGGATTGGAGAATCCCTCATCATTCCAGAATTCTGGAGTCCAAGGTTTTGACACAGCACTGATGCCTTGAGTATCAAGGAATGACATTTGGGTGTAATGCTAAGGAATCCAACCAATTGCTGAGGTGCAGACTTATGCACCATTTATGCCAGATTTGGATATGAACTTGATGGGATCAATGCTTTGTAGAAATTAAACTAAGTTTCAAATCCACTCCCCCATGTAATTAAAGTTTTATAGCAGGAAAGCAGAAAGTAAGCTAAATTTCAATCCTATATCCCCTGAAACTGAAGTTTTTAATGGGGGTGGGGTGGGGTGGATATAGCTCCAGGTGATATAGTGAGAAATTTTTGTATGTTTCTTTTGATTATAATTTTGAAGTAAATAGATCATCTTATATAATTTCCTAAAAGCTAAGGTTTATTAAATGGTTAAATCAAACAGAGATACTAGTTACTGACTTTCTAAAAATGAGGCCTATACAGTGGAGGATTTAATGAAAAACAATTGAGAAAAAACTCTTCCAAATTCCTGAAAGTATGGTGGAATCCTGAAGGAGGAGATGTAGTCCATGTAAAATTGAGAAAGTGAGCCAGCACATACAGATCTCAGCCATCCATCTTATTGTAATGCTTTAAATAAAACAAATTAAATTAAAAAAAAAAACCTTTAATGAGAACTGTTTTTTTTTTTCCTGTTTGAGTCCTAGTGTACACGATACAGATAATACAGAAATGTCAAAAATAGTCTTTCCTGTCTCTCAAGATGGTGGCCAAAAAAGCTACCCAAAGAAAAGAAGGTCAAAAAGAGGAAAAACAAGAACAAAAAGGAAGATGTAGCTAAAAAGGAAGATGTAGCTAAAAAACCTCAAAAGCATTGCAGTCTTAACACAGTCCAGGCCAAGGGATTGGTAGATTCTCCAGGTCTGCAATGTATTCCCAGAGAGCCATGTACAAGCAGAAATACGCTGCCCCAAAAACCCGATTGAAATCAAAAAGAAAGAAAAAGTGCCTGCTACTATCTGAAAGCCTGTTGGTGGTGATAAGAATGAAGGAAAGTGGTAAAGATTTACAAAGTGCCTAGGTTATTATCCTACTGAGGATGTGCCCAGAAAGTTGCTAAGTCATGGCAAAATGTCCTGCACCTAGCACATGAGCAGACTTCGAGCTAGCATTACCCCCGGACACCATTCTGATCATGCTCACTCGCTGCCACAGGGGCAAGGGATGGGTTTTCCTGAAGCACCTGACTAGTGGCTTGCTACTGGTGACTGGACCTCTGACTATCAGCCATGTTCCTCTGAGAAGGACCAATCAGAAATTTATCCTTGCCATCTCTACCACGGTCAACCTTTCAGGTGTGAAAATTCCAAATCATCTTACTGATGCTTACTTCAAAAAGAAGAGGCTCTGCAAACCTAGACACCAAGGAGAGATTGTTGACACAGAAAAAGAAAAATACGAGATTACATAGCAGAGCAAGGCTGATCAGAAAACAGTAGACTCTCAGATACTGCCCCAAATCAAGAAAATTCCTTAACTCCATGGCTACCTGGATTCTGTCTTCTCTCTCTCCAATGGAGTTTATCCTCACAAAGTGGTGTTTTAAATGCCTTGCAGGAAACACTTATTAAAATATTTGCAATAGATAAAAGAAAAGAAAAGAAATGGCAATAACAATGAAAATTTTCATCAATTTAAGTAGCATAACATTTAATTCCTGTTGTTACTGTATATCCTGGCTATTTTCCCATGTTGAGAATAGAAACTTATGCCAAAATATTATAGTAAAATATTTAAAATATTCTATAGTTCTTTTTTCCCCTTAGAGTTAATTTTTTTCTCAGAAATTTCCACACATACATACTCACATATATAAAATATGAAGACCAAAAAACTATCTCCATTTAGCAAAGATAGCCTTTAAATAGAGCAAATTAAAAACAGAGATTGTACTCTTCAATGAAAACCTTTTTACCCAATAAAAAATAACTTGTTCCAAGAAAAAGATAAGACAATTTTCTCTCCTAGCTCCTATTTTCCCATGTGGAATTATTAAATGACAAGGAAAGCTAATTAGTCCTAGAAGTTCAATTAATGTATTGAGAAGGTAAATTTTTATGGATTTTAATTTTATTTTGGTCAATTCTAAATGAAAGCAAGAACTGTGAGAGGCAGGAAATAACTTACACATTCCAATTTCTTTACTTCAGCTATACAAGATACCTTGAAGCATTCATTTCAAATGGATTTATTCTGTCTTATGTTGAATCTCTGACCTTTGTTTAGGGAAGGAATATGGTGTAATGGACAAGGGACAGTCTTAAGTCAGGAAGATCTGAATTCCATTCCAAAATCTGACACATACTGGCTGTTAAACCCTAGGCAAGTCTTTTATCATCTTAGTGCCACAGGAAAATCTATCATACAACAATCAATCAACAAGCATTTATTAAGTGCCTTCTGTGTACTAGAAAATGAGCTTGGTAATGGGGATACAATTAAAAGGGGGGAAGAAAAAAACTCTAAAGAAGTTTATATTACAGATCTGTTGTGATCTGAATAAGTATTAACTTACACTGGTAAAATCAGAGTTGAGGACTGTTTAGGAATAAGGTAAACATTGGGAAGGAATGGGTTTTGTTGGCTGATTTTCCTCCAAAGCCAAAAGATTGTTAATTCAAGGAAAAAATGGCAACATTCACGACAGTAATGGTATCATTTTTAAATGTTTGCTTCTTTATGTCCTGAAAGAAATCTAACAGAGAAACTTACTGTAATATAATCCTGGCTTTCCTCAAGCTATGTTCTTATTGACTTTCATAATTGCCATTTTATTCTCAACATGACACAGTTTGTATGAGATAGACACTATGGCATCCTGTACACAGTTCTAGGTATCAAACACTATTGGAGTCCTGAAGCCATTTGAGTAGATACTGTTTAATTGTCATGGTGGAAAATAGTCTAAATGTCATCCAAGACATTTATTGGCAGGAGATAATCTAAGAATTGTGATTTTTAGCATTCCATTTAAAGTGAAAATCCAGTGTTCAGAACTGTATGGATTATACTAAATCAATGTGTAATACTAGCAATATTGTTAAAGCAATATGATTCTTCTTTGCCTACGATTTTTGGCTTGGCAGGAGGAGGGAGAGGTAGATGGCAATTGATCTACCATTAACTAAATACACTAGAAAACATTCACTATTTGGATAAAAAATGGAGGAATACTTTGAAAGACATTTATGACTATACTTCATGACATGCTATTACCATAGTAACAGCTCAGTTGCATGGTGAGTTTGAATGTGTTTATATTTTCACATTGAGCAGAAAAGCTCTTTTTCTTCCTTATATGAGCAAACTGAGCTTCAAGATGACATTTTGCCATTTGATAGGCCAAAGCACAAACTCTTTTAAAAGTGTGGCTTCAAGAGAAAATCTGCCTGATAAATGACACAAACTCAAGATTTCCGTTGAACAGTTATGGATGATATCTATAAAGCAAAGTTGTTATCAAGGAATGAGATATATAAACTTCCAAAAAGGGTGGGGAAAAACACACACACACACACACACACACACACACACACACACACAGACACACACACACACACACCTCTAGGACAAGATAGATTCATAAGTGAATTCTATCAAAACTTCATGGCACAATTAATCTGAATATTATATGCTGTTTGCAAAAAAAAAGAAAAAGAAGGTGTCATACTAAGTTGCTGTTATTGCACAAATTTGGTCTTGATATAGAAACCAGGAAAATTTGAAATAGAAAAAGTAAAGTATAGACCCAAATCCCCAATGAACAAGAAACATTTTTTTTAATTTAAACTACTAATAAAAAAGTTTAACATATTACAAAAATAACATACTGTGATCATGTTGGATATACCAGAAATAACAGGTTTTGATTAATATTAGGAAAATTTTCAACTTAATTAAACACTTTAACATTTAAGTCAACACAAATCCTATGATTATATCAATAGGTATATGAAAAACTTAAAAAATACAACATGTATTTCTATTACAAAACTACAGTGGAGAAATGAGCAGAACTAAGAGACCATTGTAGACAATAACAGCAACATTGTGAAAGGATTAACTTTGACAGACTTAACTTTGTCATTGATGCAATGACTTAAGAAAATTCCAAGGGAATCCGGAAAATGCTATCTACATATTATGAAAGAACAATGGGTTCTGAATGAAGATCAAAACATAGTATTTTCTCTTTTTTCTCTTTCTTGTGTTCTTTCCCTTTTGTTCTGACTCTTCTTTCACAAGATGACTAATACAGAAATATGTTTAATATGATTGTACAAGTATAAGCTATATCAGATGGCATGCCATCTTCGGGATAGGGGAGGGAAGAGAGGGGAAAAATTTGGAATACAAACTCTTATAAAAGTGAATTCAGAAAACAAAAGAAATTAAAAAAAGATAAAAGAAAAAAGAAAATAAACTAGAAAAATAGAATTAAAATTATTTTTTTCCTTAAAATTATATAATGTGGAGATAAATGAGAATCCCTGCAATCAATTCAGGGTTGAAATGACGAGGTAGTTTGCCATCACGTTATTTGGGCATAGCATTAAAAATGATTCCCAGAGTAATAAGACAAGGAAAAAAGAAATTGAGGGAATACCCATAAGTAAAGAAAAAAACAAAATGATTACCTTGATGATAATACAATTATATACATAATTCTGTATTTTATTTTTTAATTTTGTTATTTTTTTTTGCTTTTTGGATGGCAATTGGGGTTAAGTGACTTGCCCAAAGTCACACGGCTAGTAAGTGTGTCAAATGTCTGAGGTCAGATTTGAACTCAGGTCCCCCTGACTCCAGAGCTGGTGCTCTACTCACTGTGCCTCCTAGCCACCCGTATATACATACTTTTAATACTGGTTAAATATAATTGAAATAATTAAAAACTTTAAGAAACATGCAAGATAAAAATAAATAAATAAATAAGGTCATCATTTCTATATAATACTAATGACACCTAGAAAGAAAATTTTTTTAAAATTGCACTTAAAATTGCTACAAAATGTATAAAACTTTGGAAATTTACCTTCCAAGGTATACAAAAATGTATAAATAGAACTATAAGCATCTATTTAAAAAAATTAAAAAAAATAATAATATAATAAAGATAGGGGGCAGAGCCAAGATGGCTGCATAGAAGCAGCAAGGTTTCACAGCTCCCACATAGCCACTTCAAATAACCATAAAATATGACTTAAAACAAATTTTAGGGCCCCAAAATTCACATAAAATACAAAAAAAACACATTTCTCGCTGAAGGCAGCTCCGCATTGAAGGGCTCATCACAGTATGCTGGGAGCGAAAACCAGCCCAGCCTGAAAGCACGGCTTGGCCAAGGGTGGCCAGGACAAGCCACAGCTGGAGTTTCAGGAGAGTGGATCAGTGGCAACTGTGGCAATTTCGAGAATTATCAAGCTGTAAGAAACAAGGACTAAGTGAAAAGTCAGTGGAACTCAGCTTAATTTGGGGGAGAAAAGAGTTCCAACCAAACTGCCTCCAGGACAAGGAAACAGCAGGAGCAGTCATCTTGCACCCACCTCCATGTGGGCGCTTCAGAGCTCCCAGCCTGCAGAATGCAGGGGGGCCAAGCAATCTTTCAGAGGCTAAGTGCTCTTGTGTGGAGTGCCCTGGATCCAGATTGCGCTCTTGGGTGGTTGTCCCAGAGTGCATTTTCAGTGAGCCAAAGCTGGGGGAGGTTGTAGAAGCCTCCTAATAGCTTTGGCACCTGTGACAATCCCAGAGATTTGGGACAGAAGTTTCTTCCCTGGAAGCATTGTTCCGCAGTGCCAAAAATTCAAGTAATTTACTGGCAAAATGAACAGGCAAAGGAAGCAAAGTAAGGAGAGTGACCAAACTCTAGAATAATTTTTAGGAGAAAAAAAAGATCAAAGTATGGAATGGCAGGAATACAACACAGTCAGAACTCCCATACCCAAAGCTTCCAAACAACATGAAGACTTCCTACAAGGCATAGATCAGCTTAAGAAGGATTTTGAAAACCAAATAAGAGAAATAGAGGAAAAATTGGGAAGAAAAATCAGAATGATGCAAAAAAATCATGAAAAGAGAGTCAACAACTGGCTGAAGAAAGTAACACATTAAAAAACAGATTAACTCAAATGGCAAAAGAGGCCCAAAAACTCAATGAGGAGAATATGATCATTCAGTGAGGTGGAGGACATTCAAACATTCTTGCTGAAAAAACCAGAACTGAAAAGAAAATTTAACACTCAAATACAAGCATGAGAAGGTAAACATGGAAAAGAAATCATAAGGAATTTATCAAAGTTGAACTGTTTACATGCCAATGTGGAAAAACAATAATTGTAACTTATGAAACTTTTCTCAGTATGAAGATAAGTGAAGGGATTAAAAATGTACATATATGTATATATACACATATGTCTTTGTAGGAGGGTTTATATATGAGTATGAACACACACCTGAGCATGTGTATATATGTGGTCATAGAGGGCACAGGATCAATTGAATAGGAAGGGATGATACTTTAAAAGGTGAAATTCTGAGGCAGGTGAAGATTAGAATGAGAGGAGACAGGGAGAGGCAGAATGGGGTTAATCATCTCATATAGAAGAGACTAGGGATAATTGTTACAGTGGAGAAGAAGAACAGGAAGGCAAAAGGGAAAGGGTCAACTCACTCTCATTGAATTTGGCTTAGGGAAGGAATGACATAAACTCTAAACCGGGTATCTTGCCACACAGGAGAGTAGGGGGGATGGGGATGAGAGGTGAGATGATGGAGGAGAGGGCAGTGTTGGGCAGTGGGTTGCCGGAAGTACACACTTTTGTAAAGGGACAGGGACAGGGTAGAGAATAGAATACGGGGGGGGGGGGTAGGATAGGATGGTGGGATAT
>CM053583.1:140909781-140923735 GCA_028627135.1 Pseudochirops cupreus
CAAATAAGGGAAGTGGAAGAAAAATTGGGAAGAGAAATAAGGGAAGTGAAAGAAAAATTGGGAAGAGAAATAAGAACGTTGCAGGAAAATCATGAAAAGAGAGTCAGCAGTATGACTGAAGAAATCAACACCCTAAAAAATAGACTAACTCAAATGACAAAAGATGCCCAAAAAGCCAATGAGGAGAAGAATGCCTTAAAAAGTCGCCTTTGCCAGATGGAGAAAGAATCTCGAAAGTAAATGGACCCAATGTACAGAATGAGACCAACATTATTGCATATGGCAAATGCGTGAATTGGGTTTTAGTGAATTATGCTTTGATTTTTTTTTCTTAATTATGCTTATTTCTTGTGCTATTTTCTTTGGGGAAGAAAGTTTGGGGGAAGAATAACACTAGTAATAGAAAAAAAAGAAGAAAAGAAAAAAAGCTATTTGAGGCATTTTTAAAAGCAGGAAGGGTACCTTTGGTCTAAGAGAAATGGCAAAATGGCCATCCTTTTATTAATAACCTACTGCCTTATTAATAAATGATTGTATGCCACAGAATCTATGTCTCTCGAATCTTTTTAAATGTTACAGTCATGGCTAGCTATAAAGGGATCAAAGCCTTTCCCTCTATGTTCTTAACAAGGAGATCCCCTCAATTGGCCCCCCTTAGAGAGTTTCTCCAGGAGAGTTCTCTGTCAGGACTCTGGTACTGATCTGACTTTCCTTTTTACCACTAAGTATCTTTTTTTAGTTAAGCATGTATATGTCTATAAGTATGTTTTTAGTGCTGTGCTGCAGTTTTTTTCTAACTTTCTGTCTCATACAGAGGCAATCATCAGATAGATACATCGATTTGAAAAAAAAAGATTCTCTGAAATAAGCTATATGGGGATGAGATGGAAAAAACCTGTGCTCATATTAAGGGTCCACCTTGGAAATTCTGGGTATGATGGATATTCAACTTGTTTATGAACCAGTTGCCTGGTAAGCCCCCAAAGTACCAAAAATATATTCCAAATTTTTTTCGGGATTAGGTTTTCAAAAAGGGAGATCTAGCAGGCCAGTACTCTGTGAGAATATCTAAAGCAACAATCCTTCCTTTCAAGCTTTTGGAATTACATATAAATTAAGTTTAGTGCGCGCGCGTGTGTGTGTGTGTGTGTATGTTTGTTTGAGGAACTGCAAGTTAAAGGAAGTATCTAGGTTTCTAGGTTTTGGGTTTTTATGTTTTTTGCCTTTTGGAGGGCAATTGGGATTAAGTGACTTGCCCAAAGTCACACGGCTAGTAAGTGTGTCAAGCATCTGATGCCAGATTTGAACTGAGCTTCTCCTGTCTCCAGGGCCAGTGCTCTATTCGTTGTGCCACCTAGCCACCCTGAATCTAGGTATTTTTATTAAGATTGACCAGGAGACCTTCTAGACTAGGATTCCTATTCTTAGCATTTTCAGGCAGAAGTCTATCAAAAGCATTTTTGCTGTGAGGTAAAGTGAGTAAACTAAGGGACATAGCAATGCAAGGAAACAAAGCACTTTCAATCTCAACTTTTTGCTTTTGGGTCACTAAGACTCTGTTCCATTTGTCTCTGTGTTTGTTTGTATAATATTTTCTAAGATTAGCTTATTAAGGAAGAGAGCTACAAAAACAGATTGGGACTCTCCCAGGAGTTAGTTTAGGAAGCGGAATCAGAGAAGGGGTTTCACTCTGAGTGAAAACACCAAGTTCCATCACTATCCCTTTGGATGAATCTCCAGTAGCAGCTTATGTAGATAAATATCTAGACTGAGCAGCCCGAACATAGGACTGATGAATGAAAAGTAAGAGAATTTTTTGTTACTTCCAAGTTAGGTGAGTTCAGGTTTAATTTCATCTCATAGCCACATTTTGTAGATTATGTTTAAATTGAATGTAGAGAACTGTCTTCCCCTCCCCCCAATATATCTGACATGGAAATGCATTTAAATCTGCAAAAATAAAATTTGGGGTTGTGAGAGTAGGGCTTTTATATCATAGTCTTAAATACAATTATTTTAGGATTTCAGTTATTTGTGTAAAATTGCAAAAGCTTTGTTGTTGTTTTTAAATAAGTAATATCAGTGAAGGATGTAAGAGAATTACAGCTCCCTTGAGTTGTAAAATATCATGTTAAGTCTCTCCAGATTCTAAAAGGTGAAGAGAAGACCAAAGAGGAATGTGAGTATGATTTTTAATTTAGAAAACTGTGTTAATTAGCCAGTCAAGCCCTTTGTAATCTCTTAAAATGGTTCATGAACAGCCAGGACTCCACTCTTGTGTTTCAACAGGAATTTAAGTCACTGCGTGATGCCCAAAAGTTTTGTAATCACTAAAAAAATCTAAATGGATTTATTTAAAGGATTTGTCATGAAAACTTCTTCCTATATAAGGACTAGTCATGGACAGTGAGGATTTCTTTCTCCTTTTGGGAGAATAAGAGATTTGGAGCTCTTTGGTCTACTAGAGAACACCTGAAATTTGTGATATGCAGATTAATGAAGAGGCTAACCAGGACTGAAATTAACTATAGTTTGTTAAAGTGGGGTTGCTACAAGTCATTGGTTTAACAATAATATAAGCAGTCTAGGATATGGTTGAAATGTAAAGGAAAGTGGAGTGGTCTGAGAAATGGGTTTGGAAGATTAGAAAAAAAGAAAAAAATGCTGGAATGAATATATGGAGGGTAGATAATAAATTTGGGGATAAATGAGGGAAACACCCTGCACACAGTAGGCAGGTAGTTGCAAGCTCATGTGCTCTGAGATCCTTCTGTACTAGGATAATTTCCCTGAGGGCCCTTCTCCCACTTCTAGACAGTATAAGCATGTTAAGAGGGTGTGAAGAAATGATTTTAAGTAGGAAGATTGAAAATGAATATTTTGTAACTTAATTTCAAAGTTGATAGACAAAATTATTGAGGACTGGGAGGAAACAAAATGGAGGACACCATGTGTTTCAAGCTCCTGTTGTTATATGTTGTCATTTTAAAATCTTTTGACAGTAGATTAGCTAGAAATAGTGAATCCCATAGTATGAAATGCTTGGAATAAATAACAATTGTGTAAAATGTAATACTAAATTTTGAACTGAGGTTCCATATGAAAACATTTGGAATATATATCCCAGTGTAATTCAATTTTTTCTGGTCTCATTTTAAGTGAAATTTATTTTTTTTTTATTATTGTTATACTATATCAGGAAATTTGTTTGCTGTGTGTTTTTAAGCCAAGCTATCCTAGGTATGTGATTTGTAATGTGCATAAATATAATTCCTAACATTAATTTCATAATTTATTTATTAGAAATATTGATAGGAATGTTAATTCTCCATTAATTCTTTTGGGTTACAGGTTTTAAATGTTAAAAGAATGATATAAAACAAGTAGTAATCAGTAGCAGTTTATTAACCAAGTTAGGGTACCAGTGTTTTAAGATCTCAGGATCTACTTGGGTGGATAAAGTTCAGTGATTTGACTTCTGTTAAGAACTAGAAATTACAAAGGAAAAGATTTTTAGAAATCCATCTGTAACCAGCTACTAGGAGTAAGATTAGGTCATCTGGTGAATAATGTCCATCTACCTTTCAGGAAAGATCTGTAGGAAGGCCTTATTTAACACTATATAAATATTGGATATGGTAATTGGTTACTGCAATTTGTGATTATTATATAAAATCTTAAATGTATCCTTGTACTGTTCAATTCTTTTATTATTTTTTAAGTACTACTTAGCTCTAAAGGTTTCTGCCTTGGAAAAATGGCAGCACTTTGCCAGCCTTAAATAAAATTCCTTAGATCTCTTTGCCTGAGCCAAAAAAGCAGTGGTACAACTAGTCTTTGGATATTTTAGCCCAGTACATTTTAAGCTAACCTGATAATAGCATGTGTGATTTTAAAGTGTTTGTAAAACTTCATATGTATATGCTAATATATGCTGAGTGAGATTCCCAGGAGAATTAGAATGGGGAGCTTGAATGTTTTTTTGTTTGTTTTTTGATCCGGGCAGCTCATTATCTCATAATTCTAAAAGGTAAAGGCAGGGGATCCTAGCTCTTTTAAAGAAGCAGGGGAAAAACTCTGCGAATTGTCACCACGTCTTTTTTTTTTAAGACAATATATTAATTTATGGATAATAGTTCCTTTTCTTTAAAAATGTATTATACAGAGTGTTAGGCCCCATAAATTACCATGTTATAATTAGCCATTATAAATCTGGATTTGATTTTATTTATATCAATATCTGCCATGAAGAAAATAAGAATGGGTCTGAATGTGTTCTATCAGGATTATTATGGTAAATTACAACCTATCAGGAAAAGATATTTGTTATTAAAAATGCAATAGCTATTTCTTAGCAAATTCTTTTTGCCTCAGTTTATTGTTCTGTAAAGAATAATAATGAAGCTCTCCCAACAGGGTTGTTGTGAGGATAACATGGTTATAAAGTTCTTGGCATTGGACAAATGATCTATGAATTATGTTTTTTTTTAATTATCTATTTAATTAGTTGTAATTACTTCATCCTTGATAACTTTACATGGATTTTTAGATGTGGATCAGTACTCAACACCAGTGGTGATGAGATGAATGATTTTCTGTGCAAGGTAGTTTGAAAGCACATTCATCTGGATTTGTTTCAAATTTTAAATATGTAATATTATTTATGACATTGTTATAGTTCTAAATTTTCTTTTATTGTGAAATTTGGCAACAATTATATCAGGTATGTTGTTATAAAAGCAATTTCTCTTATAGTTGAGATATTATTAGATTAAGAATTGTAGTGTTTGAAAAGTGCTTAGGTTAGGAACCTATTAGGTAATTCTATCAGCCCTGCTGACTATGTGTTGTAATATTCTGAATTACCACTATTTGGAACCTAGAAGTTTTGCCTGTGTATAAGAGGAAGTTTCCCCTAAAATTATTTGGTTAGTACTTGCGAAAATTATGAGGGTTTCATTTTTGTATTTTTTGGGGGGGAAGACAGGGCAGTTTGGGGTTAAGTGACTTGCCCAAGTTTACAAAGCTAGTAAGTGTTGAGTGTCTGAGTCTGGATTTGAACTCAGGTCCTCCTGACTCCAGGGCTGGTGTTCTACTCATTTAGCCAGCTAGCCACCCCCAAATTATGAGATTTTTAATCAAGATATTTGGAGTTACTGTTTTAATCAACTGTTTACAATAATCATTTTAAAAAGGAAAATTTGCATTTATATAAAGAAAAAAAAAACCTTGTAATATCTCCCTCATAAACCTAGATGGATTCTTGTAACTATGTAGTCATAAATTCTTATCAACCTTGTTTTATAAAAAGCACAAAGGAACAGAAGGGCATTTTAAATGAAATACTGACAAGGAGGACAACTTAAAAAGTCCCATGTTGGATTTACCATATACTTTTTAAAAAGTAAAGCTATACATAATAGAGATCTGTGGTTTTATATATAATCCTATTTCCTCTTCTTTGTTATATATTGAAATGTTCAATTCATTCATTAAATTTGTAATTAGTAGAGCTATTTTAAAAACGTTATTCAATTATGATAGAAGAATGATGAGCCTAAGCAATATATTTGAGCAAGGGTTGAATAGGCAAGTGGATAATAAAGGTGCATAAAAATCGACCTCAGAAGGTATGAGGTTCCACTGTGAGCAGGAGTTAGTGTATCATCCAAATATCTATTCCTTCTTCCTTTCCTGTCTCCTCCAGTAGTTGCTAAGGAAATATATAAGTTGATATGAGAAAGGGGAGCCAGGATCTTCTGATTCTATTAGACACTGCTGAGCAGTGTCTCAGATTGTATAACAAGGCATCATCCAGGAAGGTGTCACGTGTGAACTGGAGAAGGTTACTATAAATGGTTACACTGGACTTAATGGTACATACCATATTGTATTTGGCTGGGATATAACTTTAAATGTAGACTTTAAAAGTCATACTGAATTGAATGCAACCTGGCTCGAAGTACTGCTGACCATAACAAATTGACATCCTTCCTTAAGGTTTCTGGATGGTTCACCTCTCAGTGAATTGTTTGCTAAAGGAGAAGACATAATAGTTTTTTAAAAGTGGTTTTAATTCATATAGTTCCAGAACTATATACGTAGAAGAAAATTGTAATTATTTATCTGGTTTAATTTCACAGTATGCCAAATTTCCTACTATGTGAAGGGTGAGTTGCCGCAAGCCACTTAAGTACCAGCCCCAAGTGTGTATGGAGACGTGAGAGAGAATTAACCAGGCAGTGTGGATAGTTCAATGATGATTTGAACAAGATTTTTAAAGATCCAAAAGGACAAAGATTCAAGCATTCTCATCAATAAGCTAAGTTTGTCATACCCTGGGATATTATCATAGTCTTATCATTACAATAGTCTGATACCTCCTGGAAGTAGCTCAGATAAAATCAGACTCCTAAATTCTAGGCACCAAAAAGTCTTGGGGAAGCCAACAGATCTTGGGATAGTCAGTCAGCCTTTTTAAAGGCAAAAGAAACAGGATGCAAAAAGAGCAGGCTTCCAAGCATCTAGGTTTTCTCTAGGCCAAAGCCGCTTCTCCAAGACATCTGCCTGAGAATCAAACCCTAAAAATCAAATACTTTGGCTTTCTACAGTGAATTATGCTCCAAATTCCATCTAGTATAGCCTTTACTTAATCTCTTCACACTCTCTTGTCTGACAGAAGGTTGAATACATCTCTTTCAGAGAGTAATAGGCAATTTAAAGGGGATGGGGGAATGTGTGCTGGGTTAAATCCTTTTTGATGATTGCTTTTGAGGTCTCTGATTTCCAGTAAATTTTGCTAAAGCTTTTCTTTTGCTGCTCATTGGTGGTATTTGCTCTAAAATGCTATCTTCTCAGGGTTAAGTTATCATTTTGATTCCTTCCAATATAAAGTTTCTTTGCATTTGAATAATTTAACTAATTATCTGCATGGGAAGAGACTTGATGAGTATTCCAGCTAACTTCTAAGGAATTATCCATAATAGAAGCCCAATAAGGAAATTATGACCTAGTATTCTGAGAGCTCTGACTACTTCTCATCAATTTGTGCAAGGTCTTATAATCAAACATGAAATTCCTTAGAATGAAAGGAAAAACAAAGGGAAATGTCAATTCTATGTAAAAGAGCAGCCCAATTCTCCCCACTGAATTATGTCACATAAACCCTGGGAGGATTACAGAGTGTCATGTGTTAATTGCCTGCTGGAAAGACATCTGATGTTTGCTTCAGCTATAAAAGAATATTTTTCCTGGTTCTGTTCTTCAAACATCCACTAATAGTTATCTTCCGCCAAAAGTGTAGCAATTATCACACCTATGTAAACTTCCTGAAATTTAAATTTTCTTCTCAAGTGATATAATAATTTGGAATGCATATTTATTTGTGAATAAAAAAATAAATACCATATGGCTGTCAAATACTAGTTACTTTGCAAGGAAAGGGTTAAAGCAGCAGTTGTCTCAGAGTAAAGTTTCAGTATCACACTTCCATTCATTTACTACTCTTTATCATTTGGCTATAACTTCCTTCCAGAGCAACGTTTATTTACCATCATTATTTTGAGGGTCCAATTTCTCTTCTGCAAAACTCAAAAGTTTCAGGTTTTAAAGATCCATTTCCTAAATAATTTTTATTTTCCTAAGTCTCTTCCTATATTCTAATAACAGTCACCTACACCCATATGCTACTTCCCTGCACACTGATCTCCAGTGGCTATCTGTCTTCTCCTGGATAAAGTATAAACTTATCATGTTTTTGGAATTTAAAGTTCCTCATAATCTGGACTCTTTTCTTTTCTGGACTTTTTACAGCTCACACTCCTTCACACACCCTACAGATATACTGCATCTTCATAGAATGGCCTCCTTGCAGTTCTTTGAACATGACACTAGATCTTTTCTGTCATTTGTACTAGTCGTTAATCATACCTGGAATGCTCTTGCTCCTCATCCTCTACTTCTTGTTTCCCTGGCTTGCTTCACTAAATTCAAATACCACCTGCTGCAGGAGACCTTTCCTAATCTCCTTAGGGGTGGGGAACCTGCAACCTCAAGGCCACATGTGACCTTCTAAGTCCTCAAATGCAGCCCAAACTTCACAAATCCAAACTTCACAAAACACATCCCCTTAATAAAAGAATTTGTTCTGTAAAACTTGGACTCAGTCAAAAGGCTGCACCCAAGGACCTAGAAGGCCAAATGTGGTCTCAAGGGCACAGGTTCCCCACCATATCCTAGTTTCTAGTGTCTTCTCCATTTATATATATACTATGCTTATATCTTTGATTCACCTACTTATTGATATGTTGTTTTCTTTTCAACTAGATTGTGAGCTCCTGAGGGAAAGGGGCTGGCTTTAGCAAAGTGATTGGGGAGATTTTTTTTTTTAATGTTAGTACTTAGCACGGATACTGTAAAATAATAAATTATTAGTAAATCCTTACTGATGTTGATAATGATGATGATATAGACTTTCTATTCATTGTCTCAGCATGGAGACTCCAAAAGATATTAATAATTCTTTTAATCTTAGCTCAATCAGGAAAAATCTGACTCTTGATATTCTTATCTGTAAAATCACAGTATTGCCTGATTTCTTGTTCTTATTTTTATTCAGTTAGTTTCTTGACAGGGTATAATATTTTCCTGATTGCTTTCAAGCAGGTAATCCCAATTCTGAGGCCCTCTGCAATTTTCTTTAAAAAAAATTGCTGTCTAGCCCATATCTTTATGGATCAGCTCCTAAATAGCATGTAAATACACACACACACACACACACAGCCAGATGTGTTTCATTTGCCCAAATTTTAGAACTAGCCTTTCATTTCAATATGATCAATATTTTTTAACTCTGAATGGTTACTTAACTTGTATAAAAAATAAGAGTTCTGGGCAACTGTGTTTGGCAGAGTGCTTCTGGATAAGCAATTTCTGGTAGGATCATAGGAATGGAAACTTACATCCGGCACTTATCATGAAGTCATAAGTGGAATGGAATAATAATGGAATAGTAATGGAATCCACATTCCCATAATTGAGGCAATCCATATTCTGTAGCACCTGAGGTTAATTTGTAAAATCAATGTAATGTGATAAATGAGTAGGAAGTTATCATACAACTATTCCAAGTGGAAGTTGCTGAGGTAATGCTGCAATTTGGCCATTTAATTTAATATTCACCTTCCTTCTCTTCTGTCTCCTGGTCCTGATATAGTAATTTTAAATGACAGAAGTGAATATTAGAAAGTTCAAATATTACTTTACAAATGATTGTAGCAATATACATGAACATATGAACATACACAATGATGTATGTACCTCTGTGTATCTGTATATATGTAAACGCATACATGCATGAATATATGCTATATATGCAAACTATGTGTGTATATCCACATTGTGGTTTTTCTCATATTTTTATTTTATAATTCAATTCAATCCAACTATTCTTAATAAAGCCCCTATTATATAATAATTTTCAGAGAGAGAAAGATGGAAAAAATTAATCTCTGTCTACATGGAGTGTGGAATGTCCTTAGGGTGGTGGTAGAGGGATAACATGATTATATAGGTAGAATTTGATAACTCTACAAGAATAATACAGGTAAAGTTTTCTAGGAAAATTTGAGGATGGAAAGAGTACTTTTACCTAAGGGGACCAGAATGAAATTAATGTAATAGAGGAACTACCACTCAAGGTAAGTCTAAAAGGAAGAGCAGGATTCTGAAAGATATAAGTGGAAGGAATTCAACCCAGGCATAAGAGGGCAGTTTTCAATGTGTGTGGAGGTGAATAGTTAGTGCCATAATCTGGAAGAAATATGGAGTTATTAAAGGGAAGGAAAGAATCAGGTCCTGAATTTTTTATTTCTTCCAAGAACCTGTACTGAAAAATCAGTCAACTCTAAGGTTCAGGTAGAAAGAAACTCCAAGTCACATAACACCCCCTATCCACCCATAAGATATAGTGTTAACTCCCAACTCAAAAAAAATGACCCCAAATGTATCACCCTACAGATGACCCTTCATGAAGAGAAGTCCCTTAGGAAAAAGGCACATTATACTCACAGGCTTAGAGGACTAGTGAAAGACAAATTCCTTGAAGTTGTTATTGTTGTTCAATGATTCATTCAGATACCACTCTTCATGACCCCATAGTGTCCATGGCATATTCTTGGCAAAAATACTGGGGGAGTTTTCCATTTCTTTCTTCACTGGATCAAGTCAAACCAAGGACACAGAACTAGTAATTATTTGAAGTTGAATTTGAATTCAGGTCTTTCTGAGGCCAGGCCCAGTACTCTATCTATTGAGTCATGTAACTGCCTCCTTGAGTTTAGGGACTGTTTCATCTTTCTTTATATTTGCCTTCCACCCAGAAGAATTTCTGAGGGCACATAGTAGGTCCTTGACAAATGTTTGTTGAATTGCTATTAATCAGGGTCTTCTGAGCTCCTTTTTTGATGACCACACCATTACATTATCTTGACTTTTCAGCTCCAGATCTGCTTTGTATATATGCCATCATAAAATCATTGTTATGATTCTCTGCATCCTCGTCAGTCCCTTGATTCAGCATTTGCATATTCCCCAGTTTCTTGGTGCTTGCCTAGCATTTCTGACTTTAGCTGGTCTTTTGGACTCCCATCACAGTCAAATACTCTTCTTTTGCTATATCGCGAAAGGACTATACAGACACAAACATATATCATAATTTTTTACCACCTTTGCTGTATCTCATTTCTTTGGTGGAAGTCGTACTGCCAAAGGGAAAATCAAGTATATTTCAATCCTGGCACAATGTTTACAAATAATATTGTATTCTATTGTATACATTCTTTGCAGTTTGCTATTTAAATCCTGAATATTAGGAAAAAGTTTGAAGAGCATTGATTCACTTACTTATTATTATTGTTATTCTCTTTCTAATAGCTTTGATGTTATTATATGGGCATACAAAACTGGAAACAGTGGAAAAGTGTTTAATATGGGGTAAAATGACTGAATTTTTCACTGAATTGGCCGAGTGTTTTTGTATCATGGGGACAATGTGTGTGGGCGTGAGCAAAGTGGAAGATGAAAAGGGTTTTGTGTGGAAACACTTAAAGAATGATATGAAAGCATTTATTAAATGCATTATTCTTCTTGGCCTGAGAGTAATGGGTAGAAGATGGAAAAGGACACATTTAGCTTTGACAGTGAATGACATCTACCTAAAGATGAAATGGGCTGCTTTAAGAAAGCAATGAATTCTCTCCCATTTAAACTTGTTAAGCAAAGGCTAAATGATATAGAGAATGCACATGATATAGAGGAGCAATTTGCTTGGGTATAGGTTGAGCTAGATAGCCTCAGACCCCTTCCAATTATGTGGTTCTTGGACTCTGAGAAAGTACAGCTTTTCTCTCTACTGTTCAAATGTCCTTTATTAACTAAATGTTTTCAGGAATCTTATTTTCCCAATAACCTTGATTAGATTTTTGGAGGTACTTCTTTACAGAAAAAAGGGCCTGGAGACTTAATGAAAATTATATTCAAGAATACTAATCACACAAAAAGCATTTTACCTTTGTCCATGCAAAGCCTATATGCATTTAATTATTCCATATTATTCCTTGGACAAATGTTAGTCAAATGAATGGTCAATATGTGTGATCTGTGTACACATGTCCACACACACACACATGCACACACACACACACACACACATATAAAAGCAGCTAATTCTTATTTCACTGCAATCTGTTACTTAATCTATGTAATTTAAATATTTAAGAAGCCTTTGCAAGCTCTGTCAATCCTCTAGGGATTCACTAGAATTATCTAGCTAAAAGTATGATATATAGAAATACCCCATATGGGACAGAACTCACAAACATATTAATATCACATTCCACTTAATTTTATAAAAACTCAATGTCAAGTGTAAATGACTTGTCAATTACAAAGCAATAATTGCAAATTATCAGTACTTCAAATAAATATGCAAAAGCCAGTTAGAAAATATTTATAGTGGGGCAGAGCCAAGATGGTGGCATAGAAGAAGGAAAACTCTGCTGCTCCCACATAGCCACCTCAAATACCCATAAAATATGGTTATAAACAAATTTTAGGGTTCCAGAACTCACAAAATTGCAGAAAAATACATCTCCCACTGAAGATAGCTCAGCAGGTGGGAAAGTCAGGGCTCATCACAGCATGCTGGGATATGAACCCAGCCCAGCCTGAAACTGCGGCTTGGCCTGAAGGTGTCCAGGACAAGCCACAGCTGGTGCCTTCAAGAGAGTGGATCAGTGACAGCTGTGGTGATTTGTAGAATTAACAAGCCATAAGAAATAAAGACTGAGTGAAAGGTTAGTGGAATTCAGCTAAATTTGGGGAAAAGGGTCTGGCCAAACTGCCCCCAAGGCAGGGACGCAGCAGAAGCATCGCAGCCACCTCAATGTGTCTGCTTCAGAGATCATGGACTGCAGATTGCAGCAGTCCAAGCAATCATTCAGGGGCTAAGTGCTCTTCCCTTAACCAGCCTGGATCAGGATTGTGGTCTTGGATGGTGATCCTGAGGTGTGTTTTCAGTGAGCCAAAGCTGATGGGGACTGCAGAGGCCTCCTAATAGCCCCAGCAGCTGGGAAAACACCAGGAATTTGGGACAGAGCTTTCCCCTCTGGAAGCAGAGTTCCACAGAGCTAAACAGTCAAGTAATTGACTGGCAACATGAGCAAGCAAAGGAAACAAAGTAAAAACAGCAATCCAACTTTAGATTTCTTCTTTGGGGACCAAAAAAAAAAAATCAAAGCATGTAACAGGAGGAAGACAACACAGTCAGAACTCCAGCACAAAAAGCTTCCAAGAATCATGGAGACTGTCCAAAAGCCATATATCAGCTTAAGAAAGATTTTGAAAATCAAATAAGAGAAAACCAAAAAAGAAGGAAAAATGGGGAAGAGAAATAAGAATGATGCAAGAAAATGATGAAAAGAGAGTCAATCACCTGACTGAAGAAAAGAACACATTAAAAAATAGATTAACTCAAATGGCAAAACAGCCCCAAAAAACCAAAGAGGAGAAGAACACCTTAAAAAGTTGAATTTGCTGGACAGAAAATGAATCTCAAAGGCCTTCTGAAGGGAATAATTCCTTCAGAATTAGAGTGGAGCAAATGGAAGCAAATGACTTTATGAGAAATCAAGATACTTTTAAACAGATCTAAACCAATGAAAAAATAGAAGGCAATGTGCAATATTGCCTAGAAAAAAAAATCACTGACCTGGAAAATAGTTCCAGGAGAGACAATTTAAAAATTATTGGACTACTTGAAAGCCATGATCCAAAAAAAACAAAAAACAAAAACCTGGAAAGCATCCTTCAAGAAATGCTCAAAGAAAATTGCCCTGATATTTTAGAAGCAGAGGGCAAAGTAGAACTTGAAAGAATTCACCAATCACCTCTTGAAAAAGATCCCAAAAAGAAAACTCCTAGGAATATGATAGCCAGGTTCCTGAGCCCCCAGATCAAGGAGAAAATATTACAAGCTTCCAAGAAGAAACAATTTGAATACCGTGGAAACACAATTAGGATAACCCAGAATCTAGCAGCTGCTACATTAAGGGACCAAAAGGCCTGGAATATGATATTCCAGAGATCAAGGGACATAGAATTAAAACCAAGAATCACCTACCCAGCAAAATTGAGTATAATATTCCAGGGGAAAATATGGTCATTCAATGAGGTGGAGGACTTTCAAGCATTCTTGCTGAAAAAACCAGAATTGAAAAGAAAATTTAACACTAAAATACAAGAAGTATGAGAAGGTAAACATGGAAAAGAAATCATAAGGAACTTATTGAAGTTCAACTATTTAAATGTCAACATGGAAAAACGATAATTATAATTTATGAAACTTTTCTCAGTATGAGGACAAGTGACGGGAATACAAATGTATATAAATATATAT
>CM053583.1:140923835-140942626 GCA_028627135.1 Pseudochirops cupreus
GAATGAGAGGAGACAGGGAGAGACAGAATGGGATTAATCATCTCATATCGAAGAGGCAAGGGAAAACTGTTAAAATGGAGAGGCAAAAGGGAAATGGTCAACCTTACTTGCATTGAATTTGGCTTAAGGAAGGAATGACATAAACACTAAACTGGGTTTCTTGCCACACAGGAGAGTATAGGGAATGGGATGAGAGGTAGGATTATGGAGGGGCGGTTGGGAGGGGGGGGGGGTAGGAAGGGTTCCTGGAAGGGCACACTTCTTCAGAGGGACAGGCACAGGGTAGAGAATAGAACAAAGGGGGAAAGATAAGAAGGAGGGACATATAATCAGTCCCTCACAATATGTCCATTGTGAAGATGTTCTGCATAACTACACATGTACAGCCTGTATTGAATTTCCTTGGCTTTCTATTGGTGGTGATTGATGAAGGAGGAAGGGAAAGAATCTAGAATTTAAAGTTCCATAATCAAATATTAAAATATATATGTATATGTATGTATGAATATATTATTATTATTATTATTATTATTATTATTATTATTATTATTATTAACTACATGCAACTGGAAATTAAGATATACAGGCACTGGGGTAGGGAGATCCATCTTGCCCTACCAGAAAGTCGGAGGGGTGATGGGGGAAGGCACAGTAGAGAGTAGATTGGGGGAGGGGTTATACAGTAGGATGGCTATTTTGGGGTGATGGGTAGGGGAAAGATGGGGAGAAAATTTGTAACTTATAATCGCTTAGAAATGAATGATGTAAACAAGAAAATAAATTAATTAATAAAAAAGAAGACATTTATAGGTATTAATTGGTACTGCAGATTCAACTGCAGAATGAAACTGAAAACTTTAACTGATTCTCTGAAATCTAGATTTGGATACAATAAACAGTTTGTAAATGTGAGGTATTCAAAGAATTATATTGAATTGGTTCTTAAATTAAATAACAAAGGGGGGATAATCCCAAAATGTACACATTGGACTTTCATGTCTCTCCAGAACTCTAGTTAGACACCATTAAATGCCATTGTACTTTGCTATATGGAAGTCTCTAAAAGCATCTCAAAGTCAAAATTTCCAAAACTGGAATTATCTTTTCCTCTAAGCAAACCCCTCCTCCTCACTTCCCTATTTCTATCCTTGGTACTGTGATGTTTCCAGTCAGTTAGCTTTGCAACTGAGATGTTGTTTTCACCTCTTCATTCTCTTCATTTTCATTCACTTCCTCCCCCATCCAATCAGTTGGCAATTCTTGCCAGTTGTATTTACTCAACAATTCTCACATCTGTCTCCTTTTCTTTACTTACATCACGACTACAAAAATGCAGGCTCTCACCTACTCTATTCCCATTTTAGACTGTTTTAATGGTGTACAACTGATTCCCCTGTGCCCATTGTCTCCTTTCTCCTATTCCTCCTTCACAGTCACCAAGTTGATATTTCTAAAGTATTGTTCTGATCTTTGTCAAAATCAGCTCCCTGATCAAAAAGCTAAGTGGTTGGCTTCCAGTTACTTGTAGGTTTAAATATATTGGTTGTCTTTGAAACCATTTAAAACAGACTTAGGCCTATCTTTCCAGGATAATTACATTATTCTTCCTCATGTCCTCTGAATTCCAGCAAAACTAAGGTATATGCCATTCCTTATATAGTACATTGCATCTCAAGTCTCTGATCCTCCATGCTTAGAATGGCTTTCCCTCCTCACTTATTCCTCTTTGCATCTCTAACCTCTTTCAAAGCTCAGTTTAAATGAAACCTATGTCAACAGGCCTTTTCTGATTCTTTTATGGTGGTCTTTCTTCATCTCTCTCCCAATATTCTTTATTTTATATATCTTACATTTACTTATATATTTCATCTCTTGGTAGAATATAAACATCTGGAGGGCAGAGACTGCTTCCACACTTTTGAATTTATACCTGCAGCATTCAATATAGCACCTGGAACATACTAGGCATATAATAAATGCTTGTTGATTTATTGATTGATTGAAAAAGCAGTCAATGAATATCCTCGTAGGGAAAACAATTTGAAAACACTTTCTCCTTATTGAGGTGCTAATTGATGTTTAATTTTTTTTCAGATTAAAGAAATCGTTACAAAATTTGAGTAATAGTAAACACCATTCCCATGTATACTTGTGAGTTGATGAAATGTTTTGTTGTTTTTTTCAAAGGAGAAATGAGTTTTCACTTCACATTCATGGTATTTCTGTAAATACAATATATCATTGACTGGATGTCATAGCTAGCATTGCCACAATCTCTTCAAATGTTTCACTAAAAGCGTTCATCTCCAACTGAGTGACAAGCTGAGCATCTGTATCCCTACCTCTTAACTTAATTTGCAAACAGCAAACTTAACTTTCTTACCCTCTAGCCCCAGTGCCAGCCTTGTTGAATGAAAATCCAATTTGCACCCATGGGCCTCAGGGGTAATTACTGAGGTATGGTGAACAGTTTGTAGACTAAACTCTAGTTGAAATCCAAACAATGTCTTTTTGTAGCAATAGCAATCCCATCTCCTTGGTTTTCATTCTATTTCTCTAGCAGCATGACCTAATGATTTGTTTACTTCCCTTATTTTTACAGTGAGCATAGGTTTTGAGGTGGTTGGTTTTTTTTTCAATTATTTTTACATCTCCACCCTGGTCAGTGGCTACACCTCATTCATTTTCATTTTGTGCTGTGGATTTTTGTCAGAGATTCAGAATTTTAGCATGAGGTTGAAATACATTTGGGTTTTCATTCTCTGAAGTGGGTTACTTAAGTGTTTTTGATAGAGATGAAAAAGTCTTGTGAAGAAAGATTTATTTTAAAAAAATACCTGATTAAAGGCACACAACCTTTCTATAGAAATAGCAAATATAGATTAATTGAGAAAGTACTTTTGAAAAATAGGAAAGTCCCAGATTTAAATTCCTGTGAACCCAATAAACATAAACAGGCTTTGGGGGGGATTCTACATTAAAGACTTTTCACAAATAATTGCAACAGTGTAATTTTAAAGTGCAGAGAAAAGAGAATCAAAATTGAAACTTCTTTCCTCTTTGTAGCTCTAATAATGAAAATTTTATGTGTGACAATTTTGGATGACAGACAGTCACCTAGAATTATTCAATACCCTGTAGTTATTATTAATTTCAATACTTCAAAAAGCCATGATTTCATTTGTTTCAGTGTATGCTCAATCATGCATATTATGGCCCCATCCTGTCTATTTAGAAAGTAGTTTTCCCAAAGTATTTCAGTCTTTGGAGTGAGCCAGAGATTATGAGCCCCTTATATTTACTTTTATTCTTATATGAGAGATACATTTTCCATCATTCCATCTATCTTTTATTTTCAAGCTGGTGATACCTACCAGAGCTTGTGATCCATTGCCATAGCCTTTGAGAGTTGAGGAACCTCTACACAATGATGAATCATTGTAGTAAAATATAAGGAAATGTTACTATTGAACAGCTCTCTGCTTTTCCTAATTATGAATTTCTGAGATAATTCTGAGATTTTTTTCCATTGTAAATATATTACTTGTGTATCATGTGCCCTGGGAATTCATTTTTCTAACCTCCATTCACACTGGTCGGCCAGGTCCCAGGGGCTCCTTCTCCCTTCAGTGTGCTAGAGGTAGCCATGTGTAACGCCATGCACTAGTATATTCCCAAAAGAATGCTACTGTGAACAGTTTTTAAGGTTGAGATTACACAGTATAGAGAACACTCCATTTATTCCATCAAAAATCAAGGCAAGCATTCACAACAAATCACAGTATAATATTCACATTACATCTTCTCACAGAAAAATCACAATACAGTGTTCACAACAGCTTAACATTAGAATAGCTACATAGTTTTCACTACAGTGGCCACAATATTTAGAACAAAGAACAAAAGAATAATCATCTGATTTCCCTAAGGGTGAAATCCTCCTTACTTATCATTCAATCAGTTCACAATAGAATAATCAATACTTACTCATTCAATGAATTCACAATACAATAATCAATCTTCCACTCATGAGGCAATTATAGATTAACTTAATCAGTCACTTATCTAGCAATCAGTCACTAAATACCATCATCAGAAAACCACACAAAGCCTCCACTCCTCGGTGTCCAGCAAACTTCAATTTCATAAGGCACTCTATATCCCAGAAGAGGCTCTTTCTTCATCTTGACTCAGGGTAGTCTCTCACATTCCTTGGATCCCCTTCCATGGTCCAAGCTCCTTTCTGAATCCACCAAACCGTCACCTGAATTCAGAGGCAGATAGCTCCCAGCTCTTCATCCAGCCCTCCAGGCATTTCTTGCTACACACTGAATTTCACAGGGTCCAGCACATTCAGAAGAAATCTCAGCCTTCCAAGTGGCCTTTACCAGATTCTGGTCTCATAGAAAACTCCAACTCAGTTCTCAGTTCAGCAAGCCCAGCTCCCAGATGCTGGGACAATCCTATTTCCTCCACCAGGAGCCACCAGGAGGAACATTTCTGATTCTGTCTGTCTGTCCTCTGGAACCCTCCTTAAATACACACACCAGATTCCTGTCTCAGCCTACCCCCTCCTGCCACATCAGCAACAGGAGACACAGTTCACGTCCTCTGTTCACAGAGACTGAGACTGAGTTCATATATTCTGCCTCTTTCACACAAGAGACAAAGCTCACACTTTCTGTACTTAGCCCTTCTTAACTAAGGGCTAAGTACTTACTAAATTAATTACTGTTACACCATGAGGGGTTTGGGGTTCTTTAGTACTATGGCTCGTGGGTACCCCCTCCTACATACTGATAATAATTTAATATCATTTGAACCTCAATAAGGGCCAGAGCCTGATCTAATCAAACAGAAGAAGCCCTTCAGCCTAATAAATATCCTTCTTTGCTCTCTGAGTAAACTCAAAGAATGCCTCTTCCTTTGTTAACAAGGCCAGATGAAGCTGACCAGAGCATTTTTCTGTTAAAGACTACCAAGGACAAAGTATCTTGACCAGACACTACCTTGAATAAATTGACTTTTTCGTATCTTAATATTTTATGGACATGTACTATGTTATGGCGTGTTAATGGTAAAGAAAACATAGATATCCTGAGTTGTAGTGCCAAGGATCAGAGCTGGGAGGGTTGGTTCAGTTTTGGAAGAATTCACTCAGACCTTCTCTTTAGCCAAAAGGAGATTTATTAACACAATAGCATGCAGGCCTGAGGCTTAGCAAGGAGCTAAACAAAGGTAATGATATAGGAAAAGGACCAGACTTATATACCCAGAAAGCCACACAGCCTGTAGGGTGATGTAATTTAGGATCTCTAATGGGGATTGGAGATTTAGGGACAGGATCAGAAAGATGGATGACGCTAGATAATGGAAACAAGGGAAATTTTATTACCCAGGAGGGTTATGGTCCCAGATAAGGGGAAGTTTTATGGTATTCCAAATGGTCAAGGATAAAGGAGAAGTTTACTTTAGGATGTTCTCAGGTTCAGGAGGTACTCCCAAGGTACTGAGAAAGCAACCCTTAATATTATTTTTAACCCATAGGGCACCTCTGTATTCACATCAGTAATTTCAATGGAGAGTTTGTCAACTCTCATTATATTTAACACCAATTCAAATGAGAAAATTCCTTTCTCATGCTATGATTAAACAAATATGGAGATCATAAAATTGAGCCCTGAGCTGGAATTGTTCTAAAACATATTTAAGGCTGGCCATTCTCTTATCAGGAAGTCAAAATTTAAGTTTTGGTTCCATGATCATGTATCTTCTAGTTTTAAGGGAATAAAACAATATGAATTTATATATCATCTAGTCTGTTTGGCTCTTTTAACCAAACTTTCAGGTTGACAATAAAAACATACCATACTCTTATTGGTTATCAGTCAATACATAAATTAGCCTACCAAACTTAATTATACATTACTAAGGTGGTATAATAAGAAAAGTTGCTACAAAATGCCACCTTGGTCATGGTTTCAAACCTGGAGGGTACATTCTCCCACAAATAAAAATACATAGACATAAGCAGAAAGTGGATTCAAGTTTAGTATATGGATGGCAAAGGAGAGAAACCACAGATCCTGTAAATTCATTTGCAGGAAGTTAATTTTTTTCCCTTTGTAAGGCGCTCATGAAGTTCCTTTAGGCATGGTGCAGATTTTGCCTGGGCTTGCTTTTCCTCACTTTATCTAGCCTGACCTTGGGCTCTCAATGTGCAGACTGTCATCAGCAATTCCAATTAGGTAGATAGATACATGGAGAGAGAGAAGGAGAGAGAGAGAGGGAGGGAGAGATGGAGAGAGAGAGAGAAAGAATCTTTAGAAAGAACAGAAAAACATTTACTTGGGGGAAATTTCTCACAGGTATCACATTTATATAGCCTAAATGAATAGGACTTACCTGTGACACTGTACACTAACATACTTTGGTTCCACTCATTGTCCTATTATCTGTCCAATGAGACATCTCAATTACTTGTCAAAATACTATTCCTACTGCTGCTGCTAAATCTACTGCAACTAACATTTGCAGTAACAACTAATATTTTTATAGAATTTTGAGATTTGTGAAGAGTACATACACACACATTTTCCAAAGTTATTCCATGTGAGGTATATTTGGCTAGGATTATTATTCCTATTTTACATCGGATGGAACCAGCTGAGAAAAACTAAACAATTTACTAATGACAGCACAAGGAATAAGTGTAAGAGGAAGAGGAAGGATAAGGCACTGAAATTTGCCAGAAGGCCTGGGTTCCTATTCAATGCTTTTCACTGACATATTTTGAAGATTTAAAATCGTGATGTCTTTGCATAGAAAGTTATATTTACATACGACTTTAAATATCAAGCGACATAAAATACTTTTGTGACCCATGAAGAGGATAGTATTTTCTGAATTTAATTCTTTAATTTTGTCTTTTTGGACTGGGGAAGGCAGAGCAATTGTGGTTAAGTGACTTGTCCAAGATCACACAGTTAGTAAGTGTTAAGAGTCTGAGGCCGATTTGAACTCAAGTCCTCCTGACTCCAGGGCTGGTGTTCTATTCACTGTGCCACTTAGCTGCCTGTGAATTTAATTCTTAATCCACCCCTCATTAGCTATGGAATCCAATGCAAGTCACTTAATAGCTCCTATGCATAATTTCCTCTTCTATAAAAGGAAGATAAGGATCTAGGTCCTACTTATATCATAAAGTCGTCACAAGCATCAAATCAATAATGGCTCTTTAAAATTGGTATCTTGGTGCAGCATGTTACTAACAAAGAAATACCAAATAATAATAGGCTAAAAATTATTTAGTATTTCATTACGTGTTCAAATTTGACAATAAACTAGAGAGGCAGTATTGCACAGTAGATAAAATCATTCTGGATGCTTCAATACTAGTCTGAAAACACAAAATTCTCCTCTGTCTGCAATGCTCCAGTATGTTTTCTTTTATTTGCTTCTGGTTACAAAGAAAAACTAGTATTATTTTGGTGTCTTTATTACTTCTATGCTCCATTTCTCAAAAGATTCCAGAGGACAAGTTCATTCTTTCCCATAAGAAGTAGGATGGGAAACTTCTATGACATAGTTTAGTCTTTGCTTTTGTGTGTGTGTGTGTGTGTGTGTGTGTGTGTTTCCTCAGTTTGCAAAATTAACTAATAATTTCAAAATATTTAGCAGATGAAAGTATAAAGCAGTGGCAGATCATCATTAGTCTAGTTTCATAAAATGCCTTTTCCTATTCTTTATAGTATACATATGCCTCAGGTATTGCAGATTGATACTTGCAGGCAATAAACAAAAAGCTTCTTGGGTATCTATAAACACAATAGCCAGCAGGAAGTAAGATTAGAATTACACATTGTGGTAGTCTAGTTTTCCAGGCAGGTATTCTATGGATGGTATATTTCCCCAAAGATGAGAAAAATAATTTCAAAAACAACCATTCTCTTCACTTTCTGGAAGAGAAAGAGTCTGTGATGTGACAGTCTCTACTGGATTGTCTTTGTGTTGCTAAACTGATTTTTAAATAGTAAATTTCCTGAAAATGAAATTTATTTTATTGAAAATTTTAAAGCTCATTTTACATTCTTTTTTTAACTCTGTCTTTATTTATTTACTAATGTCCAGTGCTTCTGAGCTGTTTCCTTTCCCATATAACCTCACAGGAATTTGAAGTTCTGATGACATTGTGATCACCGGACTTTAGATGACTATCAACTTCTATCTTATTTATCATCCTTGTCTCATTTCCCAACAACATTAGGACTAAATGTGTAGGAGCCCAGGCTCCTTGTGGATACTCCACAGAATACATCAGGAAACAATTTTGTACTACCATCAGAAAAAAAAAACACCCTTTCTTATCAATTCCATAATTGCTATCTCGGTCAATATTAGCTAATTGAAATATCCATGATTGATGATCTCTCCTCTTACAGCCTTTTCTTATCTTAGGAGTCTTTTTATACCCTGTCTAGAAGGTCTATATCATTTTCTAGTGATCTTTCTTTTCAAGTTTTAATTTTCCTGTCTTTCATCTTCATCTAAACCATCCCTGCTCAGGTGTCTAAGCTACATGTGTCATTTATTTCTTTTGTCACCATCTCCTTCTTCATTCATATCACCATATGTCTTTCTGTCCTGTGGTGTCTATCCCTTTAATAGTACATATTTATCACTGTGTTCCATTCTTTCACTGTGCCTAAATATAGTTATAGAATTGGCATGGGGAATGAAGGACTATGATTGGCTGATGACAAGTTTGATTGCTAAAACATTAGGCTTATCTGGAATTATAAAATTTTGGTTTATTGAATCACCAAACTATCACTTTTTTTTAAGGAAGACACATTTAAGAACCCAGATCCAGACCTTCTATTCACCTCTCTTTCTTCAGAAGTAAGAGAAAGGTGCTTAAGTTTTCTTTATCCAGTTTAACTGGTTGTTCTATTCAAATTGTCATTCTCATAAGTATGCTTATTACCAAATGATGTTGCACTTATTGCAATATTCAGTGTTTACAGTTAGCTAACCTGCTGGTTATTTAAAGATTAGATAGACTCTTTCAGACCATGGAACACGTACAGTTCATATTTTTATTTCTCTTACTACCTTGTACAATGCCTTGCACGTAGTAGGCATTTGATAAATATTTGTTAACTTGCAAGAATTAATAAATGTTAGAAATGATGACTAGCTGGAGATTGTTTTCTAGAGAAAGCAAATAGATTTTCCTTTCTTTTAGTGATGAAACAAAACTGGGAAGGAGTCCACAGACCAGAACAAAGGTGCATTAAAATATCTCAAATGTTTTCTATATAGCTCTATGATTTTTCCCTATAACCAAATGGAGCTTCGTGAGCAAACATGCAGCCAACTGACTAAAGTTAGACTTTCTCAAATATTACCTCGAATGCAATTTTTTATTGCATATAACATTGTGATCCAAAATTAGATAAATTAATTCTACTAGTTTCCACTGGAGTACTCCTGTTAAATGGTATACGTTAACTTTGTTTAAAGGAAAATTCAAGGAATGAGGCCACCTACTTGAGAGGTCACTGGAGAATTTGGTGACAATGATGGAAATGAAATCATTTTCCAAGCCAGGGTTTCTTAATGTTGGGGGGGTCTATAAATTTCTATAAGACACATTTCAATAAGTATATTTTTATATAATTGATTTCCTGTGTAATCCTATTTATTAAAAAAATAATCTTAAAATAAATTGATTGGCTTTACCAGATTGGCAAAGGGGATCAAGACCCAGAAATGGTAAAGAACCTTTATTGTAAGCATTTAAAATAGGTATTTTATTGAATTACAGATAAAAATTGGCATCCCATAATATATATAATTTTTCATTTGGGTTCTCTTCTTTGCACAGCATGAAGAACAATGAACTTGTAAACTTAAACAATGTTGATACCCAGTTGAAATATCATGCTTTAAAATACATTTTCCATGACTGTATGATCAGGTAAAAGGATGTTTGGGTTTGAATTATCTGGGCATTTGAATTGTTAAGATTTCATATTAGATATCAATCAAAAAAAATGGAGAGCTTTTAGACAAAGGAATTAGAAATGAGGGAGAATGGCTGGTTGCCTTTTCTAAGGGGGGAAAAAAGCTTGGACCAGGAGTCAGAAGATGTGATATCTAGGTTCACCTTTATCCCTATTTAACTCCTTTATATTTCTGATCATCAAATTTCTCATCTTCAAAACAAAGATAAAAAATTCTACACAACCTGCATACCTTCTAAGGTTGTTGTGAAGGTCAAATGAAATAGTCTATGTGAGTGTTCTTCTCTACCATGAATATAATTTGCCTTTGTTGTCATTAACAGCTCAACTCCTCTCTCCAGACCATTGTCCCATCCAATCAGTCTCAGATCTTATGACTCTTTCTCCATAACATCTTTCTATTTGTTCCATTCTCTCCACTAACAAAACCAAATCCTAGTTCAAGCCCTCATGTACAACCTTCTCTTTCTAATTGGTCTCTGTTTTTCCCAACCTCATTATTATTTAAGTCACTTTCCAAATTTAGCTGCCAAATTATCTTTTTCTCAAGCATACGCCTGATCATATCAATATTTTGCTCAGTGTCCTTTACAACGTAATTTTATAGGCATTTTATCATTCCTCTTTCACACAAATGTTGTTTTAAATAAATTTGTCTATGTGCTGTTTTCCATGCAATATATTCTTTTATTTTGCAAGCTTCCTCTTATGTCTGGGACACTATCCTTCCTTGCCTTCAGTTCTTGGAATTCCTGGATGGTTTCCATCAAGAACCCTAGTCTGTTAACTCCTATAGTAGCTCCTTCTTAATCTTCCCAGTTTTTAAAGCTATCCTTATACCCATTCTCCATCAGTATTTTATTTTGTGCTTACTTGAATTTGTTATGTATTTATCGATCAATATACAGCTTGTTTTCTCATAACAACATGTTAGCCTCATTGACAGCATGATCTGTTTTCTATTTCATCTTTTTACTTCCATGTTTAGCACAGTGCCTGACATAGGTGAAGCGCCTTTGTGCTCATTGAATAGAGGTGAAGTGAAGTGATTTGTGATGTGATAAAGGGTAATTTAAAGAAAGAACATTTCAATTTTGTGACATTGATTAAGGGTGATTTAAAGAAAGAACATTCCACTTTTGTTCTCAAGGAAGGCTCAAAACTTTAGGGATTTTGAGAGGAGAAATCCACTACTATTTCTACACTGTAGTCATGACAGAGGGGACTTAGAAAACATCATTTTTTTCAAATTTTTTAGAATCCAAATGTTAACATTGCTAAAACTTTCCATTCTTATTTTGGGAATATAAGATCACTGGAGCCAATTTTTTTTTAAAATGAAATGTGATACAGCATTACCATTTCATGAACAGGAAAAATATAATAGGTGAAAAATCTAGTAGAGCTTGTTGAGAAGTACCTCAGACTTTTAAATATTTTTAAATCATAATTTTTCTACTCCCATAAAAATTCCATGTTATTGTACTATATACACTATACAGTCAAAAATCACTGCAGCTCCTGAGGTCTGGAAGCTAGTTAATTTGGTTTCAAAATTCAAGAGCAAAGATAAAACTTCTGCAGGGAAACTCTACAGCTGTCAGACTGTCAACTATAACAAGAGACATAATGGAAGTGATACCACAGGCCAGTGAAGAATAAATGTGCAATAATCATTTGTTGAGCTATAATGGAATATTTTGTGTGTGTCTGTGTGTCTGTGTGTCTGTGTGTGCATGTGCATGTGTATGTGTGTATGTGTGTATGTGTGTGTGTGTGTGTGTGTGTGTGTGTGTGAGAGAGAGAGAGAGAGAGAGAGAGAGAGAGAGAGAGAGAGAATTTTTTCCCAAGACTTGAGAGGCTTTGATTAGCATGAAGGTGGTTATGACACACTGCAGTGATTTTTAGAAACCACTTGCTTAGTGCTAATAGGATTCCTCTTCTCTCATTTAAAGATACAACAGGCCAGTAAGCACCTTAACCTAGGGATCCAGAATGATAATCAAAGAAGTTTTCTTTACTTATTCAGGGGATATTTCAGAACCAATAATAGGCTCCAGCACCAAAATACAGGCATACCCTACCTAAATCTCTAATTGGTTCCATGAAAACATGACTTTCATTGAAATACAGAATGAGTAGCAACAAGTGACATAGCAACAATGTTATAAATGGAAAATTAATTCCTGTGTGACCAAGGTTCTTAATATTAAGGTCAAAATTCTATTTTTATGGAGACCGAACACTCTACCAAATCTAGGTTTCATTGGATTGTTGATGTACTGGATTTGTAATAAGAAGATATGGGTTTGAAGCTTTATTGTGACAAATAGCACCTCACTGGTTCTAGTTTTCTTCATATGTCAAATGATTACCTCTACTATCCTGCCTAAGCCTAAACTATCACCCTATGATTCTCAAAGACAAGAGCAATTGAGGCCTCTATAAAGAAACAAGTAATGTCTTATGAAGGAGTTGGGAAGAAGGATTCTTTTCTCCTCAGGAAATGTTCAAACTTTATTTTATTATCAAGTAGGACATGACAACTCTAAGGTAAGAGTGGACATTGCTGCATTCACTCTCTTTGAGCACATAAGAAGAATATAGTAAATACCTTATATACGATAGGCACTGTGGTAGATGCTAAAGATAGAGATTAAAAGTGCATAACCCCTATATTGCTGAAACTTACAATCTATCATGTGTGTCTACGTAAAAGACACAGATATGGAAAAACAGAGACAGAGAATTAGAGAAGAACTGGGACAGTGGACAAAACTGGTTAGATAGAAACAGAGAGAGAAGGAGATAGAAAGAGATGGAGGCAAAGATAAAGACAGGCTTCAGGTAATAGAATTGTAATCACATTTTAAAATGTCTGGTGCAAGGAGAACAAAGAGTGCATGGAGTTATTATCAGTAGTTGGCAATTGCTAGGGAAGAGAGTGAGGTAGGGAGAAGTAAGATAGCGCAGGCTGTCATCTTGTAGCTCCCTATTTCCACTAATTATTCATGGTAACTAGGTGCTACGTTTTGTTTCTAAGCTGCTAAAGAACTGCAAGAGTTTGTAGGTGGCCTCTGAGATTGGTTCCTTGGGGGGGAAACTAAAACAACAACAACAACAACAACAACAACAACTCATTTTCTGTTTCCTAGTTTTAGCTCTGACAAGTAGGGAAAGTAGATTAAAGAAATGGAACAATGGACAAGTACTGGATCCAAATACTACATGTGGAAGGTTATAGCGCAATTAATGATAACTGGAGGCTGGGAATTTCCTAGCCAAATCTTCCTGATCCCCCACCTGAAAGGCACCCAAGGAGCTGATAAACAAAGGTTCCAAAACAAATATATATTTGTGTATACATGCATGTAAGTGTCTATATATGTATGCATGTATTATATAGATATATAATATACTATATACACACAATTGTATATAACTATATATTATGTACACATATATGCATACAACATGCATGTATGATATATAATACACATATACACAATTACACATATGTGTGTGCATGTGTCTGTGTATATATGTGTGTGTGTGTGTGCATATATACATATATTTTTTTTTGTTTGTTTGTTTGTTTTGCAAAATAAGTTAGATAAAAACAGTTAAACTGATGTGCCTCTTTGTGTGAATGGGGTTACTTTTGATGAGGGCAGCTACACACACATATACACTTGTGTATATATAAATTTATAATGTATATAAAATATTATACATCTGTAAAACAAAATATAATTTATTACTTTTTAAAAATTTACCTTTTAAAAAAATACCCTTTTTCTATCACAATTATTTCCTGAATTATCCTAGTAATGTCCAAAGAGTTCCATGTTCACCTGCAGCATTTATTAAGAGTTTTGGACAACCTGATCATGAATGAACTGTTTGTATATATACAGTATTTAAAATAGAACAAAAAAGGTAAAAAGAAAAAAAGCTGTCCTTATAATAAGAGACATATATTCAAGCCTAAATTCAAACAAGTATTTGTGTAACCCTAGGAAATTGATTTTACTTTTTTGATCCTTGCAAAATAGAAACGATAAGACTAGTACTACCCACCACCCAGAATTACCTTGAGGAGGCAATTCTTTATAAAGTATGAATTCAATTCATGTCAGTAAATATTTATTGTGGTCCTCCAACATATATGTGTGTATATATATATATATATATTTACATATATATATATATTTATATATATATTTATATATATATGTACACACATATATATATACACACACACACATATATACACACATATATATATGTGTATGTGTATGTGTATATGTATATGCATGTATATGTACATGTATTTGTTTATGTATATGCATGTATGTGTGTGTTGGTGTGTATGGATAGAAAATTAAAGCAATTCTTCCCTCAAAGAGTTCATTCTACTAAGGGCAGCATATACTACGTGCAAGGTAATTTGAGGAAGAAAGGATCATTAACAAGTAGGGAGAAATCAGGAGATACTTCATAGAGGAATTATTGTGAACTGATCCTTAGAGGAAGATAAGGATTTAGAAGGGTGAGGAGGCAGTGAATTTTAGGCATAGTGATCAGCTGATGAGAATCCATAAAAGTGGAAGATGAAATATTGAGTTCAGGGAATGGTTGATTAGCAGTCTAGTCAGGCTGAAATGAATAGTGTGCAAAAAGATATAATGGAAAACAGAAGTAGGTTGAAACCTGATTTGGAAGCTGTTAAATTTAAATGCTATGCTAAGGAGTTGCATTTTAACCTAGATGCAATAGGGAGTCACTAAAGGTTTTAAGTCGCCTAGAGAAATGATCAGATTTGTTCCTTATTAAAATTATTTTGGTAGCTGTGTGGAATATTGGTTAGAGAGGAAGAACCTCAAACAGTAAGGAAAATTAGGGCAATGTTCTAGTTGTCTAGGCAAGAGGGAGTGAAGGTGGGGACCATGTGAAGAAATATTTAAGAGATATAATGAAGGACTAGTCAAAAAAATCTTGAAAGCCTACTACATTTTTGTCTTTGCATCCTGAGGACCTACCACAGTACCTGTTATATAAATAAAGCTAAACAAATACTTATTGATAAGCTATTTCCTTTATCTCTCACTCCTCTGACATGGTAGAATGAGCCTTCTCCTACCCCCACACGCAGATTCATGTTGTATTTTCCTTGATGATATCTTGTATGCCATTCTCTATGGGCTAGATATTATTCATAACATGTTGCTGCTTCCTTAAAACCACCATATCTTTTTTTTTCCATTGCCTTTTGCATCACACACAAATTTCATTCTTTGAAATAGAATATACAAACAAAAATATTTCAAAATCACATTATGCAGAGTCATATGCTGTAGGATTTTCCAAAAAAAGTGAAAGTCCTAATTCCCTGAGGCAGACAGGTACTCCATTTCAGAGACCTGGTTGAACAGCTTTGAGGGCCATGGATTATCCAAGTTGATTTGCACCTCATTTTTCCCTTTTAAAATCATTGGGAAAGTGTTCAGTTCCTCTTTTCTCTGTGTTATGCTGAATGTAAGCATTATTACAATACCTTTAAAAAAACCTTTTGAGCAAAGTGTCTAAAATACTGTTTAGCAAAAGTGAAAGTAATATACATAGATATACACATACATGTGTGAATATATTTGTATGTAAGTATACACACACATACAATTACAGTTTTCTGTGAATGAAGTATATGAAAAGAAACTAGTCAGGCTAAATCAGTAAGATTCTTAGTCATTTTGCATATAATTTTCTCTTACAATGAATATGAAATTAGTTTAAATATTAAAATCCATCCTGTCATCCTCTCTGAAACACACTAAGTGGCAGATTGTACAGGCTATGTAATTTATCCAAAGTCACATAATGAGTCAGTCTTCTTTTTTCTTTAAATGATTTTATTCTGATAATCATATTAAGAAAGATGTAAAACAGAAAAAAAGAATATATCTAACATTAATGTTGTCCTTCCCCAGTTTTTGCTGTCTTTTGCCTTCTCTGTTTGCGGAAACAGACCAAGCAAACACAATTTTTCTTCTTTGCCTAATCAGAGGGAGATTTTGCTTTTAAAATTTGGTTCAGAGCATCCATCTATTTTGAGAATTTCAAGTCCTGTTTGTATCTGAAAAAATAAGGAAATCTTCATGATCATCTACATGGAATGAATAGAAGGTCCCAACTAACTGACTGATAACAGAGACTAACAGTTGCTAGAAATCTCTTAGTCCCAAGTTATCACTTTATTAAAAGTGGAAGTACCAAGAATAGAATTCTGTATCATCCAAAGTAATTGGGAAGTGTTGGTATTATTTCCTGTAGTAAAATAGTTCTTGCAATGCAGAGAGGCAGAGTGGACATCAGGCACCTTAGGTAAAGTCTTGTCAATTATATGCACTAGAAGTGAGATCTTGGGCAAATCATTTAAACTATCAGAGTCCTTTTACAGCTTTTGAATTGCTGATGCGCTCTTATAGAAGAAATTTAATTATCTGAGTTCCCTACATTATTGATATTAATGGTCAGAACAAACAAAAATGTTATTGAGTTAACAAAGAATATTATTCTAAGACTGTGTTTTTTACCCATGTACATGGCTATTTTATGTCATCCTGCTTATGTCCAAACTGGGATGGTTTTAGTGATGGGTAATCCTATGCCTCCTGATTAGGTGAGAGAATGCTGCATATGACCTGCATATCTGAAAAGAAGCTGACTTTAGTTTTTGCAGAGACCTTGGAAACCCATGTGGCTCGAAATGCTCTAGAATGTCTGTTAAGAGACAAAGGCTGTTGAGTAGTGTGCTAGAGATCCCCGAGCTGCTCACATGTATGGAAACTGGGCCTATCATTTTCTAGACCTTCACTCAGGGCTTTCAATTCTAGATGATTCTGAGAGGGGAGCTCCGTTGGGTGTAATAATGCCTTGTCTCCCAGTCTAAACAGATTTCTTATTTTACTGCCAACTGAAGAGGTCATTTATTCTTGTGTGTCCCCTGTGGTTGCAATCTTGTAGATGTCTTATTTGTTTTTTGTTTGTTTGTTTTGCTTGGAAAAATGGATTTACTTACTATTTATGCTCTTTAGTGATAGTCTTTTGTTGTAACTAGTATTTGGCTGGAAAGGGCTAAGCTGGTGTAATTTGGGAGCATCCTTTCCTCCTTAAGAGCTGTCAAGACAGACGTTTGTCTTCTCATTCTAGAAACTTACCTTACATTTTGAGATATTTGAAAAGTGTCAGATGTCATTTGAGTCTGACACTTCTCCTGGAGATAGGAGAGACCACTGCTGGGGCTCTCCTGGGTCTTGACTACCATTTCCCTCATTTGTTATTCTAAGCTTGATTGCCGGTGGTGGAGGCAGAGCCCTCATTCTACTTTCCACAAAGTATGGGACACACTTCAGATTCTTTCTTTCCAAGATACCTGAAAATGTATCATCCATGCTTAACACAGTTCACTTTGAAGAGCAGATGATCAGGAACTTTAAAGAAGCAGGAAATTAAAAAAAAATGTGGAGAAAGTAGATTTAGCAGTATCAGATATTAAACTATATTATGAGGGAGAACCTTATGGAAGTGTAAAGAAGAAGGTTTTGATTATTTCCAATTAAAATATTATTGTGTAAATGAAGCCTATCTAGCCAAGAATAGAAGGAAAGCAGAAAAATGGGATGGGGTGAACAATTTTTTTAAGAATTATCTAATTAATTTAATTTTTTATTACTTTTATTTATTTTAGTTTACATCATTCATTTCCACAAGATTTTCATTTACAAATTTTCTCCTCATCTTTCCCCTACCCACCACCCCAAAACAACCATCCCATTCTATAACTCTTTCCCCAATCTATTCTCTCCTACGTCCTCCCCCATCACACCTCTGATTTTCTGGTAGGACAAGATAAATCTCCCTACCACACTGCCTGTGTATCTTAAATTCCATTTGAATGTAGTTAATAATAATAATAATTGTGTGTGGTGTGTGTGTATATATATGTATATATGTATGTATATATATATATATATACATATTTTAACATTTGATTACAGAACTTTAAGTTCTAGATTCTTTCTCATCCTCCCTCGTCACCCACCCCCAATGGAAGAACAAGCAATCAAATACAGGCTGTACATGTGTAATTACACACAACCTCTCCACAGTGGGCATATTGTGAGAGACTGTTTACATGTCCCTCCTTCCTATCCCGACCCCCCATTCCACTCTCTATCCTGTGCCTGTCCCTATCCCTCTATAGAAGTGTGCACTTCCATCATCCCTCCCCCCCCAGACTGCCTCCCTCCATCATCCCACCTCTCATCCCCATTCCCCCTACTCTCCTATGTGGCAACATACCCAGTTTAGAGTTTATGTCATTCCTTCCCTAAGCCACGTTCAGTGAGAGTAAGGTTGACTCTTTCCCTTTTGCCTTCCTGTTCTCCCCCTCTGTTGTAACAATTATCCTTTGCCTGTTCCATGAGATGTTCAACTCCTTTCTGTCTCTCCCTGTCTCCTCTCAATCTAATCCTCTCTCACCTCAGGATTTCATCTTTTAGAATATTGTCCCTTCATAGTCAATTGATCTTATGCCCTCTATGTATTCATATATATACATACTCAGATATGTGCTTGTATGTATATATAAACCCTCTTATATAGATATATATGTATGGATATGTATATATACATTTGTATTCCCTTCACCTATCCTCATACTGAGAAAAGTTTCATCAGTTACAATTGTCACTTTTCCATGTT
>CM053583.1:140948877-141004159 GCA_028627135.1 Pseudochirops cupreus
TTTGCTTCTTATGCTTAATCTTACTCATGGTTGGTCAGATTGTGATTTTTTTTTTAAATCTCTGTGGGGCTCTTCTTCCAGAAGGGAAAGATCTGTCCCAAATTGCTGGGGTCCTCCTGGCTGCTGTAGCTCTCAGGAAGGTGCTGGGTCCCTTTCCTACTTACTTCCAGCTCACTGGATAATGAAGACTCCAGGACCGAGGCCCAAGACCACAGTCTGGATCCAGGCCACTCAACGCGAGAGCACTTGGCCTCTGAACAATTGCTTAGTCCCCCTGCTGTCTGCAGGCCATGGGCATGGAAGCTGCAATGTGGAGGCAGATTCAAAACCTCTGCCTTTTGCTTTCCCGCCCTGGAGGCAATTTGGCTGAACCGCTTTTCTCCCCCAATTTCGCAAGTACTACTGACCTAGTTCTGAACGCTGCTCCCAGCTGCCGCTAATCTGAGGTTCTGAGGCTCCTCCCATCCAGCCGCCCCCAGGGCTCAGACAGGGCTTCAGTCCAGGCTGGGTTTTGGTTTGTGGTGCAGATATGGTTCCTCGTAGCTGAGCTGACTTTAGTGGAAAGTATATTTTTGTGTGTTTTGGAGTTCTAGGATTAGTTTAGAGTCATATTTTATGGGTAATTTGGGGTGGCTATGTGAGAGCTGAGATATGTTGCTGCTCCTATGCCGCCATCTTGGCTTCCCCCCTCACCCCCTGGGACCATTATATCTCAAAGTTATTTTCCTTGATTTTACTTTTGTTATACAGGACATTTTTCTTCTTTTTAATGGACTTTAAATTTAAAATGATACTACAAAAGTTGCCCTGCTCATCTTCCCTCTATGAACACTGCTATCTTTGGTGCATTTTAAAATATATCTCTGATGCTCTTTTTTCTCTTTTTTTCTGTTTATCCCTTTCTGTCTCTCTATCTCCTTTTTCTTTCTTGTCATGTATCATTGCACTTTTAAAATTTTCACTCTCGCTTGTCCCACAACCTCAAAAACTAATGCCTTCCCATATATCAAAAGTAAAATCAAGGAATATAACTTTGAGATACAATGGTCATTCTGCAAATGTATGTCTCATTTGTCCCTACAGCCTGTTATCACTCCAACAGAGGATGGTATATGTGCTTCATTATTAGTCTCCTGGACTTTTGGTTAATGATTACATTGATAATAATTCTTTTCTATTATAATTTCAGGTGCTTTTATCCTTTTGAATTCTCGGATTAGGTTAATTGCTGGGATTTCACCCATCTGATAAAGAGGAAAGCACACAATAAATAGAAAAGCAAGGAACGGGGGCAATGAAGGAATACTTCTAAGTCTGAATACTTAGAAGGAGGAGGTAGCATGGTGTAGTGGCAAGAGTATTTTACCTGGAATTGGAAGATGTGAGTTCAAATCCTAATTCTAGTGCTTTCTTTTTACTAGTGCAACATTGGATAAATTCTGTGGGGCTTCAGTTTCTTCATGTGTAAAATGATGAGATTAGATGGCCTCTGAGGGCTCTTCCAGACTCTCATCTATGATACTACATGCTGAGCAAGTGGGAAGGACCTTCCCTGACAGATGAAAGAGAGGACATCTAATGGGGATCTTCAACATGACTTACTTAGAAAAAGTCCTTTGGTAATTTTGTATGTTAAAGAACAGAAATAATAAATAATATGGAACTTCTGTTGGTTGAGCAACCAGAGAACTTGTGTACCCTCTTAGAAGGAATAATAAAGTCTATAGAAGGAGAGTTGAGCAGTGAACAAGTTGGGGCATAGGGAAAAGATGGAGCCACAATGGTCATCCCTGACTGCCCTCAACCCAAGGCAATACTGGGAGTCACAAGGGTGATATAATTCCCTATGCTACATAAGGAAAAGTGACTCTCTTGGGTATATATGGACTCAAATGAGAGTGTAATTTGAGTACTTCTAAAATAAAATCATTATATATTTTAAGGTGATGTGATTGACATCTTTTGGGAGCAGATATATCCAGGTACAAGTTGGGTGGGGTCAGACCAACAAGGGAAGTGAGATGCCTCCAGATTTTCCAAAGCATGGAACTTCTTTGTATTATCCTTCTAAAAAGAATATGGCAAGAAAAAAAATTCCATGAAAGTTGATGAGAAAATGGAAATAAAATTCAGTTAGTTCGGCTTTTTGAACAGAAGATTAAAAAACAAATTTTAAAATAGCTTGAGAATCCTATCAGCTAACCAGTCATTGCCTATCCTCCTCGAATAGAAATCAATGGTCTTCAACCTGAAAAAAATTTCACAAAGTTTTGTGAAGGCTAACATTAGGAATAAAAGACAACAGAAGGTATTGAGTCAAAAAAGACAGAGACTTAAGAATCATGTGTAATTCTATATCCTTTTATATTTTCATGGAAGGACTAGGGTTATTTTTCAAGACTTGAAACTTCCTTTTTTTCCCTGTTTTCAGTTATGTAAGTGTGCTTGCTGGTACTAAATCGTAAGAATCTCATGCTGATTTCAGAAATGTTCAAGGCACAGGAGTTATACCAAACTATATCTTATTTTCCTAATAAAGACAGAAGCAAGGAATCAAGAATGGGATATGATAGTGTGAGTGTTTATCACTAAAGAAAATTTGGAAGTCAAGCCCTAGAGATCACTCTTAAAAGAAAAGTGAGCCCTGAGATTCAGGTTGTCACAAGACTCTCTATATTCTGTCAGTGGAGGCTCACAATAATGCTGTGTGGTAGGCAGAATTATCATTTTAATTTTACAGGTGAGGAAACTTCCCCTCAAAGAATTTGTATCATCTAAGTTTCTGCAAATAACATTTGTAAAGTGAACAGGTGAGATTAGAATATAAGTCTACTTAAAGTTCTTCTATGAATACTTTTTGGGTAGGTGAACACTTGACCTAACTCTTTGGGAAAGAAGAGAGTTTCTTTGCTTCATTATCCTCCTCTGAAGATAATCATAGTCTTCTCTGTTCCCATAGTAATTGTCTTTGGGTTCATTCTTTCTCTTTTGTGCACTTTTTTTTTATTTGTCGTAGTTTAGTTTTTGTAATCACTGCTACTTTTGGGGTATGCAGCATAGTGCGTCCGGCCTCAGATTCTCCCTTAGTTTTCCCCTCAGCCTGGAACTGAAACAAAGTCCTCTAGCCTTCTATAAGTGCCCATAACCATCAGAGTTCCCGTACCACTGCTTCTGCACTCACTGGATATATGGTGTTTCCTTCTTGCCCCTGCCCTGCCTTTACAGAACCACATGGGCTGACTATCCTTGTCAGTAGAGATTCCTTTGATCTTCCCTAGCTCAGACACCCAACTCCCCTTACTGTCCTAGGGATAAAAGTTCCTGTGACAGAGATTGAACCAGCCTCCCAACTCAACTAACCCTAGGACTTGCCACTTGTTGTGTAAGTAGACCCTACCCTAGAGGAGTTTACTCTTCACACGTACCAAACCTCATCCTGGGATTTTTCTTCAGATTTTCTCTGATTACTCTAGGAAGACTCCTGTCCTACCCCTACTCTTTTTTATTTTTACCTCTCTATGCTCACTCTGTGGAGCTATTTTATCACTTTTGAGTGGGCAAATCTTGAGAACTTGGAGTTTTCTGACCTACTCCACCATCTTCCCAGAGACCTCTTCAATGTGTTTTATTTCTATCATGATTATTACTTATTGTAGCAACCAGCTTGGTTTTTATACAGTGAAGACGATTCAAATAACAATAAAAAAATAGTGATTACTCTAAATTCAGGGCAGCTATCTGGCACAGTTGATAGATTTCCAGGCCTAGAGTCAGGGAAGCTTAACTTCCTGAGTTCAAATCTGGAGTCAGACCCTCTTCAACTATGTGACACTTAGCAGGTCACAGCCTGGTTCATTTCCTCATTTATAAAATGAGTTGGAGAAGAAAATGGCAAAGCACTTCACTATGTTTGCCAAGGAAGCCACAAATGATGTCACAGACATTCAGATGTGACTGAAATGACTGAGCAGCAAACTCTAGTTAGTGGTTTTCAACCTACTTAATGCCCCAACCCTTTAATACTCATATGTGGGCATATCTGCATTTGGGCAGACCCACCTGGAGACGGATAGAGGAGCAGTGTCTCAGTTCCTAAAATCATTGGAAATATGTGTTTTCCTATGGTCTTAGGTGACCCCATTCTACCCCAAAAGGGGTCGCGACCCACAGGTTGAGAACAACTGCTCTAGGTTAAGGAACTTAGCATGAGAGAAGCATGCTACAGGGCATAGAATGTTAGAATTGGGTCCAGAATAACAGGACTCCATTTCTCCCTCTGATTATTACTCTTTGAGGGACCATGGACTCCCTTCATTTCTCTGAATTTAAATTTCCTTATATTTGAAATGGGAGATATTATTCTTGACTCAATGGTTCATTGTTAAGTTTAAGTGAGATAACATGCGTAAAGTGATTTGTAAATCTAATTGCTATGTTATTATTGGTAGTTATTATCACCAAAGTGTCTTCTTATAGGTCAATCAACCTATTTGATTCTTGGTTTTATAATTTATAAAATGGATAAAATTAGCTCTGCTTATGTCACAGCATTGTTGTGAGGATTGAGTCAAAAAGTCAATAAGCATTTATTATATGCCAGATGTTATGAAAGGCTGTGGGTAGAGAAAGGGAAAAAAAATAAAACATTCTCCTCAGAGAACTCACATTCTGTAAGAAGATTTAAGTTCACATTTAAGAACTTAAAAAAATACAGAATAGTTTGTAAGGAGAGTTTCTGTTGGAGGAAGAGAAGAAAGAAAAACCTCTTGTAAATAGAATTTGAGTTAAAGATTTTCTATGAAAGGAAGGAATCATTACAAGTACTGAGTATGGTTTTGTACAAAGGCCTGGTGACCAGAAGTAGAATGTCACATATGAAGAATAGCCAAGAGAATGATTTCACTGAGCTAAAGAGTCAGAGGGGAGTATGTGAAGAGTAAAAAGAAAGCTCATTTGGTTGAACTACAGGGTCTATGAAGAGAAACACTATGTAAGTTAACCTTGATCCATTGTTGAAGTCCATTGTGTGTGTACACACATACATACGTGTATATGTACATGCAAGTATGTATGCATGTATGTATTTTATATATGTAGTGTGTGTGTGTGCATGTTGCAGGTATAGAGGAGTCTTGGAATGGGAATTTACCATTTCCACTACAAATTGTAATTTTTTTGAATTGGTACATAAGTCCTTGGGAATAGTTTCACAGAGCCAGTGAGTGTAAAAGTCTGTATTTGAACCTTAGACCTCAAGACTCCAAAACCAATTTTCTATCTGGTACACCACATCATCAAATAATTGTTTAAAATGTGAAGTGCTAAATATATGTAAATATTATTGTATAAATCATTTTTGTTGATACCTCTATTTTCATCTTATCAAAAATTTTGTTTTATTCTTAAGTTAAAGCAATAAAACAGTATTTCTTATAAATAAAATTGAACAAAGATTAAGAATTGTATATGATAGTATGAATCATAATTTGACATTTGCTTTAAAAAATGTACAATACTTTTATATGTTTCTTGAAAAGAAGTTCTTTTCTATACTTTCTTCTGAATTTCCTGCTGTCCCCTTTAATAAAAAAAAAATGATTCAGTAGTCCCTGGTAATTCTTCTTCCCTATTATACTCCCCTCCCTTTGGAAAAAAAAAATCAAAACAAAATTAAACATTGGAATAAATTATCATAGTCAAACAAAACAAAGCAATACAGTGACTTGATACAAAAATATGTCTGCATCTTTAGTGTATCAGTTCATTTTTTCAAGGACTTTTAGCCCTGGGGAAATCCATTGCCCCCTGCCCCCAAAACCTTGATTACAATTTTTATATAGTTACTCTTTAATTTCTGTGTATGTGTAAATCGAGCGTATACACACACATGTGGATGCTTACATTCATCCATGCATGTATTGTAGTTTTTTATCATTACTCAATGTTGTGTGAATTTTAGGATTGTGGCTAAAATAAACTAATGGGAATTGACATTCTTGATTTGAATTTTTACATTTATATATTTATTTGAAGTTCCTAAAACCTTCTGCTTCAAAAGATACTTTTTTTAAAACAATAAATGAATGATTAGATAAGGGACAAGCTACTTTCCTAATTATTTCTGAAACTTTGATAGAAACTTTGATAGAAATGTTGCCAACTTACATATTTTTTTGTTCATTTTTAGTTTTCAACATTCATTTCCACAAGATTTTGAGTTACAGATTTTCTCCTCATCTTTCCCCTACCCATTACCCCCAAAATAGCAATCCTACTGAATACCCTTTACCCAAGTCTGCTCTCTCTTATTTCCTCCTCCATCCCCCCTCTGACCTTCTAGTAGGGCAAGATGGAGTTCTATACACCAGTGCCTGTATATCTTATTTTCCAGTTGCATGTAAAAATAATAATTTTTTTTAACATTTGATTTTAAAGCTTGGTTTCCAGATTCTTTCCTTTCTTCCTTCATTATCAACCCCATACTGGGAAGATAAGCAACTCAATATAGGTTATTCACATGTAGTTACACAAAACATTTCCATAGTAGATATACTGTGAAAGACAGAGTATATTACCTTCCATACTATTCTGCCCCCCATTTACTATATTTTCTACTTTGACCCTGTCCCTTTCAAAAGTGTGTGCTGCTAACTATCCCCCCTTCAATCTGCCCTCTCTTCTATCGTCTCCCTCCATACTTATCCCCTTCCCCCATACTTTCTTGTAGGGTAAGATACCCAATTGAGTGTGTATGTTAATCCATTCTTAAGCCAAATAGAATGAGAGCAAGGTTGATCCATTTTCTTTTGACTTCCTGTTCTTCCCCTTCATTGTAACAGTTTTCTCTTGCCTCTTTTATATGAGACAATTTGCCATATTCTGTCTCTCCTTGTCTTCTCTCATTATATTCCTCTCTTACCTCTTTACTTTATTTTTTAAAATATCATCCCTTCCTATTCAACTGATCCTGTGCCATCTGTTTATGTATACACATACACATATATACACACACTCACAGATGTGTTTATATACACATATACCCTCTTCTATAAATATAACATATATATATATATACACATACATACATTTATCTGTGTGACTGTGAGTGCGTGTGTGTGTATACACATACATATTCCCTTCAACTATCCTCATATTGAGAAAGTTTCATGAGTTACAATTATGGTTTTTCCATGTAGGAATGTAAAAAGTTGAACTTTAATAAGGTCCTTATGATTTCTTTTCCCTTGTTTACTTTCTCAGGTTACTCTTCCATCTTGTATTTGAATGTCAAATTTTCTATTCAATTCTGTTTTTTTCATCAAGAATGCTTTCAAGTTCTCCATTTCATTAAATGAACATATTTTCCCCTGAAACATTATACTCAGTTTTGCTGGGTAGGTGATTCTTAGTATTAATCTCAGCTCCTTTGACCTCTGGAATATAATATTCCAAGCTCTTTGACACCTTAATGTAGGAGCTGCTAGATCTTGTATAATCCTGATTATATTTCCACAGCACTCAAATCCTTCCTGGCTGTTTGTAATGTTTTTCTTCTTGACTTGGGAACTCTGGAGTTTAGCTATGATATTCCTAAGAATTTCCTTTTTGGGATCTTTTTCCAGAAGTGATTGGTGAATTCTTTTAATTTCTTTTTTGAGCTCTGGTTCTAGAACACCAGGGAAATTTTCCTTGAGAATTTCTTGAAAAATGATATCTGTGTTCTTTATTTTTTTTAATCATGGCTTTCATGTAGTCCAATGGTTTTAAAATTATCTCTTGTGGATCTACTTGCCAGGTCAGTGGTTTTCCCAATGAATTGTTCCACATTGCCTTCTATTTTTTTTTTCATTTGTTGGATCTGTTTTATAGTATCTTGATTTCTCATAAAGTCATTAGCTTCCTTTGGCTCCAGTCTAATTCTGGAGGAACTATTATCTTCAGTGAGCTTTTGCAATTCCTTTCCCATCTGTAAAATTTGACTTTTTAAGGCATTCTTCTTCTCATTGGCTTTATGGACGTCTTTTGCCATTTGAGTTAGTCTATTTTTTAGATTATTATTTTCTTCAGTCAGGTTGTTGACTCACTTTTCATGATTTTCTTTTATCATTTTCATTTCTCTTCCCAATTTTTTCCTACACTTCTCTTACTTGGTTTTCAAAATCCTTCTTGGTCTATAACCAGTTCATATTTTTCTTGGAAGTTTTTGATGTCAGAGTTCTGACTAAATGGTATTTCTCCCATTCCATGCTTTAATCCTTTTTATGCCCAAAAACAAAACACAAGGTTGATTACTCTGCTTGCTTTGCTTCCTCTGCTTGCTCCTGTTGTCAGTCAATTACTTGACTTTTGAACTCTTTGCCAAGGAAGAACTCTGCTTCCATATAGCAGAGCTTTGTCCCAAATTGCTGGGGTTTTTTCACCTGCCTGAACTCTTAGGAGGGTGCCTTCTCTGCAGTCCCAACAAGCCTTGTTCCACTGGCCACATACCCCAGGATCTCCACCCAAGACAGTGATCCAGATCCAAACAGGCTAAAGCAAGAGCAATTACCCTCTGAATGGTCACTTGGTCCCCCTAAGATCTATAGACCAAGATCTCTTGAGGTAGCCTTGTAGGGAAGCAGCTGCAACTGCTACAACTCTGCCACCTCTTGCCTTGGGGGCAGGGGCCAGACTGTGACCTTACTTTCCAACAGAGCTCCCTACGGACCTTTTACTTACTCTTTGGTGTTTATGGGTTGATGAGTCTGGAATCCACCACAACTGCTGGTGCTTCACTCTCTTGAAGTCTCCTTTGGCAGCTGCCCTGAAGCCAAAACCACATAGCTAATGCAGGACTGTGCTCTGCTCCCAGCACACTGCAATGAATCCTTCCTTTAGGCCTGTTGGGGTGCCTACAGCGGGAGATGTTTTTCTATCTGTTACTTTGTGGGTTCTGTAGAGTTTAGAGTCATATTATAGGTATTTGTGATGGTTGTTGAGGGAGCTTATGAAATTTTCTGCTTCTATGCCACCATCTTTGCTCTGTCTCCATTTTTTTTTACTTTTAGACACCTTGAACTTGAATTACTTTACATAAAGTTCTATGAATAAGCTTGTTTTTAGTTAGTGATCCCATATCTATTTGTCTATCTTCTATCTACATACATATGCAAATACATGTATATATATATATATATATATATATATATATATATGTACATACACAATACACACATACACACATACACAAACATGTAGATATGTGGATATGCATACAAATATTCATACATGTATCTATACAGATATGTAGATTACAAGGAGAGATGTGTCCATTCTCATAATTTAAATGGATGATAAACAGAGTATATAAAATCCCACTTGATTGATATTTTGGATATTGTGCTAAAGGTTTCTTTTCCCCTGTCTTATTCTTTGTCATGTAGAATAGTACTCTGGAAGCGAGTAAGGGAATACTTTGTGAAATGCCATTAAAAAATACAAAATAGATCAACCAACACTTGCTTTTTTAAATGCACCTCTATGACACATTTGTGTAAATGTCACTGTGATGTTTAAATGTTACATACAACTAAATTGGTTTTAAATTTAAGTCCATAGAGCTTTGCAAATATAATATGGTGTAACGACAACATGATACCGTTGGTGCGAAGAGAGAGTATTCATTGAATTTCAACTGTCTTATTATTCAAGCTAAGATGCATCATGATACAGTAAATGAAAAACTGCCTCTTGAATCAGAAAAAACTGGGTCACAGTTACTCCTCTAAAGGACATCTATGGGCCATCTAATTTTGGACAAGTCATTTAAACTCTGAATGGTACAAGATACCCTTAATGACTCTAAGTTGCAGAACCATTAGTGATCCACATTTGTAGAAGGATTTTTTTTTCCCAAGGTGAACATCTTTTACCTCTGAAATTATGATCTTGAGCAAAATAACAAATATCTGATCTCATTTTTTTTTTCCTGAGCTTCACAGTACAAAGGAAAATGGAAACCTTAGTTTTCATGACTGTAATACATTGTACGCCTGAAATTAATTGAATCCTCAAGTGGATCTGTGATTTAATATATATGAATGTGGTTTGCCTATTCTATCTAAGACTTTTCTCCATGGACTTATATAAGTTCATAACAGGAAGTTGATTCCTTTAATAGGTTAAAGAAAGTGTGTGGGATGTTCAGAGAGGACAAGTACCTCTGGTGAGAGGGTTTGCTGAATCTTCTCAGGACTACTCAGTGTCTTTGGTATCTGCCTGTCATGTAAATCTCACCTATGACTCCAAGCTTTAGTATGTGCAATGGTCATACCCTGGTAAAACTGACTTCCCAGACAGGTCCAACAAGGCTGAAGGTATCTCATGGGTGTCAAATCCATTGGTGAGTTAGGGTGAAATGTACCTAAGCATATGAAGACTTCTAAATTTGTTCCCACAGCCATAAAGGTGGATGAAGTAGGTGCTGTGAAGCGCTCAGAGTGGTCAGACATTGAAGGCACCAAGCTCATCCACTGCTTCCTGGGTCATTGCCAGTGGTCTTCCCTTCTGTCTTGTCACTTAACACTAACTTAACACTTAGTTAAGTTTCTTAACTAAGGAAGACAGAGTAAGGTTTACAACTCTGCAAGTCTTTCTCATGTAAATCAAATTCACACACAAGTCAAGATATCACCTGTCATACCCCAACATTGGGGTGTCATTGATCTTCAGAAATGAAGTATGAACAACAGCAGAAAATTAGAAGAACTTCCTTATTTTGCTGTGAGATTGTGAGGATAGTAGAGAAGCCTGTAGAATAATGGAGAACCTCACCCTATATCACCACCTCAAAAATTCCTATTTCAACTCTTCTTTCAAAATATGTTCTGCAATCTGTTTTTCTTATGCTACTAGAAGAGAAGATCAAGTGTCTCAGAGTCAGGAAGACTTGGGTTAAAATCCTGCCTATATTGCTTCCTATCTGGGTAAGATAACTGTGTAGGTAGGTAGCTAACTTATCAGAATTCAGTGTAATCATCTGTAAGATGGAGTTAACTTCATGTTAACGGCCTTTATGCTTCTTTGTAGCCCTAAATCTATGATCCTGGTATTCTATGATTATTTAAAGTAAGATTCTTGAAGCCAAGAATTCTTTTTCATTTTTGTCTTTTTATTCTTAGTACCTAGTTCAGTTTCTGGAACCAAAGAAGCTGTGCCTTTAATTGAATTGAATTGACCACAAATGTTTGAAATTTCACACCCTGGAGCAAAGTCCTAATTGCTTACCCCTAGTTAAAGCTCTGAAGGGAACCTCTGGTTCCCAGTTCCACAATTCTATGATAGTTATAGTCATTTTCTTTTTCTCATTATGAACCTCTCTGCTGTCATTTTTTTTCAAGCAATACTCCCTGCTACCTTCAGCCTTGTTCAGTCCTCTGTAGGAGATTACCCTTTATTCATTAATTCGCCTTTCAGTCTGTACTTCTTCCTAAATATGGTTGGTTATTTAAACACACAAAGAGGGGGTTGGTATTTATTTCATACTCTTTCTTCCAAGAGAATGTAACTTCACCGACAGTGACTGTTTTCAAAGGTTACTGCATTCTGTCTTATCATTTGAAATTTCAAACAGTCATATCTGACACTGTAGCTGGACTTTGAAGAGTGAAGGAACTGGGTAGGGAGACTACCCTGAATTTGGAAAACCATAAAAATCATTGTTTTGTTTTATTTTACTTTGCTGCAAACATAATCCTCTTTAACATCAGTACCTATTCATGAATGATATACAATGCTATAAGAAAAATCTCTTTATTTAATTGAGAAGCTTAGAGGATTAAAGAAAAGCCAGTTGACTAATTCTTATAGTGTTCTTATGGTTTAGCTGGAAATCAGGCATTATCTTTATTGTACATGTGGGTAAATAGAGGCAAGAAAGGTTAAACGCTTACCCTAAAGTAATGTAACACACTTAGTACTGGCAGATATTTTCAGTCCCACATGAATGCTTTGTGTATGCTATGTCTAGATAACATACTTCTTCAGACAGACCTACTTCTCTACTTTTCTCTGGAGAATCATCTGTTCAGTCTTAGGTATCATTAAGGTAGCTCCTTGCATAGTTAATTTGACATCACTTTGTGAGTTCCCAAGGTTCTTTCTGTTCAGTCCTCCTCTCTAATTAATCTTCCCACCCCCAATTCAATTCAGCGTAGGAGGTATTTATGGCAGAAGGATTCTGCAAAAACCATGAAAAGCCATCTTGCCATATAACTATAAAGGCAATCATTGACTTTAACGGAACTGTGGAACCCATTTCTCAATGGAAGATGAACTCAATGTTCTTAGGCTGATCATTATCAGAGCTGATTCATTAGCTATGGTCTAGGATCGTAGTAGTTCCAGCTCATGTATCTAGATGAAATGTCAATTACACCTTGTGGCAAGTTATGGTATCATGTTTTGTGAAATTTTGTAACTCAAAGACTAAACTTGATTAAGAAAACCCATTTAAAAATAACCAATTAATATAAAATCCCCAAAAGGCCTGGTATAGACTAGTAATGAAGAGAGAGGTAAATCCTAAAGCTGACCTTTTCTGATAGTGATTGACTTATGTTATTTTCTCCTTTCTTAATTAGGCATTTCATATTTTAATACATCTGTGTTTATTTAATAATTCTAATCATATGAATATGGAAATTTATAATTGCTTCCAGTTGTTTTCTTTTTCTAAAATTACATTAGTCTGTTTCAATGTCTAATATGCCACTGACTAAAAAGTAAATTGTCTACATTCCTTTTTATTTTACCATATATTCATTTATTTGTTGTGGAATTAAGTGATTTCACCCAAGAATCATTTCAGTGAATGAATGCTTAAAGAATAATGCCTTTATTATGATATAGTTGAGCTCACACAAGGAAAGTCTTCATAAAAAAATAAAACAAGAATACAGTTTTATGAAAAGTGTATGTAGAGTGAAGACAACTTGCCACAAAAAAAATAGACTAGGCTTCAGCTCCACAACTGGAATTTTCTTTTTTTTTTTCCTGGTCCATATATTAAAATGTATGGGAACTGTGATGTATAGCAGGTGCTGAAGTACTCAAACTGACAAATTCATGAATTCTTAGGTTTTATGGAGCAGTGGAAGAATTTTTTGGTCATTTGATTTAAATAATGTAGACCTCAAAAAGTAAAGATTAATTTGTTAAATAGAAAAATAAAAACTAGGTTAAGAAGTATTTTAAATTATATAAAAGCCCTAAATTTATAACAATAGTATATTTTCTTTCTCGGCTTACACCTAATTTAAGACATATTACCTTTTCTGGCAGAAATATACTGAGGGCTGGGTGACCTGGATTTTCTCCCCATGGAGTCAACTTAAAGTGCTCTTGTAGATGATAATACCAATAGCTATTTTGTATTACTAAGGACATAGTAACTAAGCCTGAAGAATTAACTTTCCTGTAGCCAAGTGGGTGATAAAGCTCTCTGAATGTCCTTAGGCTTTTTCTTGGATATCAGCTATATATAACCTGTTATTGAAGCCCATCCTTATGGTCTTTCCCTCTTGGTGGGACCTGCCAGAGCTTGTAGTCTGATAACATTACCTTTGAGAACTCAGGATCATTTACATAGGAAAAGATAGCATCAGAAGAAAGACTAACATAAGTTTTGCTTTCAGTATATTTATGACTCACTATCTGGAATTGTAATTTGCAAATTTAATTTAGTGATATCTTTCTATCTGTCTTTTCTTATGACTTTGTAATCACAATTGTATTGCAATACTAATTCGTAAGTTCACATTTAACTGGTATTCCAAATTGTTCCATTCCATGGAATTGTCAATTTGATAAGTGATTAGGTTGTATTGTGTCTGCTGTACACATGCATCCTTAAAATAATTAAAACCTCTCTTGACTAGCTCCTGACATTTCCCAACTCTTTCCTCATAATTGTTGTTTTATCTAATTTAAAAAGTTGTATTGTTATATTTTATGTTTATATCATATTGATTTCCAAATAAGCACTGTAACTCAACACTATGTTGAGAGAAATATAGTGAAAATATTGCTCTCCATTTAGCAGGTGAAGGAAATGAATGTCTACTCAATGTCAAAATGATTTGCCCTACAAATCATTTTGTAGCACAGAGGTATGCCCTACACAAAACTTTGTCTGCTATCTTTCAGCAATACAGATATAACAGAACTTAGCAAGGAGTTAGCAAGTATATAACAGTAAACCAGGCTTCTCTGGACGCCCACTTCTAACATGGATCCTTCATTGAGGGGCCTTTGGAGCATGCTTAATTTGTCTAACTTGGAGGCTACTGTGTCCCCTACCATGCAGGTGGCAGTAGCGCTCTTTGGTTGGTTGCTGGAGTTTTTAAACCTGGAGTGATTAAAACATTTTTTTTTCTGGTAGAACTCTTTTCCATGATTTTTTTTCTTCTATTCTCTTTTTGACAGGTATTATCTACTGTGCCCAGTTTGGAGGCCATGAACTGAATTGGTGACAGAAGGATTCTTCTTTCTCTGCTTTATGCTCTAAGGAGCGGGCCTCAGTGTTTGTTTCTATTCTCTGTTGTTTATTCTTTTTTGGTGCCAGAGGTGATGTTCATGGTCCTCATAGTGACCTTTCCAGAAATAAAGGCATAGTGATGCAGCAAGCCAGCCTGCATTGGAAGTCATGAAAGTCCTGAGAAGACAAGGTACCTGGACTGGAGTCTGAGGCGGGGTTTGCACTTGTAACTAGGATTGTGATCTATGGGAACCAAACTAAGTTATAAACCTAATCCTACTCCCCTCCACAAAGACTGAGGAGGTGGTATTTGATGGAAGAGATATTATATCTCCCACATAATTGGGGAGTAAGTTTTTATATTTGTGATTATTCCTTCTGAAATACCTATTTCTATGTAAGGTTAATCTGACTTAGTGACCAATGAAAATGGGATATAGGGTACAACCCCCTTCAATTGAGACAACACTATTAATGAGGGATGGAATTAATGGGAGAGTACCCAGACTTCTAATACAATTAAGGGTGCTGGAAATATTGGGGGAAGAGTATCTAACCTACTTGGCCTTCAGGTGGTGGGGCTAGGGTAAAAAATGTTTTCTAATTAATTAAAATTAATTAAATTCAATTAATTAATTTAATTAAAATAGGGTTCTTACAAGTATCAGTGATGAGCTCCTCCTAGTTCATTTCCCCTACTGAATACCCCAACTGAGGGCAGTTTGTAGCAGTTGCCCTAGTTTGTAAGACTTACCCTATGATGTTTATCTCAAGTTACTTTCCAACCAAGGGTAATATTCACTAAAGTGTTAGTTCACAGAATGTAGACCAAAAAACTTAAAATAAGCAATTTGCTAGAACTAAATTATTCCTTTATTTGTGAAAAAAGTATAAAAATTCAGCACACATTGCTTTAAAATTTATTATTATTTGATCAGAATTAAGCTTAAATTGACTTTTGTTCTAGGAGTGGGGGGAAAGTTAATCTGCTAAGATAATAAATTTCCCACATATCATGTTGCTGACAAGAGGCAGAGGGATAGTTGAAGAACTTTTATAAATGTTTTCACATTAATTTTTCTTTATGCAAATAGGTGTTGATCATTACAATTGAGCATTTTATTATATTTAATACTTCATTTTCTGCAATTACATGTAAAAAGAGTTTTGAGCTTCCATTTTTATTTTTTTTAATTTTTAATTGATTTATTTATTTACTTTTAGTTTATAAGAAGCAGTTCCAGAGTCCCTTGAGTTTCAAGTTTTCTCCCCTCCCTCCCCCTCCCCCCCCCAATGGTGGCATGCAGTCAAGTATAGAATCTGCAAATACTTTCACACTGGACGTTAGTCTGATTGTATAGAAGGGTTTTAACCAATGGGAAAAAGGAAAAAAAAAACATCGAAAAGAGTGATAGCATGCAGATTGCTTCAGTTTCCATTTAAACTCTGTTGTTTCTAAATCTTTCTCTGAATGTAGGTATCTCCTTCCATCCTGAGACTTGTAGAGTTCTCTTATAGCTGTGCGTTGCTGAGAAGAGTCCAGTTTATCAAGGTTGGTCATCACACAATACAATGTGTATGTGATTGTGTACAAGTTTTTCCCGGTTCTGTGCTTCTCACTTAGCATCAGGTTGTATAAGCCTCTACAGGTAAATATGAAGTCCATCTCCTCCCCATTTCTTATAGCACAATATTATTCCATTACGTTCATATACCACAACTTGTTTAACCATTCCCCAATTGAGGGGCATCCCCTAAATTTCCAGGTTTTTGACACCACAAAGAGAGCTGCAATAAATATTTTTGTATATATGGGTCTTCCTCCCACTTCTATGATCTCTTTGGGATAAAACCCCAGAAGTGGTGTTACTGGGTCAAAGGGTATGCAATTATTTATAGCCCTTTGGGCATAGTTCCAGATTGCTTTCCAGAATGATTGTATCAGTTCACGAACTTCCATTGTTTTTTGTAGATTTTGGCTTTAAAATTCTCTTCCTCCATCCCTCCCCTCTTCTCTCCTTGAGAAGGCAAGCAACTTAATATATGTTACACATGTGAAATCAAGCAAAATATATTTGAATTTTTAGTCACAATGTGAAAAAACACCACCCCAGAAACGTCCTCAGAATAAAGTTTAAAAAGTATGATTTAGTCTGTGTTCAGACGCTGTTAGTTCTTTCTCTGAAGGTGGATAGCATTCTTCATCATTAGTCCTTCAGAATTGTCTTGTATAATTGTATCGTTGAGAATAACTAAGTAGTTCACTGTTGACCATCATACAACTTTTCTGTTACTGTATATAATCTTCTCCTGGTTCTGCTCATTTCACTTTGCAATAGTTCATGTGAGACTTTTCAGGATTTTATGAGAGAATCTTGCTCATGATTTCTTATAGCACAACATAATTCCATTACAATCATATCACACAATTTGTTCAACCATTCCACAACTGAACGACACTTTCTCAATTTCCAATTCTATACCTCCACAAAAAGAGCTGCTATAATTTTTTTTTGCACATATAAATCAATTTACTTTAAAAAAAATCTTTTTAGGAAACAAACCTATTAGTGGTATTACAGGTCAAAAGGTATGCATAAATTTATAGCTCTTTGTACATAGTTGCAAATTACTCTCCAGAATGATTGAATCAGTTCACAACTCCCGCAACAATGAATTAGTGTCTCAATTTTGCCACATCCATTCCAAAATTTGACACTTACATTTTCTTTCATATTAGCCAATTTGATTGGTCTGGGGTCATGACTCAGCATTCTTTTAATTTGCATTTCTCCAATCAAGTGATTAAAATCATTTTTATGTGACTATATATAGCTTTGATAACTTCATCTGAAAACTGGCTTCTCACATCTTTAACCATTTATCAATTTGGAAATGATTAGTATTCTTATAAATTTGACTCATTTTTTAATGTATTTGAGAACTGAGGCCATTATCAGAGAAACTTACTATACTTTTTTCACAGCTATTATTACTTTGTATTTCTCTTCATCCTATTCTTCCTGTCTTTACCTTTCTCTCACTGTCTCTCTTTGTCTTTCTGTGTGTCTGTCTCTTTCTGTGTCTCTGTCTCTCCTGCTCTCATCCTATATTTGTCTCTCTCTGTCTCTGGTTCTCTATTTCTGTCACTCTCTCTCTGTCTCTGTCTCTCTCTGTCTCTGTCTCTCTCTGTCTCTCAACCCTGCTCAGTCTCAAAAGTTTTCATTTTTGTTTCAAACCCAGCTTCCACATATCATCCATCATCACCACCTCTTTTTTTATTTCCATTCTCCTTCTTTTTCTTTTTCTTTTGGAGGGGGAAAGGCAAGGCAATTGGTGTTAAGTGACTTGTCTAAGATTACATGGCTAGTAAGTGTTAAGTGTCTGAGGCAGGATGTTAACTCAGGTCCTCCTGACTCCAAGACTGGTGCTCTATTCACTGCACCACCTCTCCTTCTGTTTTCAAACTGATTGGATATGTTATTCTCTCTTTGAGCCAATTCTTATAAGAGTGAGATTTAAGCTCCCACACCAACTCTTTCATCTTCCCCTCCAGTGTAAAAACTCATTTGTGCCTCTTCTAATGAGATAATTTATCCTTTCCTACCTCTCCCTTTCCCTTTCTCCCAATGCATTTCTTTTTCACACCCCTACACTTCATTAAAATATTCTCATTTTATCATATTCAATTCACATCCAGGCCCTTTGTCCATCCATCCATCTATCTGTCTATCTGTCTATCTATCATCTATCTATCTATCTATCTATCTATCTATCTATCTATCTATCTAAATAGACAGAAAGATATATACATATATGCCTTATAACTGCCCTAATAATGAGAAAGTTTTTGGGAGTTAAAAATATCATCTTTCCATGTAGGAATTTGTTTAGACTTATTGAATCTCTTTGATTTATTTTTCTGGTATACCCTTTTATGTTTCTCCTGAGTCATATTTGGAAGTCAAATTTTTATTCATCTCTGGTCTTTTTACCAGGAATGCTTTAAAATCCTCATTTTCATTTGATATCTATTTTTCCTCTGAATAATTAAAATACTTTTTTGATGGGTTGGTGATTCTTGGTTTCAATAACAAGCTCCTCTATTTTAGGAATAATATATTCCAAGCTTATGTATGCTTTAAGATAGAAGCTGCTAAATCTTTTGTTATCTTTACTGTGCCTTCATGACATTTGAATTATTTCTTTCTGTCTACTTACATCATTTTCTCTTTGATGTAGGGACTCTAGAGTCTGGATATATTATTCTTGGGAGTTTTCATTTGGGAATATCTTTTAGGAGTGATCAATAGATTCTTCCAGTGTCTATTTTACACTTTGAATCTAGCGTATTAGGTAGGTTTTCCCAGAAAATTTTGTGAAAGATGTTGTCCAAGCTCTTTTTTTTTCTTTTATCATGGTTTCAGGTAGTCTAAAATTTCTTAAATTATCTTTCCATGATGTATGTTTTCTGGGTATTTGTTTTTCCACTGAATTCACATTTTGTTATATTTTTCATTTTTTTCATTTTGTTTTGTAATTTCTTGATGTCTCATGAAGTCATTACCATTCATGTATACATTTGTAATTTTTGAGGAATTATTTTCTTCATTGACCATTTGTATCTCATTTTCCATTTAACCAATTCTACCTTTTAAGCAATTCTTTCTTCAGTGAATTTTTGTAACTCTTTTTTGAAAAAAAAAGGACTAATTCTGCTTTTTAAGAAGGTCTATTTAGTGTATTTTTCTTCCTCTTTTACCATTTGGCATATTCTGTTGTTCTTGTTGTTCCTGTCATTGTTAATTTTAAGGTGTTATTTTCTTAAGTATTTTTGTGCCCCATTTACCAAGTAGTTGACATTTTTTCATAATTCCCTTTCATCATTTTCTTTTATTTTCCTAATTATTCCTCTACCTCTATTATTTGATTTTTAAAAACCTTTTTGAGCTCTTCCAGGAATTATTTTTTCACTTCATGGTAATTCTTCTTTTTTTTTTTTTGAAGTTTTAGATGTAATAGTTTTGACTTTTTTGTCTTCTTCTGAGTCTATGACTTTATATGCCCACCCTCTTGTAACAGTAATTTGATCCCTTTGTAGTGGCACAGCTAACAGGTACTCAGCACTTGGTAATTAAAAAAGCCTTTGTTGAAGAAACAGAACATATTAACCTCTGTTGCTGATATATCAGGAAGGGGTTGGCTGAAATAGGAAGGAGCTAATGTCATGTGTGTATATAAGGAGAAGCCCCTGCTGGGTTAGATAGATCTTCCTAGACCAGGTTCTGGAGCCTGAGGAAGAGAGGTCCAGGCTGGAGAGAATGATTTTTATTTTGAGAACCTGTATGAAGTGATTTTGATTCTGGTAACCAGCTGAAAATTCTGCTGAGTCCAAGGGCCACCCAGAGCTTCTGAGAAATTGCTAAGCAGCTGCTGAATCTGAGGGCCAAACAGAGCTGACAAGAAGCTGCTGAGTAGCTGCTGAGTCTGAGGTCCAGCTGGAGCTCCTGAGGATTTCCAAGGACCAGCTGGAGCTGCAAAAGATGGAGAAACCATAACTGTGGTGTCAGTGTTTTGGCTCTTTGTTGCTTTGTTAAGCCTTGACTTCCAGGAACAGAGACTGTGGAGGGTTTAAGGTGGACTGGACACTGTGAGCTTCAGTGTGTAACAGGAACTGCACAGAGAGCTGAACAAGGAACTGGGAGCTGTCTGCCTTTGAACCCAGGTGACAGTTTGGTGAATCCAGGTAGGAGCTGGTACCATGGAAGGGGATCCAGGGAATCTGAGAAACCACCCTGAGTCAAGCTGAAAGAAGACTTTACTTGGATACTGTGCATTGACTGAGAAACTGTGATTTACTTGTGGCCAGGGCAGGGGGGTGGGGGGAAAGCCTGTTTATTTTCTGATGATTAAAAAGTGAATGATGAGTGAATCATGAATGATTTGTAACTTAGTGTGCCACATGGGTAGAAAACTTTGAATATTGTACTTTGTGTCCCTTAAGGAGCCTACTTAAGGATGTTTGAATGATTAAGTTACTAAATGATTGTTCTTTGTTCAAAACTCTGTAACCACTGTGATGAAAACTCTGTGGCCACTTTAGTGGTTACTTGCTATGAATGCTCTATTTTTATTTTCTGTGATTAGTCAAAATATTGTGAATGCTTTATTTTGATTTCCTTTGAATGTTTTGCCCTGGTTTGTTATTGAATAAATAGAGTGTTCACTATGCTGTGTAATGACACCTTGAAAAGCTGTTCACAGTAGCATTTTTCTGGAAAGTTGCTCGTGCTTGGCTTTATACATCCATAGTAATTTTCTGTTGTCAGGCTATTTTTTGTTTCTGTTTGTTCATTTTTCAAGGCTATTTCTTGATCTTAAACTTTGCATTTTAAAGCTGATTCTCCTCCTGAAGTGGAGTGGCACCATCCTTAGTTTCATGTTGTGTATGTGTGTGTGTGTGTGTGTGTGTGTGTGTGTGTTTTACAACTGTTTTCAGAGCTAGTTCTAGAGAGTCTGTAAATTTTTATTTCTTCCATATGGTTATGATCTAGGGAGAGTTATGTTTACTACTCTTCTCCCTGTGCTTTGGTCTGTCAGTGATGATAAGCACTCTCTTCTATTCTGAAACTATGATGAGGGTTTGTGCTCATCTGTGATTGCAAGCACTGGTGTACTAGTACTTCTCCCCACCCTGGGACTATGACTCAGGACCAAGACAACCATCTGGGTGTGGGCAATACAATAGAGTCCTGCACAAAGCACCAGAAAAGGAGTCACTGTAATCACCTTCTGATCAGTTGTTGGACACCCTTCTCCCTTCCTTCCTCTTACTCTCTGAACTGAGAACTAAGGAAGCTGTTACTATCTATTCAATTGCCCCTGAGGCCTACTGAAGTCTTGACATGTTTTGCCTGTACTCCACTGTATTTCACTTTCACCATGGTTCAAAAGACCTTTCCTGCCTACATCCTAGATGATCTTGAGCAGTAAAATATGTCACTCATTCATCTTCTGAGTGCTGTCACTCCAGAATTCATTTTGAGACACTATTTCAAAGTTCTTTTTTTGAGAGTAATTTGAGAGACTTCAGGTGAGTTATTACCTTTTTCTCTGCAATATTTACAACTGAATATTTTCTATCAAATGTTAGCTCTCTACTCTGAGAAATACTTGGTTAAAAGTTATTTTCCAAGCTAATATGGATCTGAAAGTAACAAAACTTCATTTCTTAAAATACTCTTGATTATTTAAATTATTTGATTAAATTAGCCCAGGTTTCCTTGACATGTGTCTACATTAATGAAGGTTTACTAATGTATAGTTGGATTGCCTTGGGTCATTTCCACTTTACTTTATGCTTCAGTGATTCTTAGAGAAAGAACAAACAGAGAGAAATTGAATTGACTCTTTCTCCTTCCATTTTTTTAATAGAAGCAACTTTTTCTGCCACTTTCCCTGCAGAATATAAAAATGACATGCATGACAAAGGTCTCCTTTGACACAGATACTATCTTGAGGTGGCAACTTGAGGTGACATTCTACTTGAAGTTGTCACTCAAGCATCCATGAAGGAGAAAGATGGAGCCCCCCCCCAACCCCACAATGAGCACAGAAAAAGAATAAACTGCTAAAGAATGGAATTAGGCAGACATGACATCAAAAAAGACTCAACCCAAATATGCTAGCATTATGTTATTTTTTCAAAATATTTATTAACTTGTTTCATAACATTGAATTCTGAAAGAAAAAGTTGGGAATCAACAAGCCCTACAAATCTCACCTTGAAATTATTTCCCAAATATAGTTATAACTCAATGCAATTTAATTTAACACACGTTTGCAAGTTAATGTGCAAGGATCTTAAGAATAATCAGATTTTGCAATAATACTTCTCACTGTCCCAGAGCATTACTTAATTTTTTGAAAGCAAAAACAAAGCATTTATTTAGGTCCAATCAATCATTAATCTTTACAGTGGGAGCTGAGGGAAATTGGTATTATATCATTATAGTAATAACTAATTATTAATTTGTGTTCCATCCCTCTTCACACTATTTTTGTCAAGATTTCACTGCTGAAAAGACCAGTCAATCTCTGAAGATATGACCATAACCAAAGAATATAAAACATTCCTTTTTCCAAGGCATCTGCTCCTTAACTACATTGGTCTAGGTCCCACCCAAATAGGAAATTGAGGTTTTTCCCTCTATAAATGGAACCCAGTTTGAATTATATCCCTCACGATGGGGAATGAGTTTGTGTCCTTTATCCTTTCATTAGAATTTGGGGCTGCCTGACTCATGAAGGTGAAAGAAAATTAGAGTCAACCTGATGGAATACTGCAGCACCAAGCACCCTAGCATACTCAGGATGGCTGCTAGCAACTCAAAAGGGGCTAACAATCTTAATTTAATCAAACATATATATCTATATCATTCACTTAGTTCTGGGGGAAAAGTTAGCACCCTGAACTTCAGAAAATACAACATAAATTACAAGTAGACGTAAAGTACAGATAGAGGAAATGACACAATGTTACAGAGCAACAGACAGGGCTTCTAGTTATCTGACCATTACATACATACATTGTTAGTTACTAGAGAGGAAGCACCAAACTCTGGCTTTCCCCTAAACAAACTTCTCTTGTTGGGATCTAAGTGAGGTCCATTAGGAGCAGGGAAGATCTTCAAATTATCTCACCATTACACTGATGAAGAGAAGACTGGATGAAGTAAATCCAAAAAAGAGTCCTGGATTAGAAATCATAGGTGATTCAGATAACCACCAGTAAGAAAAACAGGATTCCAATTTGGGAATCTTTGTTCACAATAAATATACACACATGCATGCATATATGCACATATGTATACACATAGGTAGATATGTGTGTATATGTATATGTATATAAACATATATATGTATATGTATGCACATGAACTCACAGATAGTATAATATACCTACCAAATTTTATTTCCCACAAATCGTGATATCATGGCTTTGTTATGACACTGTCATCCTTTAGTTGTTGATGTTTTGGGTTTTCATTTAAGGACTCAAGGTTCTTTTGGCCAAATACATACATACATACATATGTACTTACACACATACACACACTATTGTGTCTTACTTGAAACAGAACTCCCAATATAGATTTACAAATACAATAAGTACATTTCTTAGAGAGAACTCACATTTTCCTGATATGAAGGGTAGGGGGAAAACACAGATAAACAGGTATGAAATATGTACAAAGTAAAAAGAAATCCAGTCATCCTTTGTGGTGTGATAGTGGTAGATGAGTCCTACAAACTATAGTCATTAGGATTGTCTATGTGAATGTTTGGTGTCAGATCTGTGCTTTATCTTTAAATCATTCCTGAACTGCACATGATTTACACATCAGTATACATTGTAGCATCATCAACTTATTGGTACTATCTTCATCAAAGTATGATGAAGTCTCATTAATTTGGACTAATATCAGGTAAGATAGCACTGAATTATTTTGGTTTTCAACATTCACTTCCATAAGTGTTATTCCCCCCCCCCCACCTCCTTCCCCCTCTCCCTCTGCAAGACAGCTTGCAATCTGATATGGACTCTACATATACATTCCTATTAAGCAAATTTACACATCAGTCATATTGCATAGAAGAATTATAATGAATTGGAAAAAAACATGAGAAAGAAAAAGTAAAATGAAATAAAAGAAACAGAAAATAAAATAGTCTGATTTGTTCTGCATTCTGACTCCATAGTTCTTTCTCTGTATATGTCTGGCATTTTCCATCATGTGTCCTTTGAAAATTTTTTTAGGTCCTTGTATTGCTGAGAAGGACTAAGTTTATTAAAATCAGTCCTCACACACTGTCGTTGTTACTATGCACAATGTTCTCCTGATTCTGCTCTCCTCACTCAGCATCATTTCATGCAAGTCTTTCCAGTTTTCTCTGAAGTCCACCTGCTCATCATTTTAGTAGCACAATTGTATTCTCTTACAGTCATATACCACAACTTCTTTAGCCATTCCTCAATTGACTGGCATCCCCTTGATTTCCAGTTCTTGGCCACCACAAAAAGAGCTGCTACAAATATTTTTGTACATGTGGGTCCTTTTCCCATTTTATGATCTCTTTGGTATACAGCCCTAGAAGTGGTATTGCTGGGTCAAAGGTTATTCAATTTGAATTATTTTTCAAATGTGAATTAATAAGATTTTTTGTTGTTGTTGCAACCTGTAATTTCTTCTGGGTAGAGAACTCCCAGAATCTCCATCAATGAACATTAACAATGTTTTCTAAATACGTTGATCTTAGAGAGCTGCTTGAGACACTGAGAGATAAGCGACATACAGTTATATTTCACTTTGCACAGTCCCTGGTACATATTAGTTTCTTAATAAATGTTATTAATTAATTGATGGATTGATTTATATGGTCATACAGCTGGTAGGTGTTAGAGACAGTATTTAAACTCAAGTCTTCCTGTCCTAATATATGCTTTAGTGACTTCATACTGCTTTGCCACAGTCATAAAGACATTACACTTTTCAAAACATGCTTTCAGCTATTTCAAGTACTTAACTTGAGGCTAAGACCATGAGCAGATTACTTTGTTGACTTGATTGGAGTAATTTGTAATCCTATGGCCTCTACTCTTGATTGGACCTTCACCTTGCTTGTCCAGGCTCCAAACTACCTTTCAAAATCCTTTTTCTTATTATTTCCTCTTCAGACTCTCTTTCCTCTATTCTAATTCAGCCACTAGCTATTTCATGTCCACAACATTCTATCTCTCATTCATGAGTTTTTGTGCAGGTGGTCCTCCATGTAATGAATATACCCCTCACCTCTTCCTCCTACATTCTTTAGCATCCTTCAGGTCACAAGGTTGGGTGCCACCTTTTACCCAAATATTTTACTAATCAACTACCTTCTCCTTATTGAAATGTTTTCTATTCTCTTATACATACTTGATATTCATTTTTACATGTAACATAACTTTGTCCTTCCAGTAGAATGTAAGTTCTTTGAGGGCAGGACCTGTTTCATTTGTTTCTTTGTATCTCCAGCCTCTAACACAGTATCTTGTGTACAGTACTCCAAGTAAATGTGTGTTTAATTAAATTGCTCATCAGAGGATAAAATAGAGTTAAATCTGGAAGAAAATGATCAGACATCTAGTCTAATCCATCACTTTTTCACATGAGGAAGCTGAGTTGAAGAAAAGTTAGGGAACTTACTAAAAGTTAAATACGTCAGAAAATAGAAGCAATATTTGAATTTCTGACTCCCAGTGCAAATCTTTTCTAATCATATCACATTGCCTTTAACAGTGAATATTTTAAATGAACTTTACATTTTTTAAAGTACTTAAGGGACCACAAATCTATTTTTTTTCTCTTAAGTAGAATAGATATATCCAATTTTACCTTACTTCCCTCAACATATTTTTATTATAAATTTGCTTTACAAAGTCTTTCTTAAGTTTTAGCACAAAGGCAAATTTCTATACAGCTATTCTGAATTATTATAAATTATAAATTAATAAAATGGGAAAGTGCACATGAGTTTATGAGAACCACAGTGGCCAGAGTGCTTATTCTTTGTCAAATCTGACTCAAAGAGAGGCAAAAGAAGAATTGCTCTATCTATATGTAAGTATGCATTTTTTTCTAATGGATTCAGTTGAAATGATACATTTATTTTTTTCATTTTTCGTCAGAGTATAAAGTTCTCTTCAATCTCTTTTGGTTCCAATGTATCACCATGGAACATTAAGTCATACACAAGAGTCAGCAGAGCCATTGATGTCTTCCTCTTAGTCTCCAAGTCTTTTAAGCAGAAAAATATGAAATGAAAGAAATAAAACTGTGGAAGCTCTAATGATAAACTGGCATTTGTTGCACACATTTTTTTTTTTAGGTATCACTATCTGAACTTTCAAATCAACTGGCTCAGATGTATTTCTTACTGTTAGCCCAGTCCCAGCCAATTCACCTCAAATGAGCATTTCCTCCTAACTTTGTCCCCAGAGGCAAGAAAGTTTGTCAAAATAATGATCCAAAGGAGTATTATTAATAACCTGAATTCTCCTAGAATCAACTTCTCCCATCCCTTCATTCTTTTCTAATATCAGCACCAGTATTTCAAGACTGAAAACAACAGCACCAACATAATGAGGGCCTGTTCCATCTACTAGAAATTGCTTGGGCTTAACTTTTAAGTCATCAAAATGCTGACATTTTCACCCTTTTAATTAAGCATTGTATGCTAATTCTGATTTCATCTCTTTTTATTAGCATACAGATGCAGGTCCTGAATAGGTTCCTAATTTTCTGGAAAAAAGATTAAGCTTAGACTGTCCATTGGACTAATGGCTTCCTAAAAAGAAATCATGCTTCATGAAATTACTCTTGCCCTTAAGATTCCCAGTAATAAATACATATCTTGAGTAGAAATGTTACAGGAGTTCTTTCAAATTAGTAACATTTCTACTCAAACTGTGTATGGAACCATGAAGTATAAACAATTAAACATGTGTTTAGAATGTAAAATCCTATAAGATAAGACAATAATGACATTTAATTAAAAATGTATGGTATTTTTTTAAACAACATGAAACAAAAACAAAACAAGGAAGGTTCTACTAAATGCCAAAATCTCTACTAGATAAAAAATAAATTAATAAATTAGCACTAAAGGGAGAACCATGAGCTCTTCAGTCCACTAAAGAACTCTGAATGGTCTTTTTGGAACTGGACAAAAAGTTAACACATCAATCTTTTGTTCCTGACTTGTTGACTTCCAGATGTTGACATCTCACTAACAGAAAGTAGTGTCCTTTCATTGTGTTACATTTCCAAGCATTCAAACTCAACTGTAGAGAGCTCAACTCCAATGGGCTAGACATATTATTCAAATGCAAAATATACACTTGCTAAGAATACTATTTTATGGACAACTCTCAAAGATCAGGAACTCACACAACAGTCACTATAAGTGGGAAAAGAACACTCTGAAGGTCTCTATTAAGTACTTTGGAATTTGCAAGTGGTAAAAAGACCTATATGTTCAAAAATATTTTTAGCAGCTACTTTTGTGATGGCAAAGAATTAGAAATCAAGGTGATGCCCATCAATTGGGGAATGGCTAAACAAGTTGTTATATATGAATGTAATGGAATACTATTGTGCTATAAGAAAGGGGAACAGACATATTTCATAATAACCTGGAGAGACTTACAAAAATTGATGCTGAGTGAGGGGAACAGAACCAGGAGAACATTATACACAATTACAGATACATCATATCTGTGATGACTGACTTTGATAGACTGGGCTTATCTCAGCAATGCAAGGTCATAAGACAACTCCAAAGGATTTATGATGGAAAAGGCTATCCACATCAAGAGGAAAAAAAAATTATGGAGTCTAAATTTATATTGAAGCAAACTACTTACTCTCTCTTTTTCATTTTGTTTTGTCTTTTCTTCCTCCTCATTTATTCCATTAGTTATGATTCTTCATTAAAACTTGTTTAATGTGAAGTTATGTGTAGAAGCTATATCAGATTTCATGCTGCCATGGGTGAGGAGGAGAGAGTGGAGAAAATTTGGAACTCAAAAAATTGTGGAATTGAATGTTGTAAACTAATAGCAAATTAAAAGAACTTTGGAAATGATTTGTGACATGGGAGACACTGGCAAAACATCACTGAGCATGGCATGACCTCATTAAAGAAGGTGCTGTGCTCTATGAGCAAAGCAGAAATGCAATGGTTCAAAAGAAACGTGAGATGTGCAAATTTAAAGAATCCACCCCAAATGTTCACATAGAATATTTGTACCCTACTTGTGATTGAACATTCTGAGCTAACATTGGTCTGATCAACCACAGTTGGACACACTGTAACTTGACTCTAGCATAGTGATGTCATTTTGGTCCTCTTAGAGAACTAAGGACAACCAACATTGTTTTTAAACTACTATATTCATGTACAGGAACCAAGAAATCAAATCAATTCAGTTTAAAAAGTCTTGAGTGTGTTTTGTTGTTGTTGTTTCATTTTATGTAAAAGGCCTTGCGGTAAGCTGGGAATGCACAGACAAAATCAAACAGCTCTTTTCCTCAAGGAAAGTACATAATTCCCTCTCCTCTCCAATGCTCTCCTTTCTTTCTTTCTTTCCCTTTATCTACAAAGGGTATCACACCTTTACTAGCAACTGAGATTCTGATAGATTTCCTATGAGACATAGGCAGATATACATTCCAGTTCACTCTGACAGGGTAGCTTGTGGTCAATATTTTTGAAATCCAATCTCCTATGTGAAGAGGGTTAAATTTTGAATTCCCATCCTAGACAGCATGGTTCTATAATATAGCCTTCTATCTTAAGAAAAGAGATGTCCTGGGAAGCATCAGTTTTATGGCCCACCTGATGGATTTTGAGAATTTTTTTTTGAGAAATCTGAAGCTTGATAATTTTGTTATTAGAGTGTCTGTAATGAGAAGGCAACATTCTGATCTTATGTGCTACATAGAGAACAGTTCACTCAGATATTGCTTAGCATCCTACTTGCAAATTAATTCAGACAATGTAATAGAAAGAGGATTCACATTCAGGAGACATTTAAGAAAGCAAATTAGAATTTTACTGTGGATCTGGGAGATACTCTACAGCAGGGTTCTCAACCTGTGGGTTGCGACCCCTTTGGGAGTCCAACAGGGTCTCCTAAGACCGTCGGAAAATTCATTTTTCTGATGGTCTTAGGAACCAAGACCATCAGAAAATTCATTTTTCGGATGGTCTTAGGAACCAAGACACCACTTCTCTATCTATCTCCAGGCACGTCCACCCACATGCAGATACGCCCACATATAAGTATTAAAGGGTTGGGGCATTAGGAAGGTTGAGAACCACTGCTCTATAGGAATGTATGACAGAAGTAGAGTTATATCAGAAAGTGAATGTATTGCTCTATTGGCAGCACTACATTCAGTTCCCATTTAAAGGGTTAAAATGGGATATTTGAATGATTTATATGTTTGTTTGTTTGTTTTTTTATAGGAACCTTTGAGATCCTTTATGTGTGTGTGTACATGTGTATGTACCTGTACATGTATGCATTTGTGTATGTGTGTGTTTATGTGTGTGTTGGAGATTGCAATAAAGTTAATCACATTCATAGGCAATGCACTATGTGCCTATGTGGGTGCTGAAACATCTTGTCACCTGGGGAAACCTAGATACAAGTTACATTTAGATGTTTTCCTGGAGAAATTCCAAGGGGAACCAAAAAGGGAAAATTACCCTCTTGGGTTCAGCCCCCAAAATCAGGCCCAATATAAGTGAACTTAAAGACTTTGAGGAAAGTTATTCTCGACCATAAATTACATGTGATTAGTAGTTGGATGCAAAAATAAAAACTGGATAAATCACATCAGAAATCTAATTTGATATTATTAACCATGGAGGCAATGTAGACACAACCTGAATGTCATAGCATTTCCAAAGCACTTTGTCATTTCATATCTCTTATAACCATTAATTATTCACTGTAAGAAATCCCTGTAAATTAGTCAATCATATTTATTACCATCAGCCAGTCATTTACGAAGGAAAATAATTTGCCTCATAAATATCAAGTGTTATGCTATAGTTTATTATTTGAGTCAAAGTCAGGAATGGAACCTTGTTTAGATACTATATTACTATGGAAAGAATGTTCAACTTTTAAGTGGGTTGGAACCTCATTTTAGACTATTACTAGCTATATGACCATAGGCAACCCATCTCAGAGCCTAAATTTCCTCACCTACAAATGTAATTTGTGTAAAGTGTTACCCAATGCAGGGAATCTACTCCCTCCCTCCTCTGCCTCTTGTAATCTCAGATTTTCTTCAAGACTCAGTTCAAATGTCACCTTCTAGATAAGGTCATTCCTGGTCCCATGACCAGACAATACTACTGGTGCTTTCCCAAGAAGAGTTATGTTGCAAGTCTTTTATGTGTGTTTTGCAGAATCTCCCTCCTCATGTCCTGGCTTCCCTGATTTCTTTCAAGTCTTGGCTCACATCCTATCTTCTAAAAGAGGCTTTCCTAGTTCCTCTCATTGTGAGTGTATTCTCTCTGAGTTGATCTCTACTTTAATTATTATGTATCTTGTGTGTACCATTTCATCCTCATTGGAAATGAACACTTTGATGATAGGAACTGTTTCTACTTTTCTGTGTGTCTCCAGTGCTTAGTACATTGCCTAACACATGCTAAGTCATAATAATGATAATAATAATGATGATACTACTACTACTACTACCACTACTACTACTACTACTAAGAGTACTAACACTACTACTACTACTACTACTACTACTACTACTACTACTACTAGTTATAGTAACAACAACATTTATACTTTACTTGCTATGTGCCAGGAACTGTACTAAATGCTTTGCAATTATTATCTGATTTTATCCTTACAACAATTATTATCTCATTTGATCCTCAGGAGGCAGGAACAATTATGATCCTTGTTTTATAGATGAAAAAACTGAGGAAAACAGTGGTTAAGTGATTTGTCCAGTTTGTAAATGTTGGAAGTTTGACTTGAATGCAGAATTCTTTGACCACAGGTACGATGCTCTATCCCAAAGGTAGGGAAATTGCAGCCTCAAGGCCACATGTGGCCTTCTAGGTCCTCAAGTGTGATGCTGACTGAATTCACAGAACAAATACTTTTATTAAGGGGATTTGTTCTGTAAAGTTTGGATTAAATCAAAGGGCCCCACTTGAGAACCTACAGGACCACATATGGCCTTGAGGGTGCAGATTCCCCACCCTTGCTCTATCTCATGCGCCACCTAGCTACCCAACAATATACTTTTACTCATAGATTAGTTCCCTGGGGTAGAGCTACATTTGGTTCCAGGGTCACAGTGGGTCTATATTCCTAAAACCACAGGTCTTAATCTTCTGCTAATGGATTTATCTTCAATAGCTAACCAACTGGTACAATGAACTTAGGGCAAAGACATCTACTGAACTGGCTTAACCTGAAGTGTATGGAAAGAATGATCAATTTGTAAGTGGGTTGGAACCTCATTTTAGACTATTAGTAGCTATATGACCATAGGCAAGTTACCTCAGAGCCTAAGCTTCCTCCTATAAATGCAATTTTTAATTGCATTTATAATAAATGCAATTTTCCTCGTGAACCTAGAGCAAAACCTCCAAGAAAGACAAATGATACTAGTAGGAGGAATTCATACACACACACACACACACACACACACACACACACACACACACACACACACAAACACCTTTCTACTCTACTAGATAGTTACACACTTATAGAACACCTGTGGTTCTATAATTCCTAGGATGCAATAGAGGTGCCAGTCTTACCATTTTTTAATCATATTCTTGCTCTGTTCACCACCGGGAATAATGTCTGGGCTAGGTAGTTTGCTTTGTTTCTAAGTTTATCTTTCTCCTTTCAGAGCAGGGAAAAAAAAGCTGCTGAATGAGAATGATTCATTGAAAGACATTACTGATAGGGAGGAAAGGGAGTCAGGAAAAAAAAACTTCTAGCAATTAGCATTTATTAAGTACTTAATATATGTGAGATATTATTTTTAGTGGCATACAAAGAAAGGCAATGTATTTTCCCTCTATGAGTTTACATTCTTTAGGGGAGACAATACAAAGACAACTGTGTATGTAAAGATTCTCTACTTTATCAGAGGAGAAGTCTGAAATACTATTGAGACATCCACATGAAGATATATGTATGTGTGTTTATTTATTTATTTTTAGTTTACAACATTCAGTTCCACAAGCTTTTGAGTTCCAAATTTTCTCCCCTCTCTTTCCTGTTCTCCCTCCCCGGGACAGCACGCAATCTAATATAGGCTCTATGTATACACTGGCATTAAACATGTTTTCACATTAGTCATGTTGCAAAAAAGAATTTAAACCAATGGAATGAACCACAAAAAGAAGATACAAAACAAAACAAAAAAGAGAGAGTGAAAAAATTGTCTGCTTTGATCTGCATTCTGACTCCACAATTTTTCCTATATGTGAATAGCATTTTCCATCATGAGCTTTTTTGGAGGTATGTTAGAATTGGGCTTTCCAGACAAGAGCCAAGTCTATCAAAGTTAGTGATCACAAATGTGGCTGTAACTGCACAATGTTCTCTTGGTTCTGTTCCACTCAATCAGTATCAGTTCATATAAGTCTTTTCAGGTTTTCCGGAAGTCCTCCTGTTCATCATTTCTTATAACTCAATAGTATTCCATTACCTTCATATACCACATGTTCAACCATTCCTCATTTTTTTTTCTCAGCAGAGGAGCTCTTTTGTGGCTTAAGTTTATTGAGGTGGTTTGTTTAATCACATCTTATACTAGAAATTAAGAAGATTGTTTCTTTTTTTTTCTGAGATGAATACTTTCTTTAAAAATTTTTTATATATCATACTTAAATTATGCTGCAACTGTAAGGTAGTCTAAAATCCATGAAAAAGTAGGTGTCACTGTGTTACACTTAATGCCATTTTAGCAAAGTAATTATTTACTAAATTAAATAAACTGTTTTATAACTAATCAAGTTTATATGGCCTAATTTTCTTTTTCTGTCTTTATTAATTTGTTTGTTTACTTTTAGTTTAAACGATTCAGTTCCATAATCCCTTGTGTTTCAAATATTCTCCCTCTCCCTCTCTTCCCCCTGATCCCTGAACCACCCATTACAGAATGCAATCAAGTATAGGATCTGCAAATACTTTCACATTAGACATTAGTCAGGTTATAAAGAAGGAATATAATAGATGGAATGAACAATGGGAAAGAGGAAATTGAATCAAACAAGAAAATGAATGAGAGCAGATAGTTTGCTTCATTGTGCATTCAAATAGTGTTCTTTGTAGTTTTTTCTCAGAATGTAAAAATCTCTCTCCATCATGAGTCTTTTAGAGTTATCTTATAACCCTGCATTGCTGAGAAGAGTTCAGTGTATCACAGTTTGTCATCACACATATGTTGTGTCTGTAATTGTGTACAAATTTCTCCTGGTTCTGTTCTTCTCACCCAGCATCAGTTTCTATAAGCCTCTCCAGGTAAATATGAAATTCATATGCTCCTCACTTCTTATAGCAAAATAATATTCCATTACATTTATATACCACTACTTGTTTAGCCATTGCAAAATTGATAGGTATCCCCTTAATTTCCATTTCATTGCCACCATAGAAAGAGCCACTATAAATATTTTTGTACATATAGGTCTGCCTCTCAGTTCTATGATCCCTTTGGGATACATCTTAGAAGTCGTATTGCTGGGTCAAAGGGTATGAAATTTTTTATAGCCCTTTGGACATAGTTCCTGATTGCTCTCTAGAATGGTTGAATCAGTTCACAACTCCACTAACAATGCATTAGTGTTCCAATTTTTTTCCATATCCTCTCCAGCATTTCTCATTTTACTGTTGTGTCATCTTAGCCAATCAGACTGGTGAGATGTGGTATCTCAGAGTTGTTTTGATTTGCCTATCTCTAATCAATAGTGATTTAGATCATTCTTCATATCCTTATTAGATATCTTTAATTTCTTCCTCTGAAAAAATGCCTGTTCATATCCTTTGACCCTTTATCCAATGGAGAATGACTTGCATTCTTATAGATTTGACTCAATTCCCTGCATATTTTAGAAATGAGGCCTTTATCAGAGACACTGGTTGTAAAAATTCTTTGCCAATTTCCCACTTCCCTCTTAATTTTTGTTACATTGTCTTTATTTGTTCATAAACTTTTCAGTTTATTGTAATGAAGATTATCCATTTTGCATTTCATAATGCTCTCTCTCTTTTGGTCATAAAGTCTTCCCTACTCCATGAATCTGACAAGTAAACTATCCCTTGCTTTCCCAGATTGCTTACAGTCTCAGCTTTTCTACCTAGACCTTGCACTCATTTAGACTTGATTTTGGTATACAGTGTTAAATAATGGCCTATGCCCAATTTCTGCCACACTGTATTCCAGTTTTCTTAGCAGTTCTTATCAAATAGTGAATTCTTATCCCCAAAACTGGGGTCTTTGGGTTTATCAAACAGTAGATTACTATAGACATTGACTGCTGAGTCTTGTGTACCCAATCTATTCCACTGATCCACTATTCTATTTCTCAGCCAGTACCAAGTAGTTTTGATGACTACTGTTTTGTAGTAGGGATTAAAATCTGGTAAGGCTGGGCCACCTTTCCTAGCATTTCTTTCCATTAATTGCCTTGATATTCTTGACTTTTTGTTCTTCCAAATGAATTTTGTTACTATTTTTTCTAGTTATATAAAATATTTTTCTGGTAGATTAATTGGTATGGCACTAAATATGTAGTTTAATTTAGGTTAAATTGTCATATTTTTATATTAGCTGAACCCAGCTATGAGCAATTGATGGTTTCCCAATTAGTTAGATCTGATTTTATTTCTGTGAAAAGGGTTTTGTTGTTGTGTTCATATATGTCCTGGGTTTGTTTAGGTGGGTAGATTCCCAAATATTTTATAATGTCTACAGTAACTTTAAATGGGATTTCTCTTTCTATCTCTTGCCATTGTAGTTCATTAGAAATATATAGGAATGACAAGGATTTATGCGAGTTTATTTTATATTTGTATCAGCAAGCACCTTAGCATACCCAGGATGGCTGTTAGCTCAGGTTCTTAGATATGCTTTTCTAAAGCAATGCAGCTCAAAATGGGGTAATAATCTGACTTTAATCAATCAATCCTATACCATTTACCTAGTTCAGGGGAAAAGTCATTAGCCTGAACTTCAGAGAATAGACACAGGATACAATCAGAAGTTACAAGCCGAAGTTGCAAGAAGACAAAGAAAAAGATCAGCAGACAGGCTTCCATCCATCTGACCATTACATCCATACCTAGTTAGTTACCAGAGAGGGAAGCATCAACATCTACATTTTCAAAGGAGGTGGGGGAGAATCAACGACTTCCCAGAGTCTCATCTGGCCAAATCAAAAAACTATGTCCAAAGTGAGCACCAAAACTCAAATCAGGGTATATATAGGCTTCCCCTAGATCACAGAATGTAACAACACTCTTTACCAACTGCTCAATCACAAAGTAATAAGGTGTCAGCATTCCTGAAAAAACAAGCTTCCCACTGCAGGCTCCATTTGACCACATTCAATGTATTAGGTATTTTTTCAAATCAGGGAAGGTTCTCAGAGTCACTGAAGGTGATCCAAGGGCCTAGTGGCAGAGAAGATCTTCAGATTCATATAATAATATCCTGCAACTTTGCCAAATTTATTTATTTTCTCAAGAAGTTTTTTTTAACATGATTCTCTAGAATTCTCCAAGTATATCAACATATCATCTGCAAAGAGTGATAGCTTAGTCTCTTCTTTGCCTAATGAGATTCCTTCAATTTCTTTCCCTTCTCTAATTGCTACTGCTAACATTTCTAGAACCAGATTGAATAGGAGGGGTGATAGTGGACATGCTTGTTTCACCCCTGATCTTATTGGAAATGCTTCTAGCTTATCCCCATTACATATAATACTTGCTCGTGGCTTTTAATAGATGCAACCTATTATTTTAAGGAACACTCCATTTATTCCTACACTTTCTAACATTTTTAATAGAAATGGATATTGTATTTGGTCCAAAGACTTTTCTGCAACTAATGAGATAATCATATGTTTTCTGCTAGTTTTATTGTTGATATGATCAATAATACTGATGGTTTTCCTCATATTGAACCATCTTTGCATTCCTGGAATAAATCCTACCTAAACAAAGCATTTCATTCTTGTGACAAGTTGCTGTAGCTTTTTTGTTAATATTTAATTTTAAGTTTTTGGATCTATATTCATGAGAGAGATTGGTGTATAATTTTCTTTATCCATTTTGTCTCTCCCTGATTTAGGTATCAGTACTATATTTGCATCATAAAAAGAATTTATTAGGACTCCTCCCTCACCAATTTTCCTGAATAGTTGGTAGAATATTGAGATCAACTGATCTTTAAATGTTTGATAGAATTCACTAGTAAATCCATCTGGCCCTGGGGATTTTTTCCTAGGAAGTTCTCTGATAGCTTGTTTAATTTCTTTTTCTGAGATGGGGTTGTTAAACTAACTTACTTTCTCTTCAGTTAGTCTGAGCAACTTATATTTCTGTAAATATTCATGAATTTCACTAAGATTATCAAATTTATGTGCATACAATTGGGCAAAATAATTCCTAATTATTATTGTAATTTCTTCTTCATTGAAGGTACATTCACCTTTTCATTTTTGAGACTGAAAATTTGGTTTTCTTCTTTCTTCTTTTTCTATCATATTGACTAAGGGTCTATAAATTTTGTTGGTTTTTTCATAAAACCAACTCTTAGTTTTATTTATAAATTCAATAGTTTTCTTACTTTCAATTTTATTAATATCTCCTTTGATTTTCACTATTTCTAGTTTAGTATTTAACTGGAGATTTTCAATCTGTTGTTTTTCTAGGTTTTCAATTGCATGCACAATTCATTGACCTCCATTTTCTCTAATTTTTTTCATGTATGCATTCAGGGATATAAAACTTCCCCTAAGAACTGCCTTTGCTGCATCCCACAAGTTTTGATATGTTGTCTCATTATTGTCATTCTCTTGAATGAAGTTACTGATTATTTCTATAATTTCTTGTTTGACCCACTCATTCTTTAGGATTAAATTATTTAGTTTCCAATTAGTTTTTGCCTATCTTTCCATGGCACTTTATGTGTATGATTTTTATTGCATCATGATCTAAGAATGATGCATTTAATATTTCTGCCATTCTGCACTAAATTGAGAGGTTTTTATGCCCTAGTACATGGTCATTTTTTGTGTATGTGCCATATACTGCTGAGAAGAAAGTATATTCCTTTTTATCCCCATTCAGTTTTCTCTAAAGGTCTATCATATCTAGCATCTCTAAAATTCTATTTGACTCCTTAACTTCTTTCTTGTTTATTTTGAGGTTAGATTTATCAAATTCAGAGAGGGGGAGACTGAGGTCCCCCACTCATATTGTTTTGCTATCTATTTCTTCCTCTAATTCCCTTGACTTTTCCTCTAGGAATTCGGATGCTGTAACTGCTTGGTGCATGTATGTTAAGTAATGATATTGCTTCATTCTCAATGGTGCATTTTAGCAGGATGGAGTTTCCTTCCTTTTCTCTTTTAATTAGATCTATTTTGCCTTATGCTTTATCTGAGATAAGGATCACTACACCTGCTTTTTTTTTTTACTTTCACTGAGGCATAATATATTCTACTCAATCCTTTTACCTTTACCCTGTGCATATCCCATTGTTTAAAATGTGTTTCTTGTAGATGGTATATTGTAGGATTGTGGTTTTTAATCCATTCTACTATCTGCCTCTGTTTTATGTGGGAGTTCACCCCATTCACATTCACAGTAGTGATCACTATTTTTGACTTTCCCTCCATCTTATTTCCTCCCCTGTTTATATCTTTGTGTGTTCCTTTTCCCTTCTCCTCCTAAAGAGTTTTCCTTTGACAATCTCCTTCCTCAGTATTCCCTCCCTGTTTACCCTGCTCTTTACCTACCCTTTCCCACCCTACTGAACACCCTGCCCCTTCTTACACTCCTCCTCTCTTATCCCTCTTACTGCCTGTATTGCACAATATATTTTTCTTCTTAACAGAGTATGTTATTCCCTCCTTGAACCTAAAACAATGCTAATTAATTTTATACATTGCTCCACTCCCTCCCTCTTTTCCCTGTATTGTTGTGAGTTTTTGTGTCTTTTCATGTTAGAATCTAAACTTAGCCATTTGTTTTGATCCCTCTTTAAATCAGAACCAATGAGAGTTACGATCATATGATGCTCATCTCCTTCCGTCCCACCCCTCCACTTTAGTATGCCTCTTTTTGTGCCATAATTTACCATCTTCTGCCTCTACCTTTCCTTTTCTCCCAGTGCAATCCCTTTCTTCCCATTAACAGTTTTTTTTTTAATCTTCAGATTAGTTCACTTATACCCACACCCTCTTTCTATGTACATCCCTTTTGTATGTCACAATACTTATATAAATTTCAGTATTGACAGGTATCTGCTTCTCATAAAGGAATGTTAATCATTTGCTCTTATTGAGTCCCAAGTTATGTGCATGTGTGAGCATCTGTGTGTGTATGTGTATGTGTGAGAGTATATTTTCCTTGTTTCCCTTTTTATGTCTATCTTGGGTCTTGTAGGTGGAGATCAAATTTTCCATTGAGCTCAGGCTTTTTCACAAGGAAAGTCTGGAAGTCCTTTATATCATTAAATGACCATCTCCTTGCCTGAAAGAATATGCTCATTCTTGCCAGATAGTTGATCCTTGCTTGCAGTCCTAGCTCTTTTGCTTTACAAAATATCGCATTCCAATCCCTCTGATTTTTTAATGTAGTAGCTGCTAAATCCTGTGTAATCCTGTCTGTAGTTCTGTGATATTTGAATTGTTTCTTTTTGACTGCATTCACTATTTTCTCCTTGACCTTGTAGCTCTGGAATTTGGCTACTACATTTCTTGGAGTTTTCAATTTGGGATCTCTTTCAGGAGGAGATCAGTGAATTCTTTCAATAACTATTTTGCCTTCTGATTCTAGGACCTCAGGACAGTTTTCTTTGACAATCTCTTGGAGGATGCTGTCCAGGCTGATTTTTTCATCATGGCTTTCTGGTAGGCCAATAATTCTTAGGTTATGTCTCCTGGATCTGTTTTCCAGGTCAGTTGTTTTTCCAGTGTGATATTTTGCATTTCCTTCTAATTTTTCAATCTTTATGTTTTGTTTGACTGACTCTTGTTTCGTCATAGAGTCCTTGGCTTCAATTTGATGGATTCTAATTTTTAGTGAATTATTTTCCTCAATTATTTTTTGGAGCTCCTTTTCCATATGTTCAGTTTTCATTTTTAGGGAAATATTTTCTCTGGTTAGATTTTGGACCTCCTGTCCTAATTCTCCAATTTTACTTTTCAAAGATTTGTTTTCTTTGGTGAGATTTTTTTTCTAATTTGGTCACTGTAGATTTAAATTTTTCTCCTCCCTCTCTAATTTCATTTTTAATATCTCTCTTGAGATCTTCCAAGAATGCTTTTTGGGCTTGAGACCAATTCACATTTCCTTCTGTGGACTCCAGGGTGTTTATAGAGTCCATGTTACCTTCTGAGTTTGGTTATTCTTGCTCACTATAAAAGGATGTGATCTTAGCCTTTGCAGTTTCCTTCTTCCCCATTGTGGTTGCCTAGGTACTGGATTTTAGGGTTGATGTATGCTTCTGGGGTGGAGTAGTATTGAGCTTCTCAGGCTGGGAGGTAGGCCTTTGGTTGTTAACTTTGTGAGCTGTAGCCTCTGAGTGTGTAGACTGAGGCCAAGGCCAGGACTCTCAGTGTTACCCCTGAGTTACCCTGAGGCTTACAGAGTAAACTATGGGGGCAGGGGGGTCTAGCTCCTTCAAGTTTCCACCTCTGTGTTTCTGGGCTATGGCTCAGGCTCAGTAACAGAAGGCCTGCAGAAGGGCGGGGCAGGGCTATAGTTTGTTGATTGGCCATGTGATGCTAAAGCACACCTTGGCTTTTGTTGTTAGGGCTTACTGGCTCCACCCTCCTGAGCTTAGACTCAGTACTGTCTCCCTTCCCCTTTTCTCAGTGACACCCAAGCGTGAGCCTGTTTCCACTAATTCAAGATTTTACTCTGGGTGGGACATTGAACTCTGGACTTTTCTGGCTCAGGGAGGGGGGAATCAGAGCAACTGAATTTTATTCCTCCATCTTGACTTCTCGAAGTTAAGGTATGTAATTTCACACATCCAGGTGGTGGGCTGTTAGCCCCAGGAAAAGCTGCTGACCCTGCTGTGTGCCCTGAGTTTTTTCCTACCGAGTTCCAATGATCCTTTGTCCTGTAGTGAGATGGCGGCAAACCCCTCTGGCTGGGTGAGTCTGCTGACTGGCTGGGGCTTCTTCTCAGTCTTCCTTACTCTGCTCTCTGATCCATGCTGGTGTAACTCCTTTGTGCTCCTCATTCTCCTTATCCAGACCTTAGTAGGCACTTTCCTGGTCTGGGAATCTGCCACACTCTGTCTCACACTCTTAAATCCGTTCAAATTCACTTTTTAGCTTTTAGCAACAGAATTGTTGGAGGAGCTTGGAAAGGCTACTGCTTCCTTTCCCCCATCTTAGCTCCTCCCCCAGTGGATTATTTTGATGACTATTTTACTCTCTGGTTCTAGGATCTTGGGGCAGTTTTCCTTGATAATATCTTTCTCTCTCTCTCTCTCTCTCTCTCTCTCTCTCTCTCTCTCTCTCTCTCTCTCTCTCTGTGTATGTGTGTGTCTCTCTCCCTTTTTTTCTCAGATTCTTTTCATTATTTTAGTTTTAGTTTTAGGCATTCATTTCCACAAGATTTTGAATTATAAATTTTCACCCAATCTTTTCCCTACTCCTCACCTCAAATAGGTGACCCTACTGAATTCCCCTTTCCCCAATCTGCTCCCTTTTATATTCTCCCCCATCTACCCTCTAACTTTCTAGTAGGGCAAGATGGATTTCTATAGCCCAGTACTGTATATCTTATTTCCCAGTTACATGTAAAAGAAAACAAAAAAACATTTTTTAAAATTTGTTTTTAAACCTCTGATTTCTAGATTCTTTCCCTTCTTCCCTCCTCAACCACCCCCACTAGGAAGATAACCAATTTCATATAGGTTGTGCATGTGTAGTTACTCAAAATGTTTCCATAGTAAATATTTTGTGAAAGATGAATTATATTTCCCCCCATCCTATTTGCCCACTCTTATTCTATTTTCTACTTTGACCCTGTCCCTTTTCAAAAGTTTGCGCTTTTATCTTCCCTCCCTTTTAATCTACCCTCCTTTCTGTCATCTACCTCTTGTCCCCTTCCCCTATACTTTCTGTAGGGTAAGAAACCCAATTGAGTGTGCATGATATTCCCTCCGTAAGCCTAATTAAGTGAGAATATGGTTGACCCATGCCTTTTCCCCTTCCTACTCTTCCCCTCCATTGTAACAGTTTTCTCTTGCCTCTATTATATGAGATAATTTACCTTATTCTATCTCTCCCTATTTCCTTCTCTCTTTATATTCCTCTCTCAACTGTTAATTTTATTTTTTAGATATCATCCCTTCCTATTCAAATGATCCTGTGCCCTCTGTCTATGTATTCATGTACACATAAATACGCATACACACATGTGTATATATACACACATCCACCCTCCTATATAAGCACATAAATGTATGTATACATATACACATATACAGATATAGATAATGATAGAGATAGAGATAGATACAGAGATAGATAGACATATATATATGTATATATATATATATATATACACACACACACACACATATATATATTGCCTTGAACTATCCTCATACTGAGAAAAGTCTCATGAGTTGCAATCATCATTTTTCTTCTTAGGAATGTAAAAAGTTCAACTTTAGAAAGTTCCTTATTATTTCTTTTTTCCCTGTTTACTTCCTCATCCTTTTTTTTTCTTCTTGTATTTGAAGTCAAATTTTCTGTTCAGCTCTGTTTTTTTTTTTTGTTTTTTTCATTAAGAATGCTTGAAAGTCCTCTATTTCATTGAGTGACCATGTTTTCACTTTTGCTGGATAAGTGATTCTTGGTTTTTATCCTAGTTCCTTTGACCTCTGGAATATCATATTCCAAGTCCTTTGATCTCTTAGTGTTGAAGCTGTAATCCTGATTGTGTTTCCACAGTATTCAAATTGTTTCTTCCTGGATGATTGTAATAATTCTTCTGTGACCTAGGAATTCTGGAATTTGGCTATAACATTCCTAGGAGGTTTCTTTTGGGGATCTTTTTCAAGAGGTGAACAATGAATTCTTTCCATTTCTATTTTGCCCTATGCTTCTAGAATATCAGAGCAATTTTCCTTGAGAATTTTTGAATGATTATTTCTAGGTTTCTTTTCTTGATCATGACTTTCAGGTAGTCCAATAATTTTTAAATTTTCTCTCGTGGATCTATTTTCCAGGTCAGTGGTTTTTCCAATGAGATGTTTCACATTGCCTTCTATTTTTTCATTTGTTTGAATCTGTTTTATATTATCTATTATTTATTATTATTATTAATTATTATATTATATTTTATTTCTTATAAAGTCATTAGCTCCTTTTTTGTCTTCTCCTGAATTTGTGTTTTGATCATCCCTGTCACAAAGATATTTCTTTATGGTCAATGATTTTTTTGTTGTTGTTGTTCATGTTGTTTGTGTTTTTTCCTGGCTTTTAAATTTTATCTCTGCTCCTGGGTTTCAGCAGGAACTGTCCCAGTCTACTTGTTATGGTGGCTAGGGGTCTGGTTACTGGTGTACCATGCTGCGGCCTTAGGTGCCAGCAGTTGGATTTTGTAGTGGTCTTGTAGTTTTTTTTCTGGTGCTGAGCTGGGCATGGTGTGTGCCTGGTTTTGGTGCTTGCCTGCCCTCCACCCTGGAGCTTAGTATCTCCCACTGCTGCACTGAGGTGGGGCTTGCTGCCAGCTTTCTGGCACGCCTTCCATTCTGTATTGGTTTGTTTTAGTCACCACAAGAGGGGCCTTTTTCATTAATCCTCCTAGCCTTTTAAGCTAAAAGACTGCCATAACCCATTTTTCTGCTATTCCAGGATTTTTCCTGGTGCAATATTCTGTGGATTTTTTCAAGGTGAACAAAGGAGAGGAAGAGCAATTATTGCTTACTCCACCATCTTTGTTCCTGGAGAAGGATATTTGAGAGATGTTAGGGCTAAAACAATGAAAAGATTTGACAATTTATAGGGATGAATGGTGAACAAGAGAGATGACTTGAAAATAATGTCAAGTTTGTGAATCTGGTTGAGCGGAAGCTTAGTGATGGGTGAATCAAACTAGGGAATCACCTAGATAGCATTGCTCTATATGAATAAAGGAAATGACTAAAGGGACAGATTATAGAGAGAAGGCTAAATACAGGATTGATGAAAATATACCCAATACCCACTTTGATGAATTGGGAATAGAATGAAGAGCCAGTCATGAGGAAGTTTATTTTGATGATACATGAGAGAAATTAACTAGCAATTAATGCTAAAAAAGGCAGATTATAGCTAAATTCTTTTTGGTCTTTAATGTTGGTTTAAGGCTACAATCCTTAACCTTTTATCATATCATTGTCCCCTTTAGCAGTCTGATGAAGCCTATGGACTCTTTTCAGAATAGTATTTTTAAATGCATAAAATAAAATGCATGATTACCAAAGGAAAAAAATTATATTGAAATAAATATGTATTTTGTGATCCAAATTTTTAGCCACCCTTTCTTGGTCCATGTACCCAAGGTTAAGTACCCTTGATCTAAGGAATCACATATATTTGGTGAAACTCCAAGTAATCAGGTTCAACTGCTATTTGAAAATAAGGTGTTTTTTAAATTATTATTACAATGTGCAGTAGAAATGGTCTTCACCTTAAAGTCAATAATGAATCTTTTACCTTGTACCTGGACTATTTCAGTTGTTTACTAATGCATATCATCACTTCAACTTTTTCCTTTTTTCCAGTGCTTTCTAGTACTGCTATAAAGTGATATTCCTAAAGCACTTGTCTGATTGTCTTTCTCTGCTCAATAAACTTCAGCAGCCATATATTTCCTCCAACATATAAAGCAAATTCCTCAGATTTTGTCTTAAAAGCCTTTAACACCCTGTTTCAATCCTACCCTTCCAGGATTAACCTATGTTATCCACCTTTAAAACTCTATAATCCGGGGGAAGAATAAGCATTTTTATTATTCTTTTTGCATGGATTGCCATTTCCTAATGCCTTGGCTTTGCAAAGACTTCCTCTCACTCCTGGAATATTCTTCTTCCACACGTTTGACTCTTATAATCTCTAATTTACTACAAAAAATAGGTCAAGTACTGCTTCCTTCATGGGGTGTTTTCTGATTCTGCCACATTGTTAATGTCCCCACGGTGTGCATAGATAGCTAGATGTGTGTATAAAACATATACATACATACACAGATATATGTTCATATGTTGTCTTCTCAAATAGAATGTGATTTCCTCAAGGTGAGGGATTTTTCATTTATGTTTTTATATCTTTGTCAACTAACACCATGCCTCATACATATTACATTTAATTAATGCTTACTGATTGCTTGATGTGGTAGAACCATACTACTTTTGGGTCAAATCATTCCCCTTTGAACAGATCTAATTGTGGGGAAGATTTTCTTGACATCAAGTCAAAATTAGATTCATATCAGCTTCTACCCATTGCTAATACTGTCTTTGGGGACCAAGTTGAATTCTTACATGATAAACTTTAAATTCATAATGAGAGCGCTCTCTAAAGCATGATATCCATAATTGAATGTATTATCATAGATATTGTCTGACTAGAATAGAGAACAGTGTGAGAATTAATTCCCTTTTCCTAGAAGCTGTGATTTTCTGAAGAGTCTAAAATGACATCATATTGCTTTGCTGCTCTATCACAGGATTTCTTCACTGTGAGTACTCCTTCATTTGCTGCATGTCACAATGCTTGATTGACTTACCATCATGTTGAATTTTTGTTCACATGTTTAAAAGATCCCCATAGATTGAACATGCCATACACTAAAGACTTTTATCTGAAGACACAGTTTCCCAGGTAAGAGAAAAGTCAGTCTCCACATTTTGCCATCTGTTGGTTCCATTGCTCCTAGATAAGACAAAAGCATAACATACATCTCTCCATGATGTCATTACTATTTTCTGTAGTTTTTTCCCCTTTTCCTTTTCCCTTCTTCCAAATGTCTATTATTTACTCATCAAAGCCTATAGTCTGCATCTCTCATATGAATCCTAACTGCGTGACCCAAGGTAAACCACTTAACTTTGATTTACCTGTTTCCTCTTTTATAAAATGGATATAATATTGGCCCTAGCTCACAATGTGGTTTTAAAAATCAATTAAGAAACTTTAAATACAGTATTTTGCAAATTTTAACATAAATATTGGCTATGAATTGTCATGTAACAGGTGCTATAATTCCTCCAACTAAGAGGAAAGAGAAGGGGGGCAAACAAAAATAAAACTATGACAAAAAGACCACCATTTCTGAGCATTAATTCCTTCATCTGTAATCCTGTTATGCTATTACTTGAATGATTTGTTTCTTCGACCTGTAAGAAAAACACTTTGTAAATTATAAAATTCTCTATAAATATAATAGAATTATATTATGGAATATAATTATATATGGAAGCTAAAGGTTTACAAGCTATTTTACATGTATTATCCCTTTTAAATGTTACAACAGCCTTGTGGAGGAGATTATTCAAGTGTTATTATTTCCATTTTGCAGTTGAAAATGTAGAGGCTCAAAGAAGTAAAATAGCTTTCCCAGGGTCATACAGCTTGAGTCAAGACTGAACCAATTTTAAATCCTATTTTCCTCTGTTTTATGTACATTCTCTCTCTCTCTTTCTCTCTCTCTCTCTCTCTCTCTCTCTCTCTCTCTCTCTCTCTCTCTCTCTCTCCCTCTGTCTCTTTCTCTGTCTCTCCCTGTCTCTGTCTCTCTGTCTGTCTCTCTGTCTCTGTCTGTCTTTCTCTTCTCTCCCCTCACTCCTCTCTCCTCTCTTTTTCTCTCATATTTATTTTTAACAAATCCTGAAAGAGAAGAGACTGTATTTTATGAATTATGTCTCTAGATTGAAAAGATGGCCATCACTAAAACAAGCCAATACTTGATATTAGAAGTGATAAACTACTGTAGATATAAAATATTCTGAGTTATAGCAGAAAAAATCCCACAGTTCCTCTCAAAGCTAGAATTACAGGAGACTTTTCATTGTTCTCCTCTCATCTCAATGGGATGATCAAATTTGACCCCAGGATTTTAGAATATAACTAGGCTTCAAAAAGGCAGAGTCTCAAATATAGAGAGGGGCCACAGTGAGTGGTATATTTTTATTTTGAGTGAAGCCATTTTATGGATCATAGATTCAGGCAAACACCCATTGTGCCAGGCATTAACCACCACTTATTAGCCATGATTGAAGAATAGAAAACATCTGGTTGAGGATAATGAGTTGCAGCTTCTCAGCTCCCTTGGATGCTAATAGCATTGGACAAAGGTCACCATGGAAGGCCATCTGGCTTCCTACGCTATAGAGAGAAGCTCTTCTTACCCTGCAGGGCATCAGGGCACCAGAACGAAATAGCATTGAAGAAAAGCTATGAAGGGGCAAAGATTGAATGATCATATAAAAGACTTAATATTAAACTGTATGATTGTTACTATTATTAAAATGTGAATATTTCATCACATAAATCACATACTAAAAAGGTAAACATGAAAAGACGATACCATGTGGCTTGAATATGAAAAAATGTTCAATTCAAGAGCCAAAGATGAATGTCAGTGACAATATACAACCCAAGGAGTGTTCTAAATCCTGTGCATGTGGTCTGCCCTCACTAAAACTGCTTAAAATTGTGGCTGGCAGTTCGCTTCAGAAGAATAGATGCCTTCCCTGCTCTAGATCACCATTTCTCTCCCCTGAGCTCCAATTCAGGTCCTTGTTCTGCCCTTCATGCAAATTCCAAGTGTGTTCCAAGGAGAGGGGAAACATCTCATCCAAAACATTTTCTCCCCAAAGAGTATGTGCATTTTAAGCCTTGGATAGGACAAAAACTAGAAACATTTTTAATATAGAGAGCAATTATCTGGCTCAGAGGACCTGAGTTCAAATTTTGGCCTGTATAACTATGACCAAATCAACATCTATTTTCTGTACCTTGGTTCTTCTATCTGTAAAATGTAGATAAGAATGCTTACACCATTCCACTCAGGAAATTTTTTTGTGAGGATAGTATTTTGAAAGGAAGTACAAAAATGTGATTAACTAAATATGGTTTATGCAAAGAGTCTATAAATCAGTGTGGTTTTAACCATTTTAATAATTTTAGAAATATAAATCATATAAACTTGCAATAAGAGTTATTATGATGATAATCAAAATAGCTGGCATTTTATACTACTTAGGACAACATTTTCATAGTTAAATTATTTATATTTCTTTTATATTCAGTTTGGTAAGTTTTGGATAATTTTAAAATGAACATTTTATTTCCAAACTAAACTTCAGAATCTCTTCTGCCTTTTGTTGGTAAATTCCTCAAAAGAAGTCTTCTACATTGTCTATACTTTTCTCCTCTCCCACTTTCAATTCTTTACAATCCAACTTCTGATCTTATCATTTCATCAAAATTGTTCTATCCAAATTTGCTAATGATCATTTAGTTGTCAAATTTAATAATCTTTTCTTTATCCTCATTCTCCTTGACCTCTATGCAAACTTTGAAACTGTTGATCACTCTCTCTTCATTGATACTCTCTTCTCTCAAGGTTTTCTGAACACTGCTTTCTCATGTTTCTCATCCTCTCTACCCCTTGATCCTGAACCCAAGAGTATTTGGATCACTAGTATTTCTGAAAAAGGGCTTAGAGGCATCATTGTGGTAACAATTCCTGCAGATGTTGTGCTCATATCTATTGAAGATCTAGAAAAAACTCTTGCTACATAAGCTCTTAATATTCTTAAATGGTTTAAAATCAGAAACAAGTGTTATTTTTTAATCAGTGGAAGGGATATCAAAGAAAAGGTATTATCATGTCCTTTACCAATGAATTCTAAAAAAAACCTTTCCATCTGATTTGTAACTGAATTCTTCCATGTGTGTGGTCTTCCCATTATAATGTGACCACCAGACATCAGTGACTCTCTTACTTTTCTATTTGTATCCCTGGAATGTAGTATAATACTTTCCCAATAGTTAGAACTTATTAAATGCCTAGATCAGTAGTCATTAAAACTGTTTTTTAATGATGTTCTTCAGTCATTCATTATTAAATTAAATTATTCAATTAAATGCTACTCGGTATTTAAAGAAAAACTCGTTCCAACACTATATAAACTTTTTGGGGAAAAGAGAAAAAGGAGGATTCCTACCAATTTGCTGTTATTACACAAATATGGTGCTAATGTCTGAACCAGGAAGAAGCAAAACAGAAAAGTAAGACTGTAGACTAGATTCACTAATGAGTATTGAGGGAAAAAATAAAATAAAATATTAGCAAAGAGATTACAGCAATTTATCTTGAGGATAATTCATCATGAACAGGTGAGATTTATACCAGGAATAGAGGAATAGATCAATATTAGGAAAACTATCATCATAATTGACCATATCAATAACAAAACTAACCAAAATCATATAATTATCTCAATCAATGCAGAAAAACACTTTTGAAAAAATGCAACACCCATTTCTTTTATAAAACACTAAAGAACATAGGAAAAATGGAGTTTTCCTTAAAATGATAAGCAGTATCTTTCTAAAACCATTAGCAATCATTATCTGTAATCTGGAATAAAAACTGGAAGCATTCTCAGTAAGGTCAGAGCCCATTATCACCACAGTTATTCAATATTGTAGTAGAAATGCATTAGCAATAAGGAAAGAAAAAGAAACTGAAGCAGTTCAGACAGCCAATGAGGAAGCAAAGTTATCAGTCTTTGCAGATGATATTATGGTAAACATAGGGATCCTAGAAAATCAGCTAAAAAACTACTTGAAGTAATTAACCACTTCAACAAAGTTGCAAGATGTAAAATAAACCCACATACATCATCAATATTTCTATATATTACCAATAAAGCAAAGTGGCAAGAGATAGAAAGATAATTTCTATTTAAAATAATTCTAGACAATACAACATATTTGGGAGTCTGACTACCAAGACAAACACAGGAACTATATGAACATGAATACAAAACACTTTCACACAAATAAAGTCAGATCTAAGCAACAGGAAAAATATCAATTACTCATGGGTAGTCCTAGCTAATAAAATAAAAATGACAATTTACTTAATCAGTGCTGTACCCATCAAACTACAAATAAATTATTTTATAGTGCTAGAAAAAATAACAACAAATTTCATCTGGAAGAACAAAAGGTCAAGAATGTCAATGAAATAAATGAAAAAAAAAAAAACAAAGGAAGGTGGCCAAGCTATATCAGATCTGAGAGTATATTATAAAGCAGCACCCTTCAAAACTGTTTGGTACTGGCTCAAATATAGGGTGGTGGATCAGTGGAATAGGATAGGTACAGAAAATACAGTAGTCAATGACTTCAGTAGTCTACTGTTTGATAACCCCAAAGACTCCAGCTTCTGGGATAAGAACGCTCTATTTGACAAAAATTTTTGGAAAAACTGGAAAATAGTGTGATAGAAACTAAGCATAGATGAACATCTTACACCATATACAAAGATAATGTCAAAACTGGTATATGATATAGACTTAAAGGGTTCTACTATAAACAAATTAGATGAGAAATGAATAATTTACCAGTCAAAACTATGAAGAAGAGAAAAATTTATGATCAAACAAGAGATAGAGAACATTATGAAACACCAAATGGATAATTTTGATTATATTGAATTAAAGAGATTTTGCACAAACAAAAGCAATGCAGCCAAGAGTAGAAGGAAACAGACATCTGCAAAACATTTTTTTACAGCCAGTGTTTCAAATAAAGGCCTTGTTCTAAAATATATAGAGAACTCAGTTTCTTAGCACATTCTCTTCCTATCTTCCTGTCATGTAAGATAGATTTCTACACCCAAGTGAGTGTGTATATTACTCTCACTTATAACCAAATCCACTGAGAATAAGGTTCATGTGCAACCTCCCCGCACCCCCATTTCCCCTTCCATCATAAAATATTTTTCAGGCATCTTTTTTAAGTCAAATAATTAATCCAATTCTACCTCTCCTTTTCCTTTTCTCCCAGTGAATTCTTCTTTCTCATCATTTATTGATTTTAAATTATCATGCCATCACATTCAGCTCACATCTCTGCATTCTGTTTATGTGTACTCCTTATAACTTCCCTTATAGTCAGAAAGTTTTTAGGAGGCATAAATACATTTTTTCCATGTAGAAATATAAAGGATTTAACCTTATAAAATCCCTTACAATTTATTTTTCCCTTTGTATGCTTCTTTTGCATCTTGTCTTTGAAATTTGAATTTTCTATTCAGCTCTGGGTTATTCATAAAGAATGCTTGAAAGTTCTCTAATTTATTGAATATCATTTTCCCCTTGAAGAGGAGAAGTTTTGTGGGGCAGGTGATTTCCAAGTGTATTCCCAGCTCTTTTATCGCCCAGAATATTATATCCTGGGGATAGAGCTAAGATGGTGGAAAGGAAGCAGTAAGTTTTCTAAGATCCTCCAAGAATTCTGTTGCTAAACTTCAAAAAGTGAATTTGAATGGATTTTAGAGTGAAAGAACACATTGGGAGACAGAGCATGTCAGTTTCCCAGCCTGGGAAAGTGCCCACATAGGTCTGGACAGGGGGAAAGAGTAGCAAGTCAGAGAGCAGACTACAGCAGAGTGAGAAGGAGCCCCAGCCAGCCAGCAGACTCACCCAACCCAAGGGTGATTTGTAGCTATCTCACCACAATAGAGAGGATCATTGGAGCTGGGTAAGAGAAAACACAGGGCCTGCAGAAGGGACAACAGTTTCTTTTGGGGCTAGTAGCCCAGAGCCTGAAAGTTTAAAAATTACATATCCAAACTCCTAGAAGTTAAGATGAAAGAATACAACCTAATTGCTTCGCCATGACCAGGAAAACCCAGAGATAAATGGCCCATTCAGAGTGAAATCCAGAATTAGTGGAAATAGCTTTGGAGTCACTGAGAAAGGAGGAAGTGAGACAATACAGAGTCTAAGCCCAGGAGAGTGGAGCCAGCAAGCACTAACAACACAAGCTTAGGCATGCCTTAGCAACACCAGGGAAATCAGCAGACACCAGCCTTGCCTGCCTCCAGCTACTGAGCCTGCCTAAGCTGTAGCCCAGAGACACAGCAGTAGAAACTTGAAGTAGCCAGACCAACCTTCCCCCAAAGGATACTCTGTGAGCCTCAAGTAAACTCAGCAGAACATTGAGAGTTCTGACATTGACCTCAGTCTAGACACTCAGAGGCTACAGATCAAAAAGTTAACAACCAAAACCCTACCTCCCAGCCTGAGAGGCTCAATAATTCTTCACCCCCAGAAGCAGATATCCACTCTAAAAACCCAAGATATAGGCAATCACAATTAGGAATAAAGAAACTCTGAGACCTAGAACCATAAAATCATTTTATAGTGAGCAAGAACAACCAAATTCAGAGGACAATATGGACTGAATACTCACACTGGAGACCACAGAAGAAAATGTGAATTAGTCTCAAGCGCAAAAAGCATTCTTGGAGGAGCTCAAGAAAGATTTAAAAAAAAACCAATTAGAGAGGTAGGAGACAAATTTAAATCTACAGTAGTCAAAATGGAAAAAAAAAATCCCACTGAAGAAAACAAATCTTTAAAAAGTAAAATTAGAGTACTAGGACAGGAGGTCCAAAAGCTAAGTGGAGAAAATACCTCCCTAAAAATGAAAACTGAATATATGGAAAAGGAGCTTCAAAAACCAATTGAGGAAAATAATTCACTAAAAATTAGGATCAGTCAGATTGAAGCTAAGGACTCTTTGATGCAGCAAGAGACACTCAAACAAAAGATAAAGGTTGAAAATATACAAAATATATCACCAGAAGAACAAATGACCTGGAAAACAAAACCAGGAGAGATAACTTAAGAATTGTCAACCTACCATAAAGCCATGATGAAAAGCAACCTGGATAGCACCTTCCAATACATTGTCAAAGAAACTGTCCTGAGGTCCTAGAATCAGAAGGTAAAATAGTTATCAAAAGAATTCACTGATTTCCTCCTGAAAGAGATTCCAAATTGAAAATTCCAAGACATGCAGTACCCAAATTCCAGAGCTACAAGGTCAAGGAGAAAATACTGAATGCAGCCAAAGAGAAACCATTCCAATATCATAGAATTATAGTCAGGATCACACAGGACTTAGCAGCTGTCACATTGAAAGTTTCATGGGGATTGGAATTTAAAATTTTGTAATGCAAAACAGCTAGGACTGCAACCAAGGATCAATTACCCAGCAGGACAGAGCATAATCTTTCAGGCAAGGAGATCATCATTTGATGAAATAAAGGAGTTCCAGAATTTCCTGATGAAAAAACTAGAGCTCAATGGAAAATTCGAGCTCCACTTACAGGACCCAACAAAGACATAAAAAGGGGAACAATGAAAACACACATTCACACATACACATAAACACACAGATGCTCACACATGCCCATAACTTGAGACTCAATAAGAGTCAACTATTTACATCCCTAAACAAGAAGCAGGTACCTGTCAATATTGAAATTTGTATAAGTATTGCAACATTTAAAAGGGATGTACATAAATAGAGGGTGTGGATAAGTGAACTAATCTGAAGATTAAAACAAAAACTATTAAGGGGAAGAAAGGGATTGTAACAGGAGAAAAGGGAAGATTGAGGTAGAAAATGGTAAATTATACCACAAGAAGAGGCATAAACATATACTAAAGTGGATGGAAGGGAAGGAAGGATATGAGCATCATATGATTGTTACTCTCTTTGGTTCTGATTTAAAGAGAGATCAATACAAATAGTTAAGTATAGATTCTAACATGAAAAGACACAAAACCATAACGTTAGAGAGAAAAGAGGGAGGGAGAGTGTACTGGTAATGGAATTTGGAGATGCCCCTTTATTGGCTTGGTTTTTGGGTTAAGTGTTAAAACCCAGAGCTTGTGAGTCCTACTTGTGGGATGGACTTGTTGACATGAAGAGAGAGGGCTGAACAGGGAGGAGCCATGAATAGGGAGAGAGGCCCAAGGCAGGAGAAGGCTAGAAGGACTTTGGGAGAGCAGTATCCAGTATTGTGGAGCCTGAGTTGCTGAGAGAAAGACGGCTGAGAGCCTATTGGAGCTGCCCAGGACTTTTGAGTACTGCCACCCAGAACTGCCAAGAACTGAGAAGGCATGGCTGTGATGCTGGTATTTTGTCTGTCTGTTTTGATGTTGCTTTGCCAAATTTACCTGATGGTGAAGGGCAGTGCTGCTGTTGTATAGGTCCTGGAACCTGGCTGTTTGTTCAGAAGCCCTGAAGGAGGATTTTCTTGTGGTACCTGCACAGAAATCCTAGAAGAGGGCCTTCCTGATATTTTCAGGGGTTCTGGGACTGTTCTACAGGCAGAGAGTGACTTGATGAGGACACTGGCTATGGCTTTGTTGAGCCTTGTCTCCCCAGGAATTGAGATTGCTGAGGGCTTGCCTCAAGTGAAGATGAAAGAAGGAGTTTTCCTTGGATATTCAATGCTGAGTTTAACCTTGTAACACAATAGTGGAAGGCCTTTTGTGTTCTCCTGCCCCTTTTGAGATTCAGGGTTGGGAAGCCTTTGAGTTTTGTTTTGTTTTTGTTTGTTTGTTTGTTTGTTTGGTTTTTTTTTTGTTTTTTGTTTGTTTGTTTGTTTGGTTTTTTGTGCTCTGTGATTGACCAAATGAATGTACTTTGTTTATGGCTGGAGACTAATCTCCATTTGAGAAGAGGCTTTTGACTGACTAAATGAATGTACTGTCTAGGGGTGGAGTAGTACCTGGATTGAATTGAGGACTTCCTAAAGGAACAAGTTACACTGTATTTTGACTTTTTTCTGTTCTGTGAATGTTTGCTGAATAAATGGGGTTTACTCTGCCATAATCCGAACCTTGGAAGTTGCCTTTGCATGGAACTACAGAGAGGAGCACTGTATGAAATTTAGCAGCATTGGTTTGTGTTCAAGGAAGCAAAAACATAATCTGTTAAGAATTATAATTTACTGTGCCCTACAAGGAGTAGGAGGGAAAAGGCAAAAAGGCCTTTAAGAAGGGAGAGAGTGGTCAGAAAGGTAGGAAAGAGTAGCAAGTGGAAAGGGTAGGTAAAGAGGAGGAAAAGAGGGAGGGAATTCTGAGGGAAACAGTGGTCCAAAGGAAAACTCTTAAGGAGGGGAAGGGAAAAGGAAGATACAAAGATATAAACAGGGAAGTGAATAAGATGGAGGGAAAGTCCCAGATAGTAATCATAACTGTGAATGTGAATGGGATGAACTGTTCCATAAAACAGAGACAGATAGCAGAAGCCATTAAAAACCACAATCCTACAATATGCTGTGTACAAGAAACACATTTGAAACAATGGGATATGCACAGGATAAAGGTAAAAGGATGTAGTAGAATATATTATGCTTCAGAAAAAGTAAAAAAAAAAAAAAGCAGAGGTAGCAATCCTTATGTCTGAGAAAGCAAAAGCAAAAACAGATCCAATTGAAAGAGATAAGGAAGGAAACTACATCCTGGTAAAAGGCACCACTGAGAATGAAGCAATATCATTACTTAACATATATGCACCAAGTGATACAACATCCAGATTCCTAGAGGAAAGTCAAAGGAATTAGAGGAAGAAATAGATAGCAAAACAATGCAAGTGGGGAACCTCAATCTCCCCCTATCTGAAATTGGTAAATCTAAATTGAAAATAAAAAAAGAAAAAAGGTAAGGAGGCAAGTAGGATATAACAGAGGCTAGATATGATAGCTATTTGGAGAAAAATGAAAGGGGGAAAAAAAGGAATATACCTTCTTCTCAGCAGTACGTGGCACATACACAAAAACTGACCATGTACTAGGGCACAAAAACCTCACAATTCAGTGCA
>CM053583.1:141012722-141031368 GCA_028627135.1 Pseudochirops cupreus
CAATGTGAAATATCTCATTGGAAAAACCTCTGACCTGAAAAATAGATCAAGGAGAGACAATTTAAAAATTATTGGACTATCTGAAAGCCATGATCAAAAAAGGAACCTAGAAATCATCCTTCAAGAAATTCTCAAGGAACATTGCCCTGATATTTTAGAACCAGAGGGCAAAATAGAAATTGAAAGAATTCACTAATCACCTTCTTTAAAAATGCCAAAAAGAAAACTCCTAGGAATATTATAGCCAGTTTCCAGAGTTCCCAGATCAAGGAGAAAATATTACAAGTAGCCAAGAAGAAACAATTTGAATATTGTGAAAACACAAACTGTATAACACAATATCTAGTATCTTCTACACTATGCAATCAAAGGGCTTGGAATATGTTATTCCAGAAGTAAAAGGAGATAGGATTAAAACCAAGAATCATCTACCCAGCAAAAGTGAGTATAATGTTTCAGGGGAAAATAAGGTCATTCAATGAAATAGAGGACTTTCAAGCATTCTTGATAAAAAAAAAACTGAACTAAATAGAAAATTTGATATTCAAAATCAAGAAGCAAGAGAAGCGTGAGAAGGGAAACATGGAAAAGAAATCACAAGGAAATTATCAAAGTTGAACTACTTATATTCCTACATGGAAAAATGATAATTTTAACTTATGAAACTTTTCTCAGTTTGAAGATAGTGTAAGGGAATATATATATATATATATATATATATATATATATATATATATATATATATATTTACACATATGTGTGTATGTATATATACATATATATGTCTATGTAGAAGAGTATATGTGTGTATGAATACATATGTGACTGTGTGTATATATGGGCACAGGTATACACAGATAGAGGGCACAGGATCAATTGAATAGGAAGGGATGATGTTTAAAAAATAAAATTAAGAGGTGAGAGAGGAATATAATGAGAGGAGTTAGAGAGAGACAGAATAGAGCAACTTATCTCATGTAAAAGAGGCAAGGGAAAATTGTTACAAAAGAGAAGAAAAGGAAGGCTAAAGGGAATGCATCAAACTTACTCTCATTGAATTTATCTTAAGGAGGGAAAAACATAAACACTAAACTGGGTATTTTGTCCTAAAGGAAAGTAGGGGGAAAGAGGATAAGAGGGGAAAGATAGAAGGGAGGGCAGATTGGGAGGAGGGTAATTAGAAGCACACACTTTTTAAAAGGACAGGATAAAAGTAGAAAATAGAACTAGTGGGGAGTGGGATAGGATGGAGGGAAATATAGTCAGTCTTTCACAATATATCCATTATGGAAATGTTTTGTGTAACAACACGTGCACAACCTATATTCAATTTCTTATCTTCCCTGCAAAGGTGGGTGATGAGGGAATAAGGCAAAGAATCTGGAATTCAAAGTTTTAAAATCAAAAGTTTATAAAAATATTATTATTATTTTTTTTACATGCAACTGGGAAATAATACATACAGGCACTGGGGTATGGTGATCCATCTTGCCCTACTAGAAAGTTAGAGGAGGGATGGGGAAGAATATTAGGAGAGAGCATATTGGGGGAGGGAGTATTCAGTGGGATTGCTGTTTTGGGGAGGGGTAAAGGGGAAAGATGGGTAGAAAATTTGTAACTCAAAACCTTGTAGAAATGAATGTTGTAAAGGAAAAATAAACATAAATTTAAAAAATAAAATAAAATACTATTGAAAAACACAAAATAAATTACTTAAATGACTTGCTATTCAGTAAGAGACCTCAAGCCAAATCCACCATGGTAAAAGAAGTTGGTATACATTACCAATGCAGGGAGCACCACCACCAAGCCTTCTGTTTGTCAGGCTTCCCCACAAACAAGCTCCCCCAGGTGAAATGTCCCGCTCTCATCCATGCTAGCTGCTCTGCCTTTCTCTCTGTCTCTCTGTCTCTGTCTCTGTCTGTCTCTGTCTCTGTCTCTCTCTCTCTTTCTCTCTCTCTCTCTGTCTCTCTCTCTCTGTCTCTCTCAGCTCTGACTCACTCTCCTCTTCCTACTCCACCCTTCCTGCTCTCAGCTCATGGGTGAACTCCTACAGTGAGCTCCATGTAACTCAGTTGTGGGCTGGGCCAGAGCTCAAAGCAGGTAATATGAGCCTCTTTAGAGGCAGGTAAGATCTTCAAATTCCCTCAACATTACACTTGTTTGTACTTACAGATGTCAGGCTTACAAAATATGAAAATATTAATGTAAGAGCTTGGGCTCATATTCTGATTTTTCATTTAGTTGTATTTCTTCTTCACTGGATTATCTTTGTGCTGCAACATGTAAAGAGGACATCAGGAAATCATACATGATTGCCTAGGTTAGTGAAAAAGGATGCAAGGGACATGAAACTTGATATGAGAAGATTTCTCAACAAGTAAGTTGTATACACACAATTTGCAAATTGTGCATGCAAATAGCTGTTGATAGCCTTTTACCCCCTACCCAACTCTGAAGCCTCCCCTTTTCTCTTTCTGTCCAAGAGCTTTCTATGTTCATGCATTGAATAACAACCAAGAGGTTCTAAGTCAACATTACTGTCTGGTGGCCAGGCAGGAACATGTCAAACAAACCTTTTCCTTAACCTCCCCACCCCAAAACTTCCCAATGAATATGCATTATTTCTTGTTTTTGTTTTGTTTTGTTTTTTGGTTCCTTCAACACTTTATCTCACTCATAGTATTATGCTATTCTCTGTATGCAGTGCACACAAAGAAACCTGTGACAAAGATAGGCATCATCTTTAAGCCTCTTCCTCCCTTCCTCCTTTCCCTCTCTTTCTTCAACCTCTTTGCCAATTGCCCCAGTAAAATGTCTCTCCCTTTCTGGACAGATGTTGTTTAAGTGTTCATGTTTGTTTGATGGAAAAGCTTAAAAAGAAGTTTAATAGATTGCCTAGGAGTCAAGGCTACTAGCATTTATGTAACGTATATTATGTGCCAGGAATGCATGCTGGGGATAAAAACAAAGACAAAAACAATTGGAAGCTCATATTCTTTTTAATAATCATTTTTTTTTCTAATTACACATAAAAATTAACATTTGTTTTTTTAAACATTTTAAGTTCCAAATTCTTTCCCTTCCTCTCTTCCTTGTACCCTCATTGAGAAGGCAAGGAATTTGATTTAGGTAATATGTGTGCAGTCATGCAAAATATATTTCTTTTTTTTTTTCATGTTGTAGAAGAAAACAGAAACCCTCTCTTAAAAAAAAAAAAAGAAAAAAGAAAGTTTAAAAAAAGATGCTTTGATTTGCATTCAAATTTCCACAGTTCTTTCTCTGGAAGTGAATGTCTTTTGTTCTTTATTTTAGATCCTCCAGAATTCTCTTGGATCATAACTATGTTCTTTCTGTGTACACTCTTTCTAACTGCCCTAATAATGAGAAAGTGGTTAAGAATTACATGTGTCATCTTCCCATGTAGGGATCTAAACAGTTTAATCTTATTGAATCACTTATGATGTTTCTTTCTGTTTATTTTCTTTTGAGTCTTATATTTGAAAATCAAAATTATATTCAGTTTTGATCTTTTCATCAGGAATTCTTGAAAGTCCTAATTAAATAACCATATTTCCCCAGAAGGATTATCCTGAGTTTTTTTGGGTAATTGGGTCTTGGTTGTAATTCTAGCTTCTTTGAATATCATATTCCAAACCCTTAAATCCTTTAAAATAAAAGTTATTAAATCTTTTCTGACCATGGCTCCCAAATATTTGAATCATTCCTTTATGACCACTTGCAAAATTTTATCCTTGACCTGGAAGATTTGGAACTTGGCTATAATATTCTTGTGAGCTTTTAATTTGGGATCTCTTTTAGGTGGAATTCAGTGGATTCTTTCAATTTCTATAATATTATTTGGTTCTATGGATATTTATGGATATCAGGGCAGCTTTCCTTGATCATTTTTTTTAAAAAAGATGACATTAGGATCTTTTTTTTTTTTTTGCTTTGATCATGGTTTTCAGGCAGTCCAATAATTCTTGAATTATCTCTCCTGCATCTGTTTTCAAGGTCAGTTGTTTTGCAATGAGACATTTTACATTTTCTTCTATGTTTTCATTTTTTAAAATTTTTCTTTGGGCTTTTTAAGTGTCTAATATAGTCATTATGTTCCACTCGCCAAATTCTGTGTTTTTAAGGAATTATTTTTTTTTGTACCTCCTTTTCCATTTTGTCAATTCTACTTTTTTTTTAAAAGATGTCATTTTATTCAGTGATTTTTTGGTGCTTCTTTTACCATTTTACTCATTATTTTCTCCAGTATTTTTTGTCTGTTTTACCAAGCTGTTGAGTCTTTTTTTCATGATTTTGTTTGCCTCATTGACATTTCTCTTTAAATTTTTACTCTGTCTCTTATTTCATTTTATTTTAAAATTCCTTTCTGAGCATTTCCAGTAATTCTTTTTTGTTGGAGGGAAGACCAATTTACATTTTTTTCTTTGATATTTTGCATGTAGCCATTTTGAAATGTTAGTCCTCTTCTGAGTTTCTGTTTTTACCTTCCCTCTCAACATAAAAAACTTTCTATGCTCAGGTTTTTATCTGTTTTTGTTTTTGTTTTTGTTTTCTCATTTTCCAGTCCCTTTCTTGATGTCAAATTTGGCTTATGCTCCTGCGATCGAGGGGACACTGTCTCCAGCTTCAGGTTTTTTTTTACTGTTTTTTTTCAAAGCTAGTTCTGTGTTCTGTAAGTTTTTACTTCTTCCAAGGTGGTATGATCTATTGAGTGGTGTAGTCACTGGCCTCCTTGTTTATTCTCTGGTCTGTGAGGTATCACAAGCACTGTTTTCTACCCTGGAATTCTGAAGAGCATACCTGCTTCCCAGAAGCTGCACAATCTTATATGCTAGTGCTCCTTCTTTCCCTGAGAACCACATATGGACAACGAAAAAATCCTACACTCAGTTCTATCAAAGTGTCCCCTACAATCTCCTTCTGACCAGTTGTGTGACCCCTTTAACATCTGTGGCTGAGAGCTCAAGAAGTTGTTTCTGTCATTCCAGTCTTTCCTGGGACCTGTGGCTGGCTTGCTGGGTTGTGGCCTATGCCAAACTTTATTTTTACTCCAGTGAGACAGACCTTTCCTGTCATCCTTTTATGTTGTCTTAGGTTAGGAAATTGTTTCACCCCATTCTACTGTTTGTTTTGAGGTATTATATTAAAGTTGCTCAGAGATGAATTTGGGATAACTCAGAAGAGTCCTTCCCTTGACTTTGCCATCCAGAAGTTCACATTCAAATATATGCACATACCAAGAAAATAATAATGCAAATTAAGACATATTAGAATGAATTGGAGTTGATCCCAAAGGAAAGGCACCAAGAGTAAGGGGTGTGTGTGGGGTGGGGTGGATGGGAAAATCTTCTTACAGAAGGCAAAATTTTAGCTGAGGATGACAGGGAAGCCAAGAGGTAGAAGTAAAGAAGAAGATGGTTCCAGGCATGGGTTACATTCAGGGAAAATACTTAGAGTAGGAAGATGGGTTTTGTTGTCTGAGGAACAGCAAACAAAGAGGCCTGTGTTATTTGACCACAGAATATGTGGGGGAGATTAAGATGTGAGTTGACTAGAAATTCATAAGGGGGAGACCTTAAAAACAAAAAAAAGTTTAACTTTTCATCCTAAATTCTATATGGATTTATATATGTACATGCTGTCTTCCCCTTTAAAATGTGTCTCCTTGAAGGGAGGAGCTATTTATATGTCTTTTTATCTCTTTAGTATGTCCAACATCATGAAATATCTATAGACCTCATCTGAAAGTCTAGAAGAGTTGGGTCCAAGTCACACTGCTGATAGATGTTGTTAGAGTGACTCTGGGCAAGCCCATAAATTTCTCTGTGCTCTATGCAAATCTTTAAAATTTTAAACTGAAGAGATGACAATCAGCATTAATAGAGGGGTTTTCTTCATTTGGAAGTTTCCTATGCCAATGAAATCACAGGTCCAGGAAAAATACTTTTGTATTCCCAGCACTTAGCACGGTGCCTACTTTGCACACAATTTTACTTAAGAAATGTTGATTGATTCCTTAATATTTTATTTTTTCACCATAGTTTAGGGGTAACTCATGAGTTTTCAATGTCTACCAGCTCAGCACGAGGTTAGGCCCATCTTGACATTGGAGTCACTTAAAGCCTGTCCTGCTATAGTCCTGGCTACAAACTGTGTGAAAAGGTCAAAAGAACAGAAATCTAGCTAAATAAGAAAAGCTCAGCACCATGAGGAGAGTCACTAGGTGATAAATTTCCTGGCCATGGTGACATATGAAATGGCAGGATTATTATACAGGGGTTAATGACTTCTTATAATCTCTGGGGTCAGATTTTGTGGCACACAATCATAATTATTGTGCTGTGTGAGTTCTGTAAATTTTAAATAAAATATAGGCTGCCTCTAAGACTGAGCACTAGAATACAGGGAAATTCCCAAGGGAATATAAGCTCTACAGAATTCATTTCTCACATGAAAATGGAAGTCAGTACATCAGCTATTCATGATTGATACTAAATAATAGGTGTGGTTCCTAAGAATTATGGTTATGTGATTCTCACAAACCCTTTAATTTATTGCAAGCATAACAATTCTCACAGCAGATAACTGTCGCTTGTATTTACACAGTATGCACTAAGAAATCCTCTCTGCTTGAGTAAACTCTGTTCAAAGGAGCTACAGGGGTTGGGTCCTGCTACTTAATCTCAGTGCAATGTTTTCAAGTGTCAGCTGAGGGGTTGAGCTTATTTCATTGACTCTCTTAGGGCAGTTGTCTATCAATTTAATGGACAATAGTTTCAAATCTTCTAAAACCAAGCAACGTATTTGGATATCTCAGCTTTAGTGAAGCAACCAAAAAAAACATCTCTTAGGATGGACAGCTGAATGGGTTCTCTGTTGAACTCTATGTTTTCATTAAGCCCATCTAAGCGTTTTTATCATATAGGACTTTTTTTTTGTCTTTCCCCCCAACTACTCCAGGAAGAATGATATTAAAAGATTTGTTGCATAAATTACCAAGTTCTACTGCTTTTTATTATTGAATGAAAATAGTAAACTCTGGCTTAGGGATTTCAAATTTTTTATGGTAAACATGGAAGGAAAATAGAAGAAACCCTATTTGTATCAGCATTGTCAGCAACAGTCATAAATATTGACTAAATAATACTCTTTCCCCTCTTGCTCTCCCTAAAAGAAATAATGCCAGTTATTACTATCTGCATGCTTCAATTCTGTTAAAAGAATATGTTTTCAAATTAAAGGAAGAGGAAGGGAAGGAAATAAGCATTTATATAGTGCCAGTTTTTGTTTTGTTTTGTTTTTACAGGGCACTGTGCTTAGTGAATTATAAATATTATCTCATTTTATCATCAACAATCTTGTGAAATCAGTACTAATATTATCCCCATTTTACAGCTAAGGAAAATGAGGTAAATTGATTGGTCCAGGATCATATAATTAGTAAGATTCTGAGATGAACTTTGTACTCAAATAATCCTGATTCCAGCCCTAACACACTCTAAGTGTCTCCACAAATATTATCTTGTTATAAACTCACTCATTTGATCCTTATGACAATGCTGGAAGGTAGTTTTTCACAGCTGAAAAAAACTGAGGCAAGGAGAAGTCACTTGTCTCAATTTGACCTGTTGTCTTTCTCACTCTAGGCTCAGTGCTCTAACCAATGAACTGCTTAGTTGTAGCTTAGCAGAAATTAAGGAATGAAAGAAATTCACTACTTAAATATTATTAAGATATAGATTCAAGTTGATGATCTCTGAGGGTCAGTTGAATGTGAAAGAAGCCATAAAAAGCCTTTTAAATTCAAATGAGAGTTTCAGAAACCAAAGGTTTGTCACACCATGTTTTCTTCATGTTTTTCTCTACAAGCTTATGATATGAATGAATCATTCATTTAGTCTAATTGTCAGGCAAAGCAAATTGATGGAAAAAACATTATTACCACTTAAGTTATGATGATAAAGTCATTTTGATTATCTATTTTTCTTTATCTTCATTTCACAAACCTGCAATTAATAAGTTAATATGTTTGGAAAATTGTTGTGTATTTTTCTGTAATTACTACAGGTACAAATGATACTCATTCCACTGCCTTCATTAACTTTATAGCTACATAGCGTTCTGAGGATTACTAATTATGGAATTTAGATAGGCAATTCATTGGATTTAAGAGAGATTTCAAATTTTGAAGCTTATCCTTCCACATTCCACATTAAACCCCTTATGCTACTTTTATTTAAATAATTTAAATACAGTGGCTTTAATGACTGATAACTTTTTTAAAGGTCATTTTCCATCTATATTTTCCTGTATACACTTCTTTAGAAACATATGGTTTCTTCTACTAGAATATATGCTTCTTGGTACTTGCCTTTCTTTCTATCCCCAGTGGTTAGCACAAAATACTAAAAGTGGAATAGAGTAATCATTTAGTACATACTCGTCAACTCATTGATATACTGGATTTAGTGAGTTAGTGATCTGGTTTAGTGATTCAATTGATTTATTGAAAATATATTCAAATCACAATGTTATTTTGCAGCAATAAATAACTTATAATATGGTGTTCTTTCAGCAATTCATTTTATTCCTTTTCTTTTCATTAATTTATTAAGACTGTTGCTCAAAAAATATTAATTCAGGGTATATTATTTGCAAAGCACTCTGGCAGAAACGGAAGGAGATAAATAAATAATTAGTACATAAACGCTGCCCTCATGGACATTAATATCTAGAGAGGGAGAATCTAGCAAAGGGTAGTGTTAGAAGTAATTTATCATGAATTCTAAAATATTAAATGGAATCTCTTGTTATTACTCAGTCTTCCAAGTTAGGAAATATAAGTAAATTACTTATATTTCCTTGAATGTCTTGGACACAAAACTTTCTTTTAATTTTCCTTTTCCATCATCCCAGTCCAGATTGTTTTTACTTTCTGACTAAAATAAATTTAACAATATCATAGCTAGTGTTTAACTTCTCTCAACTCCTACCTACCCTATGGATAGTTCCACCATTCTGTCGGATACATGATTTCATTGATATATTTTTCCATTACAAAGATGCATAAAATAAAATTATAAAACTATGCTTTTGCCTTCTGAGAGATTCTTATCTGTCCTCTCACACATTTATAAAATGAGGCTAAAAAATTGCTGACATCCTTCTTAAGTTCTCTTGATGATGTGAGAACACCAATACAGCATGGACATTATATATTAGTTGCCTGTCAAAATATCTACATGACCAGCTTTTTTGTGCATTCCAATTTTTACATCATTTGGACACATTATCCATTATAACCGTCTGTTGATAACATGTTGTACCCTGCTTAAGTCTTCCATATGTTTCTCTCTTGTCCTTTGAGTAATTTGGAATTTCTATCTTTTGAAGGTTATAATGGTCAATCTTTGACATCAGAGAAACTTCATTGGAAAGTGCTTGGAATTGAAAATATACAGGTTGGCTTTTTTTTTTTTAAGGGAGAAATTTACATTCATTAAAAGACCTTTGGATAGGCGGGGTCAAGATGGCAGAGTATTGGCAGTAACCTAACTGAATTTGCCCAAAATTTCTCTCCACTGACAACCTTCTGAAAGAGGTACCACAATGAATTTTCCCAGGAATATTATAGGCAAATTTCAGAACTCTTGTGTCAAGGAGAAAATCTTACAAGTATCCAGAAAGAAATAATTAAAATATTGCAGGGCCATAACCAGGACCACAGAGGCTTTAACAGCTTCTAATTTAAAGGAGTAGAGGACTTGAAATATAGTGTCATGGAAGGCAAAGGAGCTAGAATTCCGACTAGGAATAGCCTTCTCAAGAAAATTGACTCTAATCCTTCAGGGGAATAAATGGATATTTAATAAAATAAAGGACTTTCCAGTATTACTGATGAAAAGACCAGAGTTGAATAGAAAATTTGATCTTCAAATATAGGACACAAGAAAAGTATAAAAACGTAAACTTAAAAGAGTAATCATAAGGGACTCAATAAAGTTAAATAATTTGTATTCCTATATAAAAAGGTGATAGATCCCACTCATAAAACTTCATCATTATTAGGCTAATGAGAAGGACTTTACATCGACAAAGGGCATGAAAGTGAATTGATTATTTTGAGATGATCTACTTTAAAAAATGAATATTAATTCTGAGTATTTACACAGAAGGATGCATTGGTAGAAGGATAAAGGGAGAGGTAGAGTGGGATTTTTTCACATAAAAAAGTAACAAGAAAAAAGCTTTTATACTGGAGGGGAAATGGTGACAGGTGGCAAGCAATGCTTGCACTTAACTTTCATTAGAATTGGTTCAAAACAGGAAGAATATCTATCAATCTGTCTATACATGTATGTATACATGTATACATATACATACATGCATGCATACACACATTCACCCATGGTTATGGATCTGTCTTAGTCTATAGGGAAATAAGAGGACAAGGGAATAAAAGATATGGGTAGGTTGCTGATAAAAGGGAGGGAAAACTAAGGGAGATAATAATCAGAAAAAAAAATTCAGAATTTTGAGGAGGGGTAAAATAAAAAGAAAGAAGGACACATGAAAGAAAATAAGATCAAGGGAAATAAATTCACCAATAAAATCTAAATAGATGGCAAAATTCATTAGAAAGTAGGATCCAACAAAATGTTGTTTATGAAAGACACACTTGAAATAGAATCATACAGAGTTAAAAATCAATGTCTGAAACAGAATCTATTATGTTGCAGTTGAAGTTAAAAATAAAAGGGCAATAATAGCTATCATGATCTCAATCAAAATAAAAATATATCTAATTTTAAGAGATAAGAATCAAAACTACATTTTTTAAAAGTTCCATAAACAATAAACAATATCAAAAAACTTTACCACAAGTTTCTCTTATAAAGACCTCATTTCTCACATACACAGGCAGCTTGAGTCAAATTCATAAAAATAAGAGCCATTCTCCAACTGACAAATGACCAAACATATGTCCATGCAGTTTTTAGAAGAAGAAATCAATGCTATTTCTAGTCATATAAAATGCTCTAAATCATCACTGTTTATAGAAGTGCAAATTAAAACAACTCTTAAGTACCACCTCACACCTACTACAAATAGGAAGGGATGAAGGAAAACATGTACAATAAAAAACTATTGGTGGAATTGTGAACTGGTCCAAATATTCTGCACAACAACTTGGCACCTGCCTAAAAGAAGACAAAATTGGGCATAACCTTTGACCAAGCAATATCCCTACTAGGTCTTACCCTAAAAAAATTTAAAGACAAAGGAAAAGAACCTTCATTTACAAGAATATTTAGAGTAACTCTTTTTGTGGTGACAAAGGATTGGAAATCAAAGGGATATTCATGAGCTGGGGAATGACTGAAAAAAATCATGGCTTGTGATTATGATGGAGTACTATTATTCTGTGAGAAATTATGGGGATATGCTTTCAGAAAAACAAAGAATTAATCACATCAACAACAGCAGAAAATAAAGAAAATAACTACATGAACTGTTACAAAGTGAAGAGAGAAGAACCTGGAGATCATTGTGCACAGTAAGAACAATGTTTTAATGATGATCAACTGTGAAAGATCAATACAATGACTCTCCAAAATTCCAAAGGATTCATTATGGAAAAAAGATTCTCTCTACTTTCAAAGAAAACTGATGAACTCTGAGTAAAAATTGAAGTATAATTCTTGCATATTTTTAATGTGATATGGCTATTATGGAAATACATTTTGCATAATTTCACATGTATAATTTATGTCATTTGCTCACCTTGGGTGAGGGAATGGCAGGAGGGAAAGAAAGAATTTAGAACTCAAAATTTAAAAATAATATACTTCTTTAAAGTTTTTTGTAGGTTTCTACATACTTTATGCAGGAATTTTTTTTTTTTGGCCAGAGTTAGTGGTTGAAAGTTGATCTCATTTCAGCAAATTTATGTTCTTGACAGTATTCACATTAAATTACCAAAGCTTCCAAATCTTGGCACCTTCATCTCAGCCTCACCATCAAATAATATGTCTGTTGCTTTCATCACGAAATCTTTAATTATCTGAAAATCAGTGGCTGGTGTCTTGTGCCAGCAAAGGATATGAAGAAAGACGAATGGTATTTCCTATGACCATGGATGAATCCCCTGCATTCATGACAATTGTCATCAATAACCAACAATGATAATCCATTGCACTCTTCTTTGTATTTATGGCTTGCCTTTTTTTTTTTTAGTATTAAATCATACATGTTAAAAGGCACATACTTCTATTCCCTGCAAAATAAAGGTTCATAATTTTATTTCAGTTTTCAAATAGTTCTTGATCATTAAATAAAGCAATAATACATGTCAAAACCAAGGTCTGTCATTCGTAAAAATAAAGAAGAAATTTTTTTTTGTTTTATTTTGTTTTGTTTTTTTTTCTATTGTCTAACAATGTAAAGTTAAAATGATAGATGCGAAATGTGATTTCATAAGATTGTACTAAGAAAGTTGTATGATTTTATCATGTTTTTATTTAGCAATATCTATTTACATATATTGAATATAAAATATACATGTTTTCTTTATATTATAACCAGCACATGTCCACACGTTTTTGCATACTTGACAATGTGGTCATAGATACTGAGGAAAGAATGGACTCCGTAATTTTGCATGTCTTTTCAAATGAGTCCTGAGGTAGTTCAACAATTATATTAGTAATTAGCATGCTTATTAAGATTAGGTAAGTAACCTACATAAAGGTAATGCTTTTGATACTATTTCTTGTTAAAGTACCACTATTCTTTAAATAGTTCTATATGAAAATTATGCCTTTAGATTGTTTGAACAACAAAAGACACAAGAAGACTTAAGATATCCAGGTTCTTACATCATATTCACACACTTTTGTTTTCTCCTTTTATTGAGAAAGGTATAATTTCATAGTGAGTGAAGGGAATGTGGGATTTGGAAAAAAGGATGATCTAAGTTAGAATCCTGCTCAGATACTTAATAGTGATAAGATTCTGTGATCCTTTATAGCCAAAAGGTTGAAGAGATGCCTCTATAACTTGTGAACTGGTATATGATACATAATTCCTGTACTTAACAATATCCAGTAGCTTTCTTTTGTTTCTGGGACCAAATCTATACTACTTTAGAGAGATTTTAAAACCTTTCAGTATCTGAATACAACCTATTTTTATCTGACACTCTAAATTTTTGAGAAATAAAATAAAAATGGCAATAGCTGGTCTTGGTCAGAGGAGCTTGAGTACACAAATTCATTGCTGGTATACTTTAAATTGGTTGGACCATTTTGGAAAATAATTTGGAATCATGTGAAAAAAGCTCTACATCTCTACAGACACCCCAAGATTCCTTGCTAGGCAGTGAATGATAGAGAGGACCTGGTAGACACAAAAATGTTTCTAGAGCTCTTTTGATCTTAGAAGGGAACTTCAAAATGGATAAGTGACACATGAATGGGACAGAATGGAACTATGGTATAGGAAATGGTGATTATTGGTTAGGTGTGAATAGATGGGTGAAGTGAATCAAAATGAAATCAGCAAGGGAGTAGAGCAGCTCCAGATCTCAAACTATATAAAACAGAGCAGTGATCACTGATCATCAAAACCACTTAGTATTGACTACAAAAAAAAAAAATGGAGAGATCAGTGGTCCCTGGCACCATGTGACTAGGTACTAGCACACAACCATAGTATCAAAGTTCCCTTGCTAATCCCACCTAGCCTTGCTCCTATGGTAAGTATTTTGAGACAAAAACTGCCTGAGAAAGGATAGAATTTCCAGATAGATGTCTACTACTAATCGGGCTAGACCACGGCATCTCATGGCACATTCCAAGATAAGTACAAAGTTTTGTTGCTTCGTAAACAAATTAAGAGCAAGAATCAAATGACTTTTCTAAACAAAGGACAGGAAGAAAGTTCACAGGCAAATGAGGGATCAGGGATCACAAAGGATAAATGGACAATTTTCATTACCTGCAATTATAAAGCTGGGGGAGGAACAGAACCAATATGATTAAAATGAAAAAGGAGAGAAGCCAGGAAGAGAAGAGAGGAGAGGAGAGGAGAGGAGAGGAGAGGAGAGGAGAGGAGAGGAGAGGAGAGGAGAGGAGAGGAGACGAGAGGAGAGGAGACGAGAGGAGAGGAGACGAGAGGAGAGGAGACGAGAGGAGAGGAGACGAGAGGAGACGAGAGGAGAGGAGAGGAGAGGAGGGGAGGGAAGAGGAGAGGAGGAGCTGTGATGCATGACTGTAACTGACCAGTTGGGTACCCAGTGGGCAACTCAGTCTATTCACAGCTTGTGGTTATCCTTCATTTGTCCTGAGTCACCTCCAATCATCCTGATCTACATCCAGCCACTGGACCCAGATGGCTCTGGAGGAGAAAGTGAGGCTGGTGACTTTGCACAATCCTCCATCACTAAAATCTAATTCACTTTCAAGTTATGGCATCATCTTCCTGATGACATGCTCCTCTTAGAGAATGAAGGTTGAACCACAACCACAGTCAAAATTAGAAGATGTACAAGTTATTTGAGGAAAAATCAATTTTGTAGCATAGTTCACTAACCCAGGCACCATTCCCAAGCTCTCTTACAGAGAAGGATGTGAAATATTAGCCATCTGCTGAATCAGCCCTCCCTTCAAGGAGGGAGGTTTTTCTAAAATCCCTGCTTTCCCAAGGGGCAGTTGAAGAGATGGAGCCTCAGAGTCAGATAGATGAGCTTAGGTCTGTTTGACCTCTTCCAGCTGTGTGACTCTGGGGGTTATTCAACTTCTAGAAGGTTCAGTTTCTAAACTAACCTAGATAGGAATAGTATGGCCAGTGGAGTTAGGAGTGAACCAAGGAAGTATAAGACCAAGTAAGTCTCTAACTAATCAGGATTATAGCATGCTATTTCAATCTTTAGTGTACAAGATCTTGTTAATTTTCATGGTTGTTGGGAAATGGGCCTGAGATGTGGTGGAGTATTTTGTCTGATCTTTTATTCTCACTGTCTCTTTAATTTTTAATAATAATTATCCTACAGTCCAACACCTAAGGGGTCTATGTTTCTCAACACACCAGAAATTTTGAATTACATAAGAGTAGATGACAAACTGTCTGGATTTTTCCAGTTTGGCAGGAACTCTTCCTCCTCTTACCTCCAAATTAGATACTTACCATAACTTTCAATTTGACTTTAATCACAAACACAGTCATAAGTCTATCAAAGTCTTCAAGTTGCCTTCCTCTGCCCTAAGTAGGCAATAGTACTTTCACATCTCTGAATCCCAAATGTTTAGAAGCCTTGTGAAAAGGGAGATGATTCATCAATGGTGAAGTTTTCACCTTTTGACTCAAAGATAAATCTAATAGCACTTCAGTTATCTGAATCTGCTGAACATTAATGTTCTGAACTCTAGATACTTTCCTGACCTGTAATTGTTATTAAAAAGATTTATTTTATAACAACTCTTCACCTCATTTCACTTAACTCTTTAAGTATTTTTTTTATTTTGACAATATATTTTTGAGTGGTTTATTCCTCCCTTATTCATACTTAGTACAATGTCTGGAACATAGTAAGCTCTTAATAAGTGTGTATTTTCTGGCTGCCTTATTTGTCCTTCAAAAGTTATTAAAATAATAGTATTTGGCCAAGCATTTCAATCTCTAGTATAATGCTAGAATTTCAAAATAACATTAATATTATTTTTGTCCAAGGATCATTTAATGAGCTTTTTGAAGTCTATAGTACATACCATAAACAAAATGAATTAGAAATCATACAACTTTATGTTTGTTTCTGTGACTCCCAAAGGACCAGGAATCAAGTTTTAATCAGGACTCACCTACTGGTCCAGAAGCTTCTTGGGGAATGGGGAGAGGGAAACACAAAGAGGGAGAGAAAGGAGGGGGAGAGACACACACACACACACACACAAAGAGACAGACAGACAGACAGACAGAGACAGAGACAGAGAGAAGAGAGTCATATAGATAGATATAGATACATGTAGACATATTACGTCCTAGATCGATGGATAGATAGAGCTGTATAACTTGCATATATATGCAACTTAAATACAAAATCATTTCAAGAGTTAGGAAAGAGTGCAGAATTGATTCAGGAGAATTGGGATGGCTACATATAGCAAGTGGTACTTGATCTGCACAGTGAAAATACATAGATTCAAAGAGGAAAAGGCAATAAAGGAAAACATTCTATGCATAGGGAAATACATGTTCCTATAAATTGAGTTAATTGACAGGTTTGACATTTAGATAGCATTCTAAGGTTTGACAAGTGCTTTACATGCATTCATTCTTTCAAGATTCACATAACCTTGTGAGGTTGGTACTACTGAACTATTAATTCCATTTTATAGGTGAGGAAACTGAGACCCGGAGAGATCAAGTCTCTTTACCAAAGCCAGTAAACATCGTAGCAAGATGTGAATCCAAGGAGTTTTCATTCTATGCCAAAAAGTCTTCTCGTTTCAGCATAAAAGCTCTATTGCCTAAAAAGGCAAACCATATAAGGAGGAAATAAAAAAAAAGAATACTGCAACTTCAAACCTACGTTCATGTCAATAGTGTTTTACTGAGGTTGTGTCTCGATATAACATTATTAAAAGTAGCACTTGAACAATGAAAAGTGTAAGAAATGACATACTATACAAAGATTGCTTAAGAAATGTTAAAAAAATAAACTCACAAAGATAGTTGTGGAGCAGTCTGTTGCCTCTTTACAAAAACATTCACTAAATAATTGGGTCTCTTAGAAATGCACATAAAAATGTATTTGTACTTCAGTCTAAATGGAGGGATGAGAAAAAGGTACATTCAACCATTTGGAACTGAAATATTCATGAGATACTCAAGGAACAATGAAACCACCTATCTTTGGATATTCTAGAGGAACAAGAGCTAAAGAAACACAAGAATAAGCAGAAACTATGCTATTTCAAACTTTCTCCTTTTGTCTCCTTTATTCCCATTAGTTGGTAATATACAACTTAATATCTCCACACTCGGAATAGAATGTGACAGGCTCACTGCTCACTGCTTAAAAGCATTCTGAAGTCTGACAAGGAATCAAGGCTTCATTCCATATCTTTAGACATGTTGGGATCTGACTTGGTCATGAAGCCCTTAATAAGGTAGTTTTAATTTGAGTCTTGGTTTTCTTCCTTTTTCTCAATAGTATTTGAAGTAATTGGGTGAAATAAAGTTCACAATAGTGTCCCATTTCAACCCTCTCACTGGAAAGTAAAAGAAAATTCATGTTTATTTCTGTTTACTCAAAGCTTTCTCTGGATATAGGCAAGTTAATTCCTTAGACATGGGAAATACAGTTTATTGAGAAGAGATTTTGATCCACACTTGCGGGAACTGGCCTGTATTTTGGCTCTGCCATTTACTGCTTGTGGGAACTTAATGGGGTCATTTCCACTTTATGACCCTCAGTTTCCTCCTCTTCATTATGAGGGATTGTAATGCCATGCACCAGCAGATTCCCAAAAGAATGCTACTGTGAACAGCTTTTAGAGTTCAGATTATACAATATAGTGAACACTCTGTTTATTCCATTACAAATCAAGGCAAATACTCACTATATATCATGATATAATATTCACAACCTTACATCTTATCACAGAAAATGGCCACACAGTTTTCACTACAGTGGCCGCAATATTTAGAACAAGGAACAAAAGAATACTAATCATTCAGTCAATTCACAATACAATACTCACACTTCCACTCATGGGGCAAATCAATACTTAATCATTCAATCAATTCACAATAGAGTAATCAAACTTCCACTCATGGGGCAACCATTAACTTAGTCACTATTCTAGATTAACAGTTACTAAATATTGTTAATCACAAATACAGTCATTAGAAAAACCACACAAACCCTCCATCCCTTGGTGTCCAGGAAACCTCAATTTCATCCAAGGGGAGGCCTTTACTGAATCTTGACTTGGGGTGGTCTCTCTGATTCCCTAGATCCCCTTCCATGGTCCCAGCTCCCTCTTGAATCCACCAGTCACCTGGATTCAGAAGCAGACAGCTCCCAGGTCCTCATCTGGTCCTCAGGGCAGTCCCTGGCACACACTGAAGTTCACAGGGTCCAGCACATCTCCAACCCTTCATCACTTCTCTTGCCTGGAACTCAAGGATCAGCCAGGCCACAAACAAGCCAAGTCTTATCCTGGTCATGCTTCCTCAGTCCTCTAGCAGTTCAGCTGGCCCCAGAACTCAGAAGGAATATTATCCTTCCAGGAGGCCTTCCAGGCAAGCCCTCTCAGCCTTGCAGGAAGCCTTCCAGGCAACAATCACCCTCAGCCTTCCAGCTCTTTCTCTCTCTCTCTCTCTCTCTCTCTCTCTCTCTCTCTCTCTCTCTCTCTCTCTCTCTCTCTCTCTCTCTCTCTTGAAAACTCCGACTCAGTTCTCAGCTTCCAGATGCTGGGAGAGAAACTCTCTCTTTCCCACTTTCTTTCAGCAGGCTTCAATCTTTTGATTCTTCCTAGATTCTGGTCTCAGGAAAACCCCATCTCAGTTCTCAGTCAGCTTCCAGATGCTGGGAGAGAAACTCTCTCTCTCTCTCTCTCTC
>CM053583.1:141031868-141053486 GCA_028627135.1 Pseudochirops cupreus
GATGGACTTCATATTTACCTGGAGAGGCTTATATAAACTGGTACTAAGTGAGAAGAGCAGAACCAGGAGAAATGTGTACACAATCACAGACACATCATATGTGTGATGACCAACCTTGATAAACTGGACTGTTTTCAGCAATGTGCAGCTATAAGAAAACTCTACAAGTCTCAGGATGGAAGGAGATACCTACATTCAGAGAAAGATCAAGAAAGAATGGAGTTTAAATGGAGACTTAAGCAAAACACGTTATCGTTCTCTTTCACGTCTGGTTTTGCTTTTTTTTTTTTCCTTTTCCCAGTGATCACTCATTGGTTACAGCCCTTCTATATGACCAAACTATTGTACAATGTGAAAGTATTTGCAGATCCTATACATGATTGCACGCCACCATGGGGGTGGGGGGGAAGGGAGGGGAGAAAATCTGAAACTCAAGTGATTGTGGAACTGAATCTTGTAAATTAAAAGTAAATGAGTAAATAAAAAAAATTTAAAAAAAACTGCCCTGAGATCCTAGAACCAGAGGGTAAAATAAAATCAAGAGAATCCACCAGACACCTCCTGAAAGAGATCCCAAACTGAAAAGTCCGTGAAACATTCTGGCCAAACTCCATAACTATCAGGTAAAGGAGAGAATACTAGAAGCGGCCAGAAAGAAACAATTCAGGTATCGTGGAACCACAGTGAGGATCACAGAGGATCTGGCAGCCTCAAGGTTGAAAGACTGGATGAAATGGAATATGATTTTTCACAAGGCAAAAGACCTGAGGCTACAACCAAGAATCACCTATCCAACAACACTGAGCATAATCTACCAGGCAAGGAGATGGCCATTCAGTGACATAACAGAATTCCAGACCTTCCTCATGAAAAAGCCAGAGCTCAATGGAAAATTCAACCTCCAACTACAAGACCCAGGAGAGACTTAGAAAGACAAATAAGGAAACACACACACACACACACACACACACACACACACACACATACACACAACTTGTTATTTAACAAGAGCAAACTATTGACATCCCTGTATGGGAAGCTGATAACTGTTAATCTCGTGAACTCTATACCTATGGCAACATCTAAAAGGGATATAGACAAACAGGGGGTGTGGGTATAAACAATGCAAAATGATGATAAAAATCTTTATTAAGGGACTGTAATGGAAGAATAGGAAAGAATAAAGCAGAAAAGGATAAATTATGCTATACAAAGAGGCATAAAAACAATATAGAAGAGGGAAAGAAGGGAGGAAGATGAGAACTATATGAGCTTTTCCCTCACTGATTCTGGTGCAAGGAGGGAATAACACAATCAGTTAAAGATAAGACTCTATCAAGAAGAGACATAAAACTTATAACAGAGGGAAAGAGGGAAGGGAGAGGAGCACTGCATGAGATCTATTCTTGTCAGTTTTGGTCTGAGGAAGAAATAATGTACAGCACTGAGTATAACAATTGATCATGTACTACAGGCAGTAGGAGGGAGGAAGAGTGAAGAAAGGGAGAGGTGTTAGAATGGAGGGAAGAAGTAGTAAGGGAGAAGGGCAGCAAAAGGGAGGGGTGGATAAGAAGGGAATACTGAGGGAGGTGGTGGTCAAAAGGAAAACTCTTAAGAAGGGGAAGGGAGAAAGGGAAAAGCAAAAGCATAAATAGGGGAGGAAATAGGATCGAGGGAAAGACACAGATAGCCCAAAGACCTCAGTTTTTGGGATAGAAAATCACTGTTTGACAAAAACTGCTGGGAAACCTGGAATGTAGTATGGCAGAAACTGGGCATGGACCCTTACCTAACGCTGTACACCAAAATCAAGTCCAAATGTGTACATGATCTAGGTATAAAGGCTGATACTGTAAATAATATGGGGAAGGAAAGAATAGTCTAACTGTCAAATTCAGGGAGTAGGGAAGACTTTATGACCAAACAAGAGATTAAGAGCATTATAAAATGTAAAATGGATAATCTTGATTACATTAAATTGAAAAGTTTCTGTACAAACAAAGCCAATGTAACCAAAATTAAGAGGGAAGTGGGAAACTGGGAAAGAATTTTTACAACCAGTGTCTCTGATAAAGGCCTCATTTCTAAAATATACAAGGAATTATGTAAAATCTATAAGAATACAACTAATTCTCCAATTAATAAATGGTCAAAAGATATGAACAGGCAATTTTCAGAGGCAGAAATTAAAGATATCTCTAAGCATATGAAAAAATGTTCTAAATCCCTATTGACTAGAGAAATGCAAATCAAAACAACTCTGAGGTACCACATCTCACAAGCCCAATTGACTAAGATGACAAAACAGGAAAATGACAAATGCTGGAGAGGATGGGGAAAAATTGGAACACTAATGCATTGTTGGTGGAGCTGTGAACTGATCCAACCATTCTGGAGAGCAATCTGGAACTATGCCCAAAGGGCTATAAATAATCACATACCCTTTGACCCAGTAACACCATTTCTGGGATTGTATCCCAAAGAGATCACAGAAGTGGGAGGATGACCCATATGTACAAAAATATTTATTGCAGCTCTCTTTGTGGTGGCAAAAACTGGAAATTAAGTGGATGTCCATCAATTGGGGAATGGCTAAACAAGCTGTGGTATATGAATGTAATGGAATAGTATTGTACTATAAGAAATGGGGTTGAGATGGACTTCATATTTACCTGGAGAGGCTTATATAAACTGGTACTGTGAGAAGAGCAGAACCAGGAGAAATGTGTACACAATCACATACACATCATATGTGTGATGACCAACCTTGATAAACTGGACTGTTCTCAGCAATGTGCAGCTATAAGAAAACTCTACAAGTCTCAGGATGGAAGGAGATACCTACATTCAGAGAAAGATCAAGAAAGAACGGAGTTTAAATGGAGACTGAAGCAACCTACACGCTATCGCTCTTTTCCATGTTTGATTTTGTTTCCTTTTTCCCATTGTTCCCTCCATTGGTTACAACCCTTCTTTACAAGCAGACTAATATCCAACATGAAAGTATTTGCAGAATCTATACTTGACTGCATGCCGCCATGGGTGGGGGGGGGAGAGGGAGGGCAGACAATTTGAAACTCAAGGGACTCTGGAACCAAATCTTGTAAACTGAAAGTAAATAAACAAATCAATTTAAAAATTAAAAAAACAAAACAAAACAGACATTGAAACTAATGTAGAAAGTTACATTAGCCCCGTCATTGAGGTTGAAGAGGATGGCCTTCTGAGTTGCTTAACTATAAGGACCTAGAGGTCCTTATACAAGATATCTTTAAAGTCTTATTTCAGTTTAAAGACTTTTGGGGCACATTTTATTTCCCCTGCCTAAGGTTTAGAATGATCTCAAAACTCACAGTAGAAATAAAACTTTGAGATGAGGAAGTAGATGTCCACAGTTGTGAGGACTAAATGCATACATTGGCAATTTGTGAGGAAGGTCCTTATAACTTATTTCTTTTTAAAAATTAACTTACTTTATTAATTGATTTATTTTTAGTTTTCAACATTCACTTCCACAAGATTGTGAATTCCAAATTTTCTCCCCAACTATCCCCTCCCTCCAGCCCAAGACAGCGTGCATTTGTATTACCCCTTCCCCCCCAATCTGCCATCCCTTCTATCACCCCCTTCTATTTTCCTGTAGGGCAAGATAGAATTGTACACTCCATTGCTTGTACACCTTATTTCCCAGTTGCATATAAAAGCAAATTTTAGCATTCATTTTTATAAATCTTTGATTTTCAAATTCTCTCCTCTCCTCACTGCCCACCCAACCTCCTTGAGAATTCAAACAATTTGATATAGGTTAAGCATGTGTAGTCATGCAAAATCCTTCCATAATAGGTTGTAAAAGACTAACTATATTTTCCTCCATTCTATCCCATCTCCTGTTTCTTCTTTTTCCCCTTTGACCCTGTCCCTCCTCAAAAGTGTTTGATTATGCCCTCCTCCAAATGGCCTCCCTTTAAGCATCACCCCTGCTCTTATCCCTCCTACTTTCCCATGAGTAATATTGATTTCCATACTCAACTGGGTGTGAATGTTATTCCTTCCTGAAGCCAAATCTGATGAGAGTAAGATTCACTCATTCCATCTTACCTCTTCCACCTCCACTGCAAAAGCTTTTTCTTGTCTCTTTTATGTGAGAAAATTTGTCACATTCTACTTTCCCTTTGTCCTTCTTCCAGTACATTCCTCTCTCACCCCTTAATTTTATTTGTTGTATGGCTTACCTTCATATTCAACTCAATTGTGCCCTCATTCTATATTTGTCTTCCCTCCAACTACCCTATCACTGAGAAAGTTCTCATGAGTTAGAAATATAATCTTTCCATGAAAGAATATGAACAGTTCAACTCTAATAAGTTCTGTATGATTTCTATTTCCTATTTATCTTTTCATACTTCTTACTTTCAAATGAGTCTTGTATTTGAAAATCAAATTTTCTATTGAGCTTTGGTCTTTTTTTAAAAAAAAATGTTTGAAAGTCCTCTATTTCATTGAATATCCATATTTTCACCTAAAGTATTATACTCAGTTTTGCTAGGTAAGTGATTCTTGATTTTAATCCCAGCTGCTCTGACCTCTGCAATATTATATCTCAAGCCCTTCCATCCCTAAATGTGGAAACTGCTATATCTTCTGTTAACCTGATAGCATTTCCACAATACTTGAATTGTTTCTTTGTGACTGCTTACAATATTTTCTCTTTGACCTGGGATATTTGGAAATCGGCTAAAATATTTCAAGTTTTCTTTTTGGGATCTCTTTCAAAAGGTGATCAGTGTATTCTTTCAATTTCTATTTTACTCTCTGCTTCTAGAGTTTTCCTTGATAATTTCTTGAAATACATTATCCAGGATCATTTTTTGATCTTGGCTTTCAGGTAGTCCAACAACATTTAAAATATCTCTCCTGGATATTTTTCAGTTTAATGATATTTCCAAAGAGATATTTCACAGTATCTTCTATTTTTTTTATTCTTTTGGTTCAGTTTCATAATTTCTTGATTTCTCAAAAAAGTTATTAAGTTCCATTTGCTTTATTTTAATTTTTAAGGAATTATTTTCTTCAGTCAGCTTTTGTTCCTCCTTTTCCATTTGACCAATTCTACTTTTTAAGACATTCTTCCATTCATTGTCTTTTTTTTTACTTCTTTTGACATTTTGTCTCATTTATTTTTAAAGTATTACCTTCTTAACTATTTTTGAGTCTCTTTTAGCCAGCTATTAATTCATTTTTCATGATTTTCTTGTATCGTTCCCATTTCTCTTCCCAATTTCTTGATTACTTCTCTTACTTGATTTTCAAGTCTTTTTTACCTCTTCCATGTGAACAATTCCTATTTCTCTCAGAGACTTTGGAAGTAGGAATTTTTATTTTGTTCTCTCCTTTTTGTATGTTTTGATCTTCTTTGTCACCATAGTAAGATTCCATAGTCTGATTTTTTCCCTACTCTTTGCTCATTGACTTTTTAACTCTTTGTTAAGGTAGGGTTCTACTTCCAGTGTGGAGAGTGTACTGTCCCAAGCAGCAGGGGTTTTAAGAGATATTTCTAGGGACCTGTAAGTTTTAATTATTTTCAAGTTTGTATGATCAAAGTAGAGGTGTTTACTCCTCTCATGGTCTGTGCTCTGAACTGTGCGTGACCACAAGCTCTCTTTCCTGCTTGAAACTGTGAGGAAGATTTCCTCTCCTCTACAGCTATGAGATTCACCATGCCAGCATTCCTCCTTTCTCCAGAACTGCCACCCAGGACTGCAAACCATATCCCGGCACAGGAAAAGTACAGGTGCCTCAGCACCAGCAAAGAGACACCTGCAATACTCCTATGACCACCCACTTCACCCCACCTTTGTCTATGGGTCAAAAGCTCCATAAGTAACTACAGCTCCCTCTGCCATGGTACTGGTACAATGCCATGCTTTTCTCTCACTCAGGACCTACAGGCCTTTCCTACTAACTTTCTAAGTTATCTTTAGCATTTGTTGCTTGAGAAGTCTGGAAACTTCCACAGTTGCCAATAATTCAGTCTTCTGAGGCCTTCCCCAGGTGTGCTAGGGCCTGGGTGGCCCATGCTGGGCTAAGCTCCTGTCTTAGCCTGGTGAAACAGCCTTTTCCTCTCTACCTTACAGGTTGTCTTCGGCAGGAAATTTGTTTCACTCTATCATTTTGTGGGTTCTACTGCTTTAGAATTTGTTTAGAGGCATTTTTACATGTATTTGGAGAGGTATGGGGGAGAACTAATTCAAGTCCCTGCTTTTACTCTGCCATCTTGTCTCCACCCCCCACCCCTCCATAACTCCTTTTAATGGATTCATCTTCTTACCACTAAGAGTATTATTCCTAATAATTCAATTCACAGTTCATTTCATCTTGTTCAAGTTCTTCAATAAATCTCCTTTAAAATCTCTCTCTAAAGTATTCGAGGTTTTTCTGTAAATTTCATGGATAGCAGTATATCATTTCACCTGCCCACGAGCCATCCTTATTCTTTTTTTTAAAAGTTAATTTATTTATTTTGAGTTTTTACTATTTACTTCCATAAATTTTAAATCCACCCACCCACACTTTCCTCCCTCTCCCCAAGAGGGCATGCGGTCTGATATGGACTCTACATATACATTCCATTTAACGTATTTTCACATTAATCATGTTGTAAAGAAGAATTAGAATGAATGGGAGGAACTATGAAAAAGGGTAAAAACTATAAAGAAAAGAAAATTGTCTGCCTTGCTCTACATTCAGATTCCATAGTTCTTCCTCTGGCATTTTCCGTCTTGAGATCTTTGCAACTGTTTTAGATCCTTACATTGCTAAGAAGGAGTAAGTCTATCAAAGTCAGTCATATCACACTGCAGTTGTTACTGTGTACAGTGTTCTCTTGTTTCTGCTCACTTCACTCAGCATCAATTCATCTAAGTCTTTCCAGGTTTTTCTGAAAACTACCTGTTCATCCTTTTTTATAGCACAATAGCATTAAATTATATCCATATGTTAAGACTTGGTCAGTCATTCCTCAATTGGTGACCATCCCCTATTTCTAGTTCTTGGCCACCACAAAAATAGATAACATTAATATTTTTGTACATTTGAGTCCTTTTTACATTTTTGTGATCTCTTTGGGATACAGCCCTATAAGTGATATTGCTGGGTCAAAGGGTATGAATATTTTGATAATCCTTTGGGCATAGTTCCAAATGGCTCTCCAGAATGATTGGATCAACTCACAACTCCACCAAAAATGAATTAGTGTTCCAACTTTCTCACATCTTCTCCAACATTTATCATTTTCCTGTTTGTCATGTCAGCCAATGTGATAGGTATGATGAGGTACTTCAGACTTGTTTTGATTTGCGTCTCTCTAATCAATGGTGATTTACAACATTTTTTCATGTGTATAGATAGCTTTAATTTCTTCCTCTGAAAACTTCCTATTCAAATCCTTTGACCATTTAACACTTGGGGAATGACTTATATTTGTGTAAATTTGACTTCCTTCTCCATATATTTTAGAAATGAGGTCTTTATCCGAGACACTGGTTGTAAAAATTCTTTCCCAGTTTTCTGCTTCCCTCTTAATCTTGGTTGCGTTGGCTTTGTTTGTACAAAACTTTTCATTTTAATATAATCAAAATTATTCATTTTGCATTTCATAATGTTCTCTGTCTCTTGTTTGGTCATAAATTCCTCCACTTTCCATAGATCTAACAGATAAACTGTTCCTTGTTGCCCTAATTTGCTTAAAGTATATCTTTATATCTAGATTGTGCACCTCTTTGGACTTTATTTTGGTATACAGTTTCTGTTGTTGGCCAATGCCCAGTTTCTGCCATACTATTTTCCAGTTTTCCCAGCAGTTTTTGCCAAATAGTGAATTCTTATCCTAGAACCTGGGGTCTTAGGTATCTGCTAATTAACATCACCAGTATATAGTGTAGCTGTCCTGAGGATTCTCTAGGAAGAATATTTTATTATAGGATCACTGCTTTTATTACAAAAGGAATGGTGCTTTGGAGGATATGAAATTTTTCTTACTGAATTCATTAACATTAAGGTAATTGTCTTTTGAGTATTCTTAGATCAAAAACAACAATCTTTTGAAAAAAAGTAAGGCTCATTTGTAATAAAATATATAACTACCCTAATAGAATGGTGTAAATGCCCTTTTCTCCAGGGTGTTGAACTCCAGAAATGGATCAAATTAAGATTAGTGGTTTTAATATGGTGCCTCTCCATTTGAATTTTCTGCAAGATTTTGAATAAGAAATGTTAGTTCTATTATTGAAAAAGACAGCTGTTACCATAGGTTAGGAGGCATTTAAGATGATTCCTGATCAGCTACACATATTGATCTTTATAATTTATTTAGAGAGTGAATGATCAATGAAAGAAGGACTATTGTTTTATGTGAAACAACACTCTCTAGAGTCACTGGGTAGAGTTTCCAAGTAGCCAGGTTAAAATGTTGACCCACAGATTGATTTTTGAGGAATGATGAACAGTTATTCCTGCTGGTGATTTCTTAACCGTAAATGACACCTAATGACCTGGATGTGTAAATAAACACAAGAGCAAAGGAATGACTTGAGTGGAAAATGGGATTTAAATGAAAGATAAATTGAGTTTGTTACATGCAATACACTGAGACTGTATATTATAATTTAAAGCAAGATTTTGAAGAGGTTAACAAAACTGTAGCCTACTAATCAATTAACAGATAATACTCAGTGAAAATGACAGAATAATTGTCATTTTTGTAATGAAGTATTCTTTAATCTTGGTGCTCCAAAGAAAACAAACATTTGTGGAATAAATGAGAGCTAATATTAAGCAACTACAATGCTATTCTCCATGGAAATATGTGTGGCAACTATTCATAACTTGAATTAAAAGATAAGTATGTGACATCTTTTCTTCTTTATGTACTAGTCCTGTTGCCTCAATGCAGGTAGGAAAGGTGGCAATTAGAGCATTTCACTCTTTATTATGGCACATTAAATAATTGTTGGAATCATCAAACTAGAAAAATCACTGGAGGAAAGTGGTATTTCCAAAGTTGAAAAGTCACTTCTTCTTCCTAATCATATAATCATAAATTTAGATCTGGAAAGATCATCTAGTCTGTATTCACTAATGGGGTCATTGCAGTAGAGACAAATTTTTCCTACCTTTCTAAGCATTTGGAATTATTTCTGAAATGTGACTTCTTAACTGTCATTTTAGACATTGTCTTCCTGTTATGGTATAAATAAAATATAAATGTATCAACAAATTTAAATTGATTTTCTTTGAAAAAGCACTAAAGCTATATGATTTTGATTTCTGAAAGAAATACATCATTTGAGTAATAAATGCACAGTATGATTGTTTAACTTACTCAGTTTTACTTTGCTATTTACTCATTTTCTGTTGTGTTCAACTCTGTTACCCCTTTTGTGGTTTTCTTGGCAAAGATAATGGCGTAGTTTGCCATTTCCTCCTCCAGCTCATTTTACAGATGAGAAAACTGAGGCAAACAAGATTAAGTGCCTTGTCAAGGGTCATATGGCTTGTAAATGTCAGAGGTTAGATTTGAACTCAGGACATCCTGAATCCAGAGCATGATGAATCTATTATGATAAAGTAAAACATTTTATTCATACTTTATGATGATTTGGCTGGAAATGTTACTTATTTTCCCTAACACACTTTATTAGTACACAATGAAGTAACTACATAAATTAAACAAAACTGTTTTCTGGAAATATAAGTGGTGTTTATCTTCACTCTAGCCACTGCCCAGAGGCCTTCTCCTGAATAGTTAAATGATGATGTACCTAAGTTAGATCCCCAGTATGGCAGGATAGTAAGGGTTAGCAAATTGCTTAGGAAAGGTGGAATTGACTGGTTCTTTTTGAAGTAACTGTATAAAGCTTAGATTTCATGAGTCCTTTACCTGGGGAGTCATTAGAGTACAATACAAACAATTTCCATTTACCATCACTGCCTTAATCCACAAATTATTTTTTAATTGAACATATCATATTTCAAACTATATCATATGATCCTCAAGGGTCTTGTGCAAAAGAAGCATTTGATCTTTTTTTTTTTATGATGACAATTTGTCTGAAAGAATACTCAGCATTAAACAACTCTGCCCACCCGTCTGCAACTTATTACCTAACTGACCTTGGGCAAGTCACCTCACTGTCTGGGTCTCTGGTTCTTTATATCTTTAAACCACATGATCATAGCATCCTAAGTAAGAGAATATAATTTCAGAATAAACATCATTAATACTGTAACTGAAATAAAGAAAAGAGATATTTCACAAAAATGTACGCTATATCTGACTTACAGAAATATATATTTTAGGCATAGCCTGTACCTCAGGTTACCCCAAGTCTAGAGCTCATATGGACCAGATCTAATCCTCAGAGTTTTTACAAAAGGTCAATATGTCTTTGGCTTCTTATGTCTAACTTTAGAGTTTACTCCAGGGAAATCTCCAAATATAATAGTTAATAACTATAATTTTATAGCATTTTATGGTTTGCAAAGTATTTTACAAGTATTATCTCATTTTACTCTCACAACAACCCTGGGAAGCAGGTGCTATTTTATCTATATTTTGCAGATGGCCAAACTGAGGTAGATGGTGGTTAAATGTATTACAAAATGTAAACCAGATAATAAATATATAAAGAGGGGTTCAATGCAGAAATTCTTACTTCCTTGTACTGCAACTCTATCTACTGTGCTTCTTAGCTGCTTAATATAATGTTGTTCTTGATGAATCCTTCTCAGAAATAGGAAATCTCTCCTTCTCAATTTCTATTCAGAAAAATCTCTCTCTCTCTCTCTGTCTCTCTGTCTCTCTGTCTATCTCTCTATCTCTGTCTCTATCTCTGTCTCTGTCTCTGTCTCTCTCTCTCCTTCCTTCCTTTGGTTATCACCCCTTACTTTACATACACTCTACACTGAGAGAGAATGTGTACATCTATGCATGTGTATTTATGATACATATGTGTTTAGAAAGACAGATAAACAGATAGATATATTTTTGTGTGTGTCTATATATCTATATAGAACAATCAGGTTATTTTTTTTCAAACTCAACACCTATAAAAGGGTTAGACTTTGACTCACCAGAAAAACAAACAAGACAGTTACTATAAGATAGATTCATGTATACAAGTTTATGATCACAATAATATTTAAGTATTTCCTAATTCTACTTCTTGGCACTTATTTTGTGACCCATGATATTAATGACTATGTCTAGATGGAAATTATTTTTCTCTGCTTGTGCCATATTTTTTCAATTGAGAATGAATTAGAGTTTTATTTAAAGTTTCAACATGGGATTGGATTGTAGGTGATAGATTACGCTATCATTTTACAGAATATGCATGTAATAAAATAAACTATATATAAATGCAAAATACTAATTTAAAAGGCTCATCAATTACCTGCTTCAAATACAATAAAAAGTAGCTATCAACTCAACAATTATATATTTTCATTTGTAGTGACATTTTATGCATGGCAATGTTGTTGAAAGAAAACTAAAATATAATAAAGTTAAAACTGGAAACTTCTAGGGGCAGAGCCAAGATGGTGGAGTAGAGATAGCCCTGGATTGAACTCTCCAAACATTCTATTCCAAACAACTTTAAAATTATGCCTCAAATCAAATTCTGGAGTGGCAGAGCCAACAAAAGGTCAGAGTGAGACATTCTTCCAGTTGAAGACAACTTAAGAGGTTGGAAAGAGAAACCTGTGACATAGGAGTGGAAGCTGACCTGAAGGACAAGTGGATGAAACACCAGTGTTGGTGTCTACTGGATAGTAAAGACAGAAACAGCAACTGCTTTAAGAGATCTCAAACCATAAATGGTAAGGTGACCTGGCAACTCGTCTGGAAGAGTTTACTAATCTCTGGGTCTATGCCATGATCCATTAGTAAACAAGGTTCTTTTCTGTCCTGGAACCATGACCAAGGGTCCTCTTCTCCTATGGCCACAGACTTTCATGTGTTCGTACATCTCCTTACCCTGGGACTGCAACCAAGGATTGTAATCCACATCCTTCAAAGGATAACTAGTCCCCCTGTAATGTCTTCTGACTAATTGTCTGACTGCCTTAACATCTGTGGGCTGAAAATTCTGGAAGTTTCCACTGCTAATTCCATTGCCTCTAAGGCCTGTTGATGGTTCTCAGAAGTATAGCCTGCTGCTGTCTTGCTAGGGCTTGCATGTATTGGACTGTGCTCCACTCTCGCTATGGGGCAAAATACTTTTTCTCCTAACCTTCTCAGTAGTCTTGGGGTTGTAAAACTGTTTCTTTCCCTCCTTTTGCTGGTTTTGCAACAGAGGGATTCATTTTAGGGGTTATTTTAAGTAGTTTGGAAAGCCATTTGAGAGACACCAAGTGAGTCCCTGCTTCTTCTATACCATCTTGGATCTGCACCTCCTCTCCAGTCCCACCTCTTGTCCTTTCAAAGGGAGTAATTGAAAATCCTCAATTTCATTGACTGTCCATTTTTTCTTATTTTAGGATTCTACTAAGTTTTGCTGTGTGATTATTCTTGGTTATAATCTCAGGTCTTTAGCCTCCAAGAATATCATATTCCTGGACATCCATTTATTTAATGTGATCACTGCTAACTCATGTGTGGGACTGACCATGGTCCCACATCATTTGAATGATTTATTTTTGGCTACTTGAAGCATTTTCTCTGACCTTGGAGCTCCAGAATAGTCCTGGGAGTTTTCATTTAGTGATATCTTTCAGATGGTGATCAATGGATCTTTCAATTTCTATTTTATCCTTTGGTTCTAGGATAGAGAAGCCTTACTTTTCAATCTCATTCCTTTATGTTAAAATGTATATTAAAGTTGGCTTCTATTCTCAGCATGGTGGGGGTTAAGAACACCATTTTGATCTTCAAGCTTTTTTCAATGTTGTTTTCTGAGTAACTTCAGGGGTTTTGGAAGTTTTCATGCTTCCAGAATGGTATCACTTGGGGAGATGTACAGTTATTGTTCTCCTGGTCTATACTCGTTTGTAAGTGATACTATTCCCCAGGGATCTTCATCCCTTGTGAATAAAAGTGCCCATCAGGACTTCCACTCCCTCTTCATTGATAGTACTCTTCTCAGACATTGAACTATCACTGAAGCAAGGGAGGAAATTTTTAGATAATTATCACTCAGGTATAGGAAATGGAGTTGACAAGCAAATGGATTGAACTGTTCTCCTATCCAGTGCCACCTCTATCTCAGGAGCATAGAACTACTTTAAAAATCAATGAATAAGCTGGAAAAAATAAGCAGACCACAAACATAGATCATAGAAAAATGATCATAGAAAATTACTAAGGTGACGGGGAATATCAAAACACAGACTTGGGACATTTATAAAATTCGTATATATATATATACATAAATTGCTCTCAGACTCATAAAGAATTCCTGGAAAAGTTCAAAAAGAATTTTTAAAATCAAAGAAGAAAGATAAAGAAAAATTGGCAAAATAAATAAAAGCCATGAAAGAAAATCATGAAAAGAAAGTCACTTGTTTGGTAAAGGTGGCACAAAAAATGCTAAAGAAAATAACAACTTAAGAAACAGAAGAGTGGGGTGGAGCCAAGAAGGTGGAGTAAAGGCACATACATGGCCGAGCTCCCCCACCAACCACCTCCAATACCTGTAACATATGACTCTAAACAGATTTTAGTGCTACAGAACCAAGAAAGTTGACAGAGAGAAAAAAATCTCCTGCTGAAGGCAGCTAGGCAGGACAAGGAGGATCTATCATATCTAGCTGGGAGCCAAGCATGGCCCTGACCAGCTACACAGAATGGGCAGAGCATACTTCAGGAGAGTGAATCACCAGCAGCTGTAGCAATTTTCCAGACTTCTCAACTCATAAATGCCAAAGAGAAAGTAAAAGGTCAACGGGGAGCTCTGTTGGAATCGGATGACTGAGGCGCACTGTCCAGTCCCTGCCCCCAGGGTGAGAGGTAGTGGCAATGAGGTGGCTGCAGCTGCTGCTGCATGGCTGCCTCTGGAGCTTCAGCACCAAGTGGGGTCAAAGGGGAAGCAAACAACTATTCACAGGGTAATCACTCATGCTTAGACCTGCATGGATCTGGATCACAGTCTTGGATGGTGGTTCTGGGGTGAGTGTACTAGAGCTTGTGGTGGATGTACATAGTGTGCTCTCCTCATAGCTCAGACAATAGCAAAAACTGCAGCAATTTGGGACAAAGCTCTCTCCACTCTGGAAACAGAGTTATACTGTAGCAAAGAGCTCGAAAGTCAAGTAATTGCCTGGCAAGGTGAACATTCAAGAAAGTGCAATCAGACCATAGAATCCTTTTTATGGGGGGACAAAAACAAGCAAAATATGGAACCAGAAAAGTTCAATGAAGTCAAAACTCCTTCATCAAAACCTTCCAAGAAAAATTATGAACTGGTTAGAGGCCATGGAGGAGCTCTAGAAGGATTTTGAAAATCAAGTATGAGAAGAGGAGAAAAAATAGGAAAGAGAAATGAGAATGATGCCAGAAAATCAAGAAAAGAAGGTCAATAGCACGCTAAAGAAGACCCCAAAAATATTGAAGAAAATAACACCTTAAAAAAAAGACTAACCCAAATGGCAAAAGCAGCCCAAAAAGGCAATGAGGAAAAGAATGACTTAAAAAACTGAATTGCCCAGAGGGAAAACGTATTTCAAAAAATCACTGAAGAGAATAATTCCTCAAAAATTAGATTGAACCAACTGGAAGCTTATGACTTTATGGGAAATCAAGATCCTATAAAACAGATCCAAACAAATGAAAAAAAAAAAAAAACAAAAACAGAAGGCAATGTGAAATATCTCATTGGAAATCCTGCTGACCTGGACAATAGATGCAGGAGAGATAATGTAAGCATTATTGGAGTACCTGAAAGCCGTGATAAAAAAAAGGGGGGGCTTAGAATTCATCCTTCAGGAAATTATCAAGGAAAATTGCTCTGATATTCTAGAACTAAAGGGCAAAATAGAAACTGAAAGAATTCACCAATTACCTCTTGAAAAAGATCCCAGAAAGGAAACTCCTAGGACTATCATAGCCAAATTCCAGAGATCTCAGGTCAAGGAAAAAATATTACAGGCTGTTAGGAAGAAGGGATTTGAATATTGTGGAAACACAAATTATATAACAAAAGATCTAGCAGCTTCTACGTTAAGGAATCCAAGGGCTTGGTATATGATATTACGGAGGTCAAAGGACCAAGAATTAAAACTAAGAATCACGTACCCAGCAAAACTGTGTATAATGCTACAGGGGAAAATATGGTAATTTAAAGAAACAGAGGAAATTCAAGTATTCTTGATGAAAAAAAAATACAGCTGAACAGAAAAATTGACTTTCAAATACCAGAAGCAAGAGAAGCATGAGAAGGTAAACAGGAAGAAAAGAAATCAAAAGGAACTTATTAAAATTAAACTATTACATTCCTACATGGAAAAACAATAATTGTAACTCATAAGACTTTTCTCAGTATGAGGATAGTTGAAGGGAATGCATCTATATCGATATCTATGTCTATATCTATATCTATATCTATATCTATATCTATATCTATATCTACATCTATACATCTATGTCTATGTCTACGTCTACATGTACATCTACATCTATGTTTACATCTACATCTCTATCTCTAACTCTATCTTTTTCTCTATCATTATCTCTATCTCTATCTCTATATATACACACATGCACATGCACATGCACACACACACATATATGTATGTATAGAAAGCTGTATGTGTGTATAAATGCATATCTGGGTGTATGTATATGTGTGTGCATGTATACATAGACAGAGGGCACAGGATCAGCTGAATAGGAAGGGATGTTACCTAAACAAATAAAATCAAGATGTGAGGTAGGAATATAATGAGAGAAGGAAAAATGGAGATATAGAATAGAGTAAGTTATCTCATGTAAAACAGGCAAGAGAAAACTTTTACAATGGAGGGGAAGAGCAGGAAGGTGAAAGAGAATGGGTCAACCTTATTCTCATTGAATTTGGCTTAAGGAGGGAATAACATACACACTCAGTTGGGTATCTTACACTTCAAGAAAACAGGGGGGAAGGGAATAAGAATACGATGATAGAAGACAGATTGGGGGCAGAGGGTAGACAGAAACACACACTTTTGAAAAGGGACAGAGTCAAAGTAGAAAATAGAATAAATAGGGGGTGGGATAGAATGGAGGGACTATTGTGGAAATGTTTGGTTCTGGGGTAAGTGTGCCAGAGCTTGTGGTGGCTGGAGAGAGTATACTTTCCTCATACTTCTGTGAACTGCAAAAAACCCAGCAATTTGGGACATGTATAACCTATATCAAATTGCTTGTCTTTCCAGTGGAGGTGTGTGAGGAAGGAAGAAGGGTGAGAATCTGGAACTTAAAATTTTAAAAGCAAATGTTAAAAATTGTTTTTATATGCAACCAGGAAATAAGATATAAAGGCAATGGGGTATAGAAATACACTCTTCCCTATAAGAAAGTAAGGAGTGGCTATATGGGGTGTGTATAAAGAAAGAGAGCAGATTGGGGGAGGAGGTATTCAGTATGCTTTCCATATTGGGGTGAGGAGTATGGGAGAGATGGGGAGAAAATTTGAAAATCAAAATCTTGGGGACATGAATGTTGAAACAAAAACAAAACAAAACAAAAAAACCAAAAACTATTTTTTAAGTGGGAAAAAAAGGAAAAAAAGAAGTAAACCAATTACCAATGTCAAAAATAAGAAGGGTGAATGGACTGCCAATAAAGATGAAATTATATCAAGTAAAAGAAATTATTTTGTCAAATTATGTCAGTATATCTTAAATATATTATTATATATTATATTAAATTATATATATATTATATTAAATATATAACAAATATAACAAATATTATTTATATATACATTTAAAAATGGAATAGCTGAATATTAACATAACATTGTTAGCTGCCTTAATTAAAAGTAGAGGAAATTTAATGCTTAAATTCCCTACCTTAGATAAAGAAATTGAACAGGCCATCAAACCTTAGAAAAAATTTTCCAGTACTGGATGTTTTTACAGATGAATTCTACCAAATACTTAAGGAACAATTAAACTAAGGCCAATATAAAATATTAGAAATAATAGGTAATGAAAGAGTCTTACCACATTCCTTTTATGACACAAAATGGGATTTCAATTTGTTTTCAAAAGCAATCAGGATTAAGTGACTCACCTAGAGTCACAAAACTAGAATGTCTCAGGTTTCTGAGGCTAAATTTGGACTCAGGTACTCCTGTCTGCAGGATGTAATGGCAAGCAAAGGAGTACTTAGCACCTTGTTTCAGCTATTTATTTAGCAACTTATTTTCTTCCAGTATTTTTGAGCCTTGCCTTGATTATATCAAGTCTTTGTTAAGAAGCAGAACCTGTGAATTCCACAGTGGGAGGAACTTGCCAGGACGGGAACAGAAAGGATGTAAGAGATGGACAGAACAGAGAGGAGCTAAAGACCATATAAAAGCACTAGGGCATGCTGGGACAGAGCAGAACTGAGGTGAATGCTTGTGGTGGCCAGCACTCTGTTTGTTCTGTCTCTGTTGATTTGTGTTTGTGATACTTTCTACAGAAGCCCTGGGATCTCATTGGAAGCCCTGAAAGATGATTTTCTTGTAGTCTGTTTACAGAAGTTCTGGTGAAGGTCCTGGGACTATGCTAATAATTTTTGTTGAATTCTCAGACCTTGTTTGTGGGTCTGTGTTGATTCCACAGGCAGACAGTGAATTGATGATAGTGCCAGCCATGTGCATTAATGTTGTTTTGGCTTTGTTAAGTTTTGTCTTTCCTGAAACTAAAACTGTGAAGGACTTGAGGTGAACTGGACACTGTGAGCTTCAATATTGAATGGAAACTGGGTGAGGAACTAGACGAGGAGCTAAGAGTTGCCTACTTGTGAATCAAGGTGACAGTTGGTTCAAAAGCTGGGGCCACAGATGAAGGGCCATGGATGAAGAACCATGGAATGTTGGAGCCAGCCTCAAGCCAGGATGAAAGGACTTATCTTTATGTACTTAGTGCTGATTGACAAGATCATGATTTACTGTGATCTAAGGGTGGGAGAACTTTATACTTTGTACCTTGTGCTCCTTAAAGACAATTAAGTTAAGAATGATTGGCAACTAATCTCCAATCAAGAAGAAAGAAGACTTTCAGATTGAGAGGTTAAGACCATATGACCTAGGGTTGGGAGACCTTTCTACCTCTTAAGGAAGATGGCTCCTTAAGGATGATTCAGTTAAGGAATTACTGAATATCTTTTGTTTAAAACCATGTGGCCACTTTAGTGATAAGTTTTTATATATCATTGTGAATGCTGTACTTTTGTTTCTGTGAATGTTTTGCTTTAGTTTACTGATGAATAAATAGAGTTCACTATACTTTGTGATCAGAATTTTAGAGCTATTCACAGCAGCAGTACTCTGAAAAACTGCTTGTGCTTGGGTTTACACAGGACTAGAGCTCTGCTATTGAACCATGTGACTGACCCTTACAAATATGTTTTTTATACTCAAACCATGGAGAGCAAAAACAGGGAAAGAAAACCACACACTAGTTTCTTTAATAAATATCAATGAAAAAAAAAACAAATTGAATACTACCAAGGAGGTTACAATAATATATCACGATGATCATACACTATGACCAGGTGGGCTTCATACAAGGCTAGCATAACTTCAGGAAAACTTTCAGCATAATTAACCATATAAAATGTACAAAATCACATGATTATCTCAACAGAAAATACAACATCCATTCCTCTTAAAATACTAGAAAACATATTCAAATATAGTCTTCTTAAATAAGTAGTATCTATCTAAAATCATTTTCTGAAATTGGGATCAACTTAAAACCTTCCTAATAATATCAGCAGTGAAGCAAGTATGGTTATCATCACCACTATTATTCAGAATTGTTAGAAATGTTAGCAATATCAATGAGACAAAAAAAAGAAATTTATGGAATATTAGATTATGAGGAAACAAAGCCATCACTCTTTGCAAATGAAATGATGAAAATGAAAAGTGAAATGATACTTGGAGAATCTGAAAGAATGAACTAAAAAAAAACTTGTGGAAATAATTAATTGCTTTAACAAAGTTGCAGGATATAAAATACACCCACAAAAATTCCAAGCATTTCTGTATAGTACCAACAGAATCCAACAGTAAGAGAAATTTCATTAAAAATAATTGTAGATAATATAAAATATCTTCTAAGACAAACACAAGGAGTCCAATTACAAAACACTTTTTGACACAATATAAAGAGAGCTAAACAATTGGAGAAAGATTGTTTATGAGTAACATGAGCCAATGTATTTAAAATTACAATTCTACCTAAACTAATTTACTTATTCAGTGCTATACTGATCAAACCAACAAACGATTATTTTATAGACCAGAAACACCACATTCAATAATCCTATAAAGTTTTGTTATCAAATGGCTAAACAGCTTTGTTGTATATAAAAGGACTCTTCTCACTTATTTAATACGTAATCGGAAAAAATTGACAGGGTGATTATGAATCTTTGAAATTCAATATAATAAGATTAACTGATTTTTAGTGTTGCTATTATATAAATAGTTCTCTTTTTATTTGATTTTTCTTCTTATTTCATTTTTCATCAGTTTAAACTCCAAAATTTTCTCTTTATAATATTGAAGTTGTAGTATACAGTTTTTCTGATTCTTCCTATTTCACTCTATGGCAATTTATACTAATCTTTCTATGTCTGTGTAGAATAATTTCCCCTTATTTCTTATAAAACAGCAGTATTTCATTATATTCATATGCTAACATTTTTCAGCTATTCACCAATTGATGAGCATTTCCTTAATTTCCAAAATTGCTGTATATCTAAAACCTTTTCTGGTTTCTTTAATCTCCTTAGGTCTAGGCCCAGTAGTGGTAAAGCTATAAAAATTCTTATCAACATGATGACCATCCATGATTCTAGAAGACTGATAATGAAACACTCTATCCATTTCCTGCCAGAGAGGTGATGAATTTAGGGTATAGATTGATAAATATATTTTTAACATAATCATTGAAGGAATTCATTCTTCTTGACAATATATATTTGTTCTGTTAAAATTGGTTGTTTTGGGGGCAGAGTCAAGATGGTGGTGTAAAAGCAGCAAAACTCCACAGCTCTCACCAAAACCACCTCAAATACTTATAAAATATGACTCTAAACAAATTTTAAAGCTCCAAAATTCACAAAGTGGCAGAGTGTCAAACCTCCTGCTGAAGGCAGCCTGGCAGGCAGACAAGAAGGGGTTCCCTGCATAGCACTGGTTGTCCAGACCACCAATACATGAACCCTTGGCTGGAGCCCTGGGGCAGCCGGAACAAGCCATACCTGGAGTGTGAATCACCAGCAGCTGTGGTGTTTTCCAGATTTACCAACCCATAAGAAACAAGGATTAAGTGAAAGCTCAGTGGAACTTGGATGAATTCAGAGGAGAGGATCTGGCTGGCTGCCCCAGGGCTTAGAAGTGGCTGGAGCCGAAGGACTGCAGCCACCTCTGTGTGGTTGCTTCAGATTTTGTGGCCTAAAGATTGAAGGGGAGTGGGGGGCAAGCAATAATTCAGAGGCTAAGTTCTCTTGCCTTGAGTTGCCTGGATCAGCATCACAGTCTTGGATGGTGGTCCTAAGATGAATTTTCAGTGAGGCAAAGCTGGGGGAGGCTGCAGAAACAGTGGCTTCCTAGAAACTCTGGCAGGTGCAAAACCCCCAGGGATTTGGGGTAGAGCTCTCTCCTCTGAAAGCAGAGTTCTACTGAACCTAAAAGTCAAGTAATTGACTGGCAACATGAGTAGGCAAAGAAAAGAAAGCAAGGCCAGCAATCCAACTTTAGATTCCTTTTTTATGGAAAAAAGGATCAAAGCATGGAACAGGAGGAAGATAACACAGTCAGAACTCCCACACCAAAAGCTTAAAAGAAAAACAAAAACTAGACTGGTTATAAGCCACAGAGCAGCTTAAGAAGGATTTTGAAAACAGAATAGCAGAAGTGGAGGAAAAATTGGGAAGAAACATGAGAATGATGAAAGAAAATCATGAAAACAAAGTCAACAGCGTGACTGAATAAAATAACACCTTAAAAATAGACTAGCTTGGGGCAGAGCCAAGATGACAGCATAGCAGCAGCAACATATCGCAGCTCTGACATAGCCACCCCAAAATATCCATAGAGCATGACTCTAAACTAATCCTAGAACTCCAAAACGCACACAAATATACTCTCCGCTAAAGTCAGCTTGGCTACAAGGAACCATATCAGCACTGTAAGCTGAAACCAGCCTGGCCTGAAGCCCTGGCTGAGCCCCAGGGGCGGCTGGATGGGAGGAGCCTCAGAGCCTCAGATTAGTGGCAGCTGTGAGCAGCATTCAGAAATAGGTCGGTGGGTCTTTTGAAATCAGGGAAGAAAAGCATCTGCCTGAAACGCCTCCAGGCTGGGAAAGCAAAAGGCAGAGGTTTTGCACCTGCCTCCGCAATGTAGCTTCCATGCCCTC
>CM053583.1:141053986-141078225 GCA_028627135.1 Pseudochirops cupreus
TGCAACATTCTTGTTTCTCTTCCCAATTTTTCTTCCACTTCCCTTATTTTGTTTTCAAAATCCTTCTTCAGCTCCTCTCTAGCTTTAAGGCATTCTTCATGTTTATTGGAGGCTCCTGGTGGGGGTGGTCTGGCTGCACTCTCCTTTTCCCTCTCTTTGCCATGACGTTTCTTTTCCCCAAAGAAGGAATCTAGGGTTTGGTTGCAGTTCTTACTTTGCTTCTTATGCTTATTCTTACTCATGGTTGGTCAGTTGGTGATTTTTTTAAAAATCACTATGGGGCTCTACTTCCAGAAGGGGAAGCTCTGTCCCAAATTGCTGGGGTCCGTAGCTGCTGTAGCTCTCTGGAAGATGCTGGGACCCTTCCTACTTACTTCCGGCTCACTGGATAATGAAGACTCCAAGACTGAGGCCCAAGACGGCAATCCGCCTCCAGGCCGCTCAGTGCAAGAGCACTGGCCTCAGAACAATCACTTAGTCCCCCTGCTGTCTGCAGTCCATGGGCGGGAAGCTGCAATGCACAGGTGGGTGCAAAACCTCTGCCTTTCACTTTTGTGCTCTGGAGGCCTTTCAGCCAGACTGCTTTTCTCTCCTGTTTTCACAAAGCCCTCTGACCTAGTTCTGAATGCTGCTCGCAGCTGCTGCTAATCTGCTCACCACTCCTCTCGGTTGGCCGCCCCAGGGGCTCAGCAGCGGCTTCAGGCCAGGCTGGTTTCGGTTAGCAGTGCTGATATGGTTCCTTGTAGCCAAGCTGACTTTAGTGGGAAGTATCTTTGTGTGCGTTTTGGAGTTCTAGGATTGGTTTAGAGTCCTATTTTACGGGTATTTTGGGGTGGGTATGTGAGAGCTGCAATACGTTGCTGCTCCTGCACCACCGTCTTGATAATTATAACTTAAGAAACTTTTCTGAGTTTGAGGATAGTTGAAGGAAATATAAATGTATGTATATATATACACACATATATACATATACATATACATATACATATGTATATGTATATATACATATATGTGTGTATATATATATATATATAAATGTATATATATATATATATACACACATCTGTCTAGATAGGAGGGTATATATGCATATGAATATATATGTATATATGCATGCGTGTATATATGTGTATATAGACAGAGGGTGCAGGATCAATGGAATAGGATGGAACAATATTTTAAAAGGTTAAATTGAGAATTGGGAGAGGAATAATATGAGAGGAGACAGGGAGAGACAAAATGGGGTTAATCCTCTCATAAAGAAGAGGCCAGGGATAACTGTTACAATGGAGAGGAAGAACAGGAGGGCAAAAGGTAATGGGTCAAACTTACTCTCATTCAAGTTGGCTTAGGGAAGCAATGACACACACTCTAAATTGGTATCTTGGCCTATAGGGCAGTAGAGGGAAAGGGGATGAGAGGGGGGAGGATAGAGGGAAGGGCAGGTTGGGGTGGAGGTTTGTTAGAAGCCCACACTTTTGTAAGAGGACAGGGATAAAGTAGAGAATAGAACAAGAGGGGCAGTAGAATAGTAAGGAGGGAAATATATAGGTATTCGGGTAGGCAGATCCATCTTGCCCTACCAGAAAGTCAGAGGGTTGATGGGGGAGGATATAGGAAGAGCTGATTTTGGGAGGCGATATATAGTGTGATTGCTGTTTTGAGGGGTGGGTAGGGGAAAGATGGGGAGAAAATTTGTAAATCAAAATCTCATAGAAATGAATGATGTAAATTAAAAATAAACAAAAGTTAAAAAAAATAAAAAATGAAATTGTTTTCCCCCAGTGTGGGAAAAAGTAACAAGTTTTCATTAAGCATTTATTATCATTAATTACTCTTCTATGTGCTAGAGGTACAAAGAGTAAAAAAGAAAAAGAAAAAATAAAACAATCCTGCCCTTAAGAAACTTATCTCCTACTGGAAGGTATACCATTTAAATATATTAGTATCTTGCATTTAAATACAAGATAGAAGGAAAAGGGCATAAACAAATAAGGTAATAGGACTTCACTTAGGATGTGGCATCCAAATTGATCCTTAATGGATGTTACAGATTCTAAGAGAAGTAGATAAAGAACTACTATATTTGAAGGAGGAGATATAGGTTCCACAGTGGTAAATTGATGGGATATATTATCTTGAGTTTTTGGAATAGCAAATAGGCTTCTTCTGTTACAGATATTTGTATAAAATCCAATATATTGTAAATAAAACAGTTTTGAGGGATTTTAGTACTCTGTCTAATGCAGTGACCAACTGCTACTTCTGAAGACTAGTGGTAAAGAATGCTTGCTTCCTTTTGTTGATGGTGAAGTAGAACAAAATGAAATATATATTGTAATATAAAATCAGTTACATAAGATCACAGATTTAGAACTTAGAAGAATTTGAGAAATTATCTAAGTCAACTCTCATTTTACAAGTAAGAAAAGTGAGACTTAGGCAATTAATAAGGGTGACAAAGGTAATTAGAGACAGAGTAAAGATTTGAAATCAGGTATTCTGACTTTAGAACCTGTACAATTTTTCTGTATTTCCATCCTTTAAAACAACTATGTGTTAGTTTCTTTAGCTTAAATAACACACACACACGTGTGTGTATGTATATATGTATACATTTGTAGATATGCATATAGATAATTATACTTTAACATTAATTTTCAACATTTTGACTTTCAAAATTATTTATCTCTCTAGCCCCTCCACCATCCACTGAGAAAGTGAGCAAGATGTTATCAGCTACACATGTGACATCGCTCAGAACATATTTCCACATTAACCATAACTTAAATATATTTCTTTCAGCGAACAGGAGGCACAGAGTATATGACACTGGGCCTGGAGTCAGAAAGACTGAGGATGAAAAATAAAGAACAATAAATGAATGAATGAATGAATGATTAACTAACTAGCTAGCTAACCAACTAAGATACTTATGATTGGTGTGAACCTGACAATTCACGTTACCTTGGTTTCCTCAAATGTAAAATGGGGATAATTATAGTTCCCTACCTGTATCAGCAAGCACCCTAGCATACCCAGGATGGCTGCTAGCACAGGTTCTTACATCTGTTTTTCTAAAGGAAGGCAACTCAAAATGCATTAACAATTTACTTTAATCAATCAAGCAAATGTTATTTACCTAATTCAGGGGAAAAAGTCAGCATCCTGAACTTTAGAGAATACAAACACAAGTTACAAATAGAAAATTACAGGCAGACAAAGAAACAGATCAGTAGATGGGCTTCCAACCATCTGATCATTACATTACATCTGTACCTAGTCAGTTACCAGAGAGGGAAGCATCAACATCTCAGTTTTTCAAAGCGGGGGTGGGGGTGGGGTGGGGTGCTCAACAGCTTCTCAGAGTCTCATCTATCCAAATCACACAACTCTTCTCAAAGTGAGCCCCAAAGCAAAATCTCACATCAGGGTGTATTCTCCTGGATGGGAGAATGTCACAGCCCTCTTGACCCACAACCCAATCACAAAGCAACAAGGTGCGCACATTCCCGAAAACCAAGCCTCCCCCCCAGGCTCCACTTGACCACATTCAGCCTATTAGGGGGCAGAGTATACTTTCAAATAGGGGAAGGTTCTCAGAGCCAATTAAGCCACTTAAGGAAAGGGCCTAGGGGTAGGGTAGATCTTCAGATTCTCATAACACTACCTCACAGGGTTTTTGTGAGGATCAAATGGGTTAATATTTATAGTCTTTAGCACTGCCCCTGGCATATAGTAGGCAATGTAAAAATACTAGTTGTTGTTAGCAATTATTCTTTTTTTTAAGGGATGATTTTATAGATTGTGAGTGAGAGTCACGCAGAGAACCAGTGACATAAGAAAAATAAATAATCAACAAAATATTTTAACAGGAAATGAAAGTTTGGAGGTAATAAGCTCACTCACCTGGTTTGAAATATATGCATTAACAAAAAATCTCATACTTTCCACTCATTTTTTGATACATTTTTATTCACTTGTTCAAAGACATTTTAGCAAAAATAATTTAGAATCTTTCTATTTTATTACTTTCTTTCAAAGTGGGTGCTTAATATGTGTTTGTTGAATGAAACCATCATGTATCTGACCTTTGGGATGATGAACAACAAAAATATTCATATCCCGATGTTCTTATTACTATCTTATAATTTCTATTTAAGGGAATGAAGCACATATTTGAAGACATTTCCTAGCTCCTTCTAAAAAGAAAACCTTGGAAGTAAAAAAAGATATGTTTTTGTTGTTGTTGAGTTGTTTTACTCATGTCTAAATCTTTGTGACCCCATTTGACATTTTTTCTGGCAAAGATACTGGATTAGTTTATGATTTCAATCTCCAGATCATTTTTGCAGAGGAAGAATTGAGGCAAATAGGCTTTAGTTATTGGCTGAGAGTCACACAGCTAGTAAGTGTCTGAGATTGAATTGAATACATGAAGATGAATCATCCTCATTCTAAGTCCAGTGCTCTCCATTATACCATCTAGCTGTCACAGTAAGATATGTAAAACTTTGCAAAATCAATGGTGACACTGGTCAATTTCAGAGAGTCTGCAATACTGTTTAAATTGATCCTGTGAAAAAGCCCTCCTCTTTTATTACCGCAAACTTGAATTTTCAAAGCACTTGAAAAAATAATATTATGAAACTAACCACTGCATAATACCGGTCTGCAATAGAATAGTCATTGGTTTTATTGGGCTTAATAAAACAATATATTAAGTAGTAGATAGCAGACCATTCTCTCTGCTTCTCAATATTGTTCTCATTGGTTCATTCATTTTTCAAGGCAGCATGGAATAAATTTTATATATGGAATCATATATAAAGCCATCTTTTATGGTGATGGCTACCTGTATGATATTAAGTTACTCACATAAGTTATTTGGCCCTAATTTCTGTGTCTATACAATGAGGTGGTCAGATTGAATATTGATAACTAAGATATGGATAGTACTTTGAATACATATTCATTGTTTAGTCGCAAAGCAGTCACATGATGTGAATATCATTATATTTGCCCATGAACACACTGCTATTTTCAGAGGCAGGATTTCAAGCCCAGATCTTTCTGACTTCAAGTGTAGCACACTGTTAGCATGCTGCTATACTTGCATGCTGTCTAAGAGTTTGTGGAAACTGCCACTGAATCCCACTCTCTGGGCAGCTGATAAAATCTTCCCCTAAGAACTACTTTTGCAGCATCCCTTAAGTTTTGGGATTTTGGAGAGTTGTCTCATTATTGTCATTCTCTTGAATGAAGTTATTGATTGTTTCTATGATTTTTTTGTTTTACTCAATCATTCTTTATGATTACATTATTTATTTTCCAATTAATTTTTGTTCTAATTTTCCATGGCTCTTTATTACATATAATTTTTATTGCATCATTATCTGAAAAGGATGCATTTAATATTTCTGCCTTTCTGCACTGTATTGTGAGGTTTTCATGCCCTGGTACATGGTCAATTGTGTGTGTGTGTGTGTGTGTGTGTGTGAGCCATGTGCCACTGAGAAGAATGCATATTCCTTTTCATCTCTATTCAATTTTCTCCAGAAGTCTAGCATATCTACCTTTTCTAAAATTCTATTCACCTCAAAGTCTTTCTTGCTTCTCTTGAGGTTACATTTATCAAGTTCAGAGAGGGGGAGGTTGAAGTCCCCAGCTTGTATAGTTTTGCTATCTATTTCTTCCTCGAAGTCCATTAACTTGTCCTCTAAGAATCTGGATGCTATACCTCTCAGTGTGTATACATTTAGTACTGATATTGCTTCAATTGTCAGTAGTGCCTTTTAGTAGGATATAGTTTTCTTCCTTATCTCTTTTAATTAGCTGTATTTTTGCTTTTGCTTTGTCTGAGATTAGGATTGCTACCCCTGTTTGTTTGTTTTTTTAATTTTAGTGGAAGTATAATATACATTACTCTAGCCTTTTACCTCTACCTTGTGTGTATCCTCCTGTTTCAAATGTGTTTCTTATAAACAATATATTATAGGATTATGGTTTTTAATTCATTCTGCTATCTGCCTTTGTTTTATGGGAGAGTTCATCCCATTCTCAATCACAGTTATGATTACTATCTGCCTCTTTTACCCCATCTTCTTTCCTGCCCTGTTTATACTTTTATTTCTCCTTTTTCCATTCCCATGCTCAGAAGGGTTTTCCTTTTGACCACTGTCTCCCTCAATCCCTCTCCCTTCTATCAGCCTCCTTTCCTTTTCTTTCTTGTTTCCTTTACTACTTCTTTCCTCCCTTCTACGCACCTCTCCCTTTTTTTTTCTCCTTTTCCCTTCCTACTGCCAGGAGGGTAAATTAGATTTCTGTATTTAACTGAATATGTTATTCTCTCCTTGAACCAAATCCAATGAGAGTAAAGTTCAAACAATGCTCATCTCTCCCCTTCTTTCCCTCTATTATAATATGTTTTTGCGCCTCTTCATGTGATGTAATTTACCTATTTTATGCCTCCTTCTTTCCTCTTCTCCCATTACAATCCCTTTGCACCCCTCAATTAGTTTTTTTTTAATCATCACATCAGTTAATATATACCCATACCCTCTGTCTATCTATATACCTTTTAAATGTTGGAATATAGATACAATTCTCAAGATTTACAAGTGTCATCTTCCCATGTAGGGACGTTTGCCCTCATTGAATAACATTTAATTTTTTTTTCTGTTTACCTTTTTATGCCTCTCTTAAGTCTTGTATTTGAACATCAAATTTTCCATTGAACTCTGACTTTCTCATCACAAAGGTCTGGTAGTCCTTTATTTTATTATATATCCATCTCTTTGCCTGAAGGATGTTGCTCAATTTTGCTGGGTAGTTAATCCTTGGTTGTAGTCTTAGTTCCTTTGCCTTATCAAACATCATATCCCAATCCCTCTGATCTTTTAATGTAGAAGCTGCAAGGTCCTGTGTGATCCTGACTGCAGTTCCATGATACTTGAATTGTTTCTTTCTGGATGTTTGCTGTATTTTCTCCTTGACCTGATAATTCTGAAATTTGGCTACAACATTCCTTGGTGTTTTCAATTTTGGATCTCTTTCAGGAGATTATAGGTGGATTCTTCTATGTCTATTTTACCCTCTGGTTCTAGGGGAGGTTTCCTTGATGATCTCTTGGAAGATACTGCCCAAGTTCTTTTTTTCATCACCACTTTCTGGTAGACCAACAATTCTTAAGTCTTCTCTCCTGGATCTATTTTCCACATCAGTTGTTTTTTCAATGTGATATCTTACTTTCTTATTTTTTTTCATTCTTATGATTTTGTTTGACTGATTATTGTTGCCTCATGAAGTCATTAGTTTCTACTTCCCCAATTCTAATTTTTAAGAAATTGTTTTCTTCAATTGACTGTTGTACCTCCTTTTCCATTTGACCACTTTTACTTTTTAAAGAGTTGTTTTATTCAGTGATTTTTTTTCCCATTTTGTCAATTGCATTTCTAAAAAGAATCGATCCATTTTTCTTCTACATTTCTAATTTAACTTTTAAAATCCTTTTTGAGTTCTGCCAAGAATGTTTTTTAGGCTTGAGACCTTTTCATCTTCCCTTTGAGGTTTTAGATGTGGGTACGGTGTCAACACTGTTCTCTTCTGAATTTGAATTTTGATCTTCCCTTTCCTTATAGTAAGAATCTATGTCTTTGCTTGTCTAGGTTGTTTTTGCTCATTTTGATTCACTTTTTCCTTGCTTTTAAAGTGGATCTCTGCTTCTGGGGCACAGGGTGCTCTGTCCCACACTTCTTGCAATGGAGGTTAGGGGCCTGAGTACTGACTTTGTATGCTGTGGACTCTGCTTCTGGCAGCTGGAAGCTCTATAATGCTGTAGTTTATCTGGTATTGAACTGCAACTGGCTGGGGTGTACCCAAATCATGTGAGGTCTTTTGGCATTTCCCCTGAGGTAGACTGAAACTCTTGGTGTGAGGTGTGGCAGAGGGGTGATCTGGGTGCTGGAGGTCTGCTTCTTCCCTAGGGCTGCTCTAGAGCACAGATAGGCTCATATGCTGGTGGATGCCTGCCAGCATCTGCCATTTCCTCTGGTTGTGTGAAGGCATACCTGGAGTCATGGTGTTGGTACTTGACAGGTCCACCATTCTGGGTCTCAGGATCTCCTGCTGGTCCACTGAGGTGGGGCCTGCTGCTGGCTTTTGGGAAACCTCCTGTCCTGTACTTGTACCCTTTAGTCACAGCAAGAAGGATCTTTCCTGTTAATCCTCCAAGCCTCCTGAGTTAAAAGACTGCAGTACCCTTTCTGCTAGCTCCACTATCCCAGTATTTTTTTGGGGGGGGGCAATATTGCTTGGGTTTTTCAGGGTCAAAAAGGTTGATAAAAGTCAGGTAACTTGCCCAGTATGACATAGCTGTGTTGTCCTAGGCAGAATCCAAACTTATGCCTTCCCAACACCAAGGCCAGCACTCTATCTACTCTATCAAGCTGGCTTTCATCAATCTATTAGATGCATGTTTCAACAAGTAGCAAAGCTCAAGAGAGATTCTTATTTGTGTGAGTAAAGGGAGCACACTGATAAAATCTCAAATCCCTGAAGCAGTGAAAGACCTAGAGGAAGGTAGCCTTGCATGCTATTTTTAAGTTCTGATAATTTTTAGCAAAGGTCTGGGTGATCATCAAGCTAAAATGGCACAACTGAAAATCTTCAGAAATAATCAGCCTTGATTATACTTCAATAATTGATTAGATTTGTGATTCTCCTCTCTTTGGAAACTCCCATCGTGAAGATCGCAAGTCTCCTTCACCTTCAAACTCATTTTGATTCATCCATTAAATTTTTTACCTGGCTAATTATATTTTTAATTATAATTTTCTTACAACGTGAAAAAGAGCTAGCAGAGAACCAGGCACATAAGAAGGCTTCTACATCAACAGCTCCATTAGTTACCATGAATCCTTGGGTCCACCTCCATGCTCACTTGCTAGGATGCCCTCAGGCATTGTAATGTATCTTGGGAGATGCCAGCATAGCACAGACACACAGACACACAGTTATGTTAAAGACATGAAATATTCTAGGCACACAGAGACTTGACTGACATGTTGACAAGTTCAATGATGATTTGCCCAAGGTCAAACAGCTAATATTTATCAGAGAAAGGATTTGAACCTTAGTCTTCTGAATTGATGTCCAGCCCTTTTTCTATTCTTTTCCTTCTACTGTATATTTTTGGGGTAATTACCTCCCTAAGAAGAAAAGTGAAAAACACTACATTTAAAAATAAAAAATTGTAATCTGGAAGGTTATATATTTTATGATTAAAGAAGTTGCTAGTTGTGCAGTGTCATATTTTTATAGGCAAAAGAAAGTTATATTTATTTTAACTAAAAGAATACACAAGAGCCCAAAAAATCTCTGGTCACTTAAAGGAAATGACATGTAACTTATTAAGTTTTTGCTTTAGGGTGCTATCAAGAAAACCACATAAAGAAACATTTGGGAGAAACAATGGAAACATCTGTAATTGTGTTTTCTAATTTGTTCTCCATAATTTAACAGTGGTGTTTCATCATATGCCGGCAGCTTTTCACTTATGGTGATCATTTCTTTTCAAGGGGCTCCTAAGAGAGTAGAAAATGCTGTTTGTAGTGATTCTTTGGCTGCATGAAGCCAAACAGTGAATAATAATGGCTACAGGACACCCCAGGGCAACGCATTTCCACTGTATTCAAAGGAAACCGATAATTTACTTCCAAAGGTCAGTTTTTCTACCAACTTAAAAAAAAAGTGATTTATTTCTAATTACTTTGGGTTCCAAGGTAGCAAAAGTTTCATTATACCAAGCATATAGGATGATGCTGCTGAATATTAATTGTAGAACTTCAAAACAGCAAGTTGTAATAAAAAGAATGCTTTATCTAGAGTCAGAACTGGATTCAAATTCTGACTCTGATAATTGATAACTGATTTTTTTTCAAATAAAATAACCCAGAAGAATTAAACCACTCATTTTTGGATCTCAACATTAGATCTGAGCTGAGACAATTAATGGATGAATGGAAAATTCAGCTAGCCTACTATATCTAACAAATCCTGTACCATGTTTCACTTCTCTCAATCAATAAACTAGGAAGAATATGAGTGCTTCACCATCTATCATCTGTTGTTGTTCAGTCATTTTGTGTCTGTCTTTTTGTGACTCCATTTGTGGATTTCTTTACAAAGATCCTGGGGAGTTTTGCCATTTCCTTCCCCATCTCATTTTACTAATTAGGAAACTGAGGCAAGTAAGTTTAAGTGACATGGTAAGGGTCAAGCATATAGTAAATGCCTGAAGACAGATGTCAATTCAGCTCTTCCTCACTTCAGGCTCAGTTCTTTATTCATTGAGCCACCTAGGTGTCTCCCACAAACCATCTACCATTTGCCTTCTGCAATAGTCATTATCGCTCCTTCAATGTTTTTTCTGTCTCTCTACCTCTTGCTCTTAGACTACTACTAAATAAGTCAATACTACCATTGGTACTATAAAGGAGATGATAAATGACTGCCCAAAAGCTACAATCACAATGCCTGTAAATACACAGGTCAAAACTGTCTTCCTGCCCATCATTGTATTATATGTATTACATCCTTTCATTATTAGAATATCAGCTTTTTGAAAAAGGACTGTTCATTTTGTATTTGTATCTATCCTTGGTACCTAGCACAGCATCTGCCACATAAAGTGGATTCATTCATTCAATCAAAGTGGCAACTTGGGTGGGATTGAGGAGAAAAAGAAGAGTCATCCCTATTCCTGTCCCTATGAATCAATAGAAATGAGAAAAGGACTTAATTCCTGATAGAATGCTGTAAAGTTAGTTGGAAAAGTACAAAGCCACATATCATTTCAGTCCAGGAGGTGGAAGGAATGCTGGTTGAGGTAGAAGGAATGATGGTTGATTCATCAGATAATAGGAACCCTTCTCTCTCTCTCTCTCTCTCTCTCTCTCTCTGTCTCTGTCTCTCTGTCTCTCTGTCTCTCTCTCTGTCTCTCTGTCTCTCTCTCTGTCTCTGTCTCTGTCTCTCTCTCTGTCTCTGTCTCTCTCTCTCTCTCTCTGTCCTCTCTCTCTCTCTCTCTCTCTTTCTCTCTCTCTCTCTCTCTCTCTCTCTATATATATATATATACATATACTACAATTTGTTTAAATGGATTTTAACATTATACTTTCATATAGGATGTAACAAATTCTTCCTTACCCTTTACCTGTGACTTTTTTTTCTAGATGAATTTTGTGAGCTAACTTTTTGATCGCAGCACACTCTGAATGTAAACACATGAAATTGTATCAATTATTGCTTTCCTTTAGATTTGAGAAGACATCATTCAGAATTGCCCTTGATTCTTTGATGAATAATCACACTCAGTAAAAATATTAGTTATGTATATATAGATAGATAGCTATAGATGTAGATATTGATATTGATATAAACTTCTTTGAAGTATTCTCTTAACATATTTGACATCTACAGATTTTCTTTAGTTCTTCACAAGGTTTTTATATCACTTTTTGATATCGCTTTGTCAATGTGTAATTGACTTGTTACTTAAATTGACGTCATGATCCATCATTACTTCTTTCTCTGTAAATGAATTTAACTTTTTTTTTCTTTTGTAGATTTGTGGTCACATAAAAAAACCTCATGGCTGAAAACACATTTGCTCAAATTATGACCCTGAATCATATCACACCTTGAAGATTTATGCATCAAGTAATGTGGCAGAACTGGATAATGAGAGATACTTTTATGAAAAGATGACTTCCATGTGTCTCAGTCAAACCTATTCCACAAAGAGAATGAAAGGAATAGTAAGAAATTTAAAGTTGAGGGTAATATGTTTCATTGTTTATTTTATTTCCATTTCATTTCTTTTAGAAAAAGTATAGTACACAGAATGCTAATGTTAGAGTATTAAAAACCTGCACTCAAATCACTTCTGTGATACTTGCTCAGTTGGGTGATTCTGGGAAAGTCATTCAACCTCTGGGAAACTCAGTGCTCTAGATTTTATCTACTAAGTCATAAATGGATTGTTGGTGGGGGTTAATTGAGAGAGTCCTCGTACAGATGAAATTGTAGATCTTTTTTATTTTTCTAATAGAATAGTACCAAAAGCATATTATTATATGCCATTCATTTTTTGAATAAAAATGGGGGAACATATCCCTTTCTAGCTTTATTTCATATTTCTTCACTTGAAGTGTTTTATGTTTCAACCAACCTGGATTCCTAGATAGCTATGCTGCTCACAAATACTTCCCATTGCCACACCTGTGCATATGTGTGAGTCATTCTTTGTGACTGAAACATATTCCTTCCTTGTCTTTGGTTGTCTAGTTCAATTCTATGCAAATAATATTTAAGTGACTACTATATACTAGGCACTGAGGATACAAAGATGAAATGAATAGTTCTTAGCATCAAGGAGTTCATATTCTATTGTGGAGAAACAGCATCTATAAATATATGGTAATATACAAAGTAATTTTAGGTTGGGGGAGTGATGGCATAGGTCTGTTGTGAAGGACCATCCGTTAACAAAAGAAGAGAGGTTCTAAACAGTGAAATGGGAGAATGGGGAAGAGAGGGATAGACACCCCAGAAGGGTAAGGTAAGAAGTAATTGATGGGTACATATGAGGGAATAAGGAGCATCAGTCAAGTAAAGAAGTTTCAAACTAAGCTGTCCATAACAATTGGGAACTTTACTGCCATGTCCTTCACAGAAGCAAAGATAAGGTTGATTTTCAATCACTCCTTTCCTCCTACTCCATTCTGTTTTGTATTTCAAATATTTTTGTTGATGGATGTTGAATACACATGTTGAATTCTCCCCATTCTTTTTAGATTTAAGTCCCTGGAATCCGGAGATTGTGTTGCTTTTCATCTTTGTATCCTCAGAATCTACTACAATGCCTTGCAAACAGTAGATGTTTAGTAAGTATTGTCAAATTGAATTGTAGAAATGTAATTCCTGTACTCTTTTTTTCTTGACTATGTCCTAAGGTTGCACATGTCATTACAGATGTTATTAAGTATCTTTCTACACATTATTCAGAGAATCATCTTGCATTATTTATTTCACATTCAAAAGGAAATATCTTCCTTAAAACTGCAGTCTTTTGAAGTGTTGCTCATACTCTGGAATGATATGAAGTACATTTATCTTTTAAAAGTGTTTGTTTGATTATAATAATACAAATGTCCTCAGCAGTCTGAATACTCATCAGACTTAATATAGATGTTTTAGGAAATGCATCTTTGGTTACTTAGGATAAAAGACCCTGTCTTTCTTGCTTTCTTTCTTTTTCTTCCTTTTCTCTCATACATATCTATATCTTTATCTATAGATATAGATATGTTTCCCTTATATTAGGCTTTTAGAGTTATTCATACAAGCTTTTCAAATCTAAACAGTGTTTTGGAAAGTAGTCCTTGCTTCTGATGATCACTAACTGCCCTAATCCTTTGTCCTTTTTACCCTTTTCTGGGGGGAAAAAGGTGGCTTTCTGTGGAGGAGCATAAAGGAAGGAGACAAATCCCTCATTTCTTCCAAGGCATTTTTCTCTTGGATTAGACATAATCTCAAACTAACTTTAACAATTTTTTTTCTGATAAGGCCATATATTTGTCGATATAGTTATATCCAACAGAAGTAGAGAAATGGGACACTAAAGAAAGCACATGATGATTGAAATTTTTGCTGTGGTTGCAAATCAAGTGGCTTTGCTTTCTATTGTCAAGTGTGGTTATTGTAAATCAATTGGATTTTAGGTCACTTTAATTGGTAGAACATATTCATTATCAAGAGTTCTCTTTTCAAGGACATTCTACAACATGATTGAAAAATGACTAATAAATTAGGTGTGAATTTTTAATTAGGTGTCTTCTCTGCCATCCCAAGACACTATCTGAAGAATTTAAGTAAAGGAATTCTAATGAAAAAAAAAGTATCCCCACCTCCACCTTTACAGGCTAGTGATTTGTTCCTATTCCTCTATCTTTCCATGCCTTCTTTTCACCCCTTTAGTTAATTAGAGATACTCCAATTTTAATTGCCTTCCCAGACCTACTGGAGCCCATCACTCTGCCTGATTATAATTCTGATCTCCCACGTCCCACTATGTGTCATCAGCAGTGACCTTGTTGACCATTCTGCATGGCCCATTCCCCCATGCTCATTTGGGGTCAGAATCACTTGACTACTGCAGGTGTCAGAAGTTATAACTAGATATGCCAGCCTTCATGCAGCCCAGCTAATTAGACTTGGGCCTGTTCCTGCCTGGCATGCTTGCAGTACTAATTATAGGGTAAAGGGATGAAGGTAGGAGATCACTTGTAATTTTTGCTTTTGATAAGATACCCAGCATATTCGCTTTGTACAAATGGAGCTATGTCTGATTTTTGTATCTTCATTTTTTCAAAATCAATTTTCATTTAAACTGATTTAGAAATTAATAACATTTAGGCTCAGAGAATGGGATCTTCATTGGTTACCCAGAGTTGCAAGCTATTGCTGTATCTTGGATCTTGGGCATTAATATATAGAACATGAATTAAATGGCCCCCTTGTCCTCTGGGAGGCTGAAAGAAAAATGCTCAGCATGGACGGCATCCAACTTATGGACTATCAATAAAGCAGGAACAGGATGCAACCACAAAGCTAGGGATGTGAGGCAGGGACTCAGTGCAGCCATCCCACTCTGATACTTAAATATTTGTGTTTGAACTGTTCAGCAAAGGAATCAAATACAATTCTGCTTCATAAAAGGATATATGTCCTACAGGAGCAAGCATTGTCACCCATTTGTTCTATCATAATTCTTTCACATCACAGAGAAAACAAACTTTCAGGTTTGAGGGAAAGGATGCTAATTCATTTTCCCCCTTTTTTGTCTTCAGGTTTTTTTTCTCTCTCTGATGACAAAGTTACAAGACTGCTCAAGGGGATGATAAAGAACCTTCAACTTTGGATAAAAAATGTGTCTCCTTCCTCTACTTTTAAAACATATCTTTTTTTCCTATTTTGTTTTAGTCTAGCTAGATCTGTGATTTCACAAGTGTTGGGAACTCCCAGGTCCCAATGGCACGACAGCTCAACTTAGAGAGTTGCCATCAGCACTGAAATATTAAATGACATTCTTACATACATATGGTTAAAAGGTAGAATAAGAGTTCAGTTTTTGCCCCCCAACTCGAAGACTGCCATTTTATCTAGTAATCTGGTTAACTTCTCATAATTTTATGGATATATTAAAATCCCAGAATTCAGACAACCCTATTTTATCCCTTACTTTGCCTCCCTCTTTGGCAAAATCCCACCCTCTTCTATTTTGTGGGGCATGTCAGTATCTTATACCATAACCACCACATTGTCTTTGACAGTAGCAGGTAAGCAGGTGCCATTGTGTGACACCCTGCCCTACACACTTACAGTTGCCCAGATCACCTCATGGATACTGCAGGTGTTAGCAGAGAACAGACTCTGGACTCCAAGGTAGTAAATAAGAGCATTCCTGTTTCATTTCAAGTGGGCTATGGTGAGTCTTACAGAATGAGAGGGCATATAGAAGCCCTCTATATTTTGATCTGATTAGATTCTCTTTTCTCTATCCTCAAGACCCCTTGTGTGAATTTCCCTAATTCTATTAAGGTCATTACTATTATTCAAGAGAAAAAGAGGGGGGAAAAAGTATAAATTCAGGAACTGTAGGGAATTATATGCTGTTTTGTTTAAATTTATAAAGGAAATAAAAAGGAGTAAGAGGAGGAGGAATACACTAGGAAAAAGTGAGAGAAGCAACATGAATGGCTTAGAAGTTAGAGAGATAGTCCTGAAGCCAAGAAGAACAGTGTTCAAGTCTTGCTTCAAAATATACTATCTATATTACTCTGACCTAGTCACTTAATGACTCAGTTACCTAGGCAACTCTCTATGACTTTTAAGTTTCAGAAAAATTGGCAAAGGTAATTGGTAGAAGGAATTTATATTTTATATAGTTCCATATGCCAATAAATTCCCAGGTTCATTCCCTAACCGTATGCTCACTAAGGAATAGATAGGAAGAGAGAGGGATTTGCCCTTTCACATAATAGGAGAGGTTAGAAGATGACAAATAAATGTAAATCTGAGTTGTGAAAGAAGCTGTTTTTATCAGGATCCATGCTTAAATGCAATGAGAGGGGATAAGAATGGACAAACATACAGAATTTAGTCTAAAAATATGTTAAAATGAATCATGAAGTATGAATGGAGATAGAGAAAGAAGAGGAGGATTTAAGGAGAATGGGATTGGTGAAAGAATAATCATGTATATCCTTCATAGACTCTGTGATTCTTGTCCCAATTGCCACTTTCAATGACAAGTTGGGCTCCCAAGATGACATCTTCCCCTCAAATTTCAGGGCTATGAGGGTTATGTGTGATAGAATCACTCTTTCCTTGATACAGCCTCTTTCCTCCTAGTGACAACATGAAGATTTTTTACCCAAAGAAGTAAAAACTGTCACTGGGACCTGTTTGGGGTAAAAAGTAGATAGCCATATGTGACCCACAACACTCCCAAGTATGAACAAAATCAGATTAAAATGCAATTGGGAAATTTTAACCAAATAAATAAAAAATATAATAAAACATAGGTAATATTGCACTTTAAAACTAAGTAAACATATAGCTCTGAGGGATCCCTTATGTGCAGTTTAGGGACTCCCATTTGTATTTCAAGTTTCACAACATTGATCTATAGGATTTGTCCTGGCTTATGTGACACAGCTTTTCTCCTGAGCCCCAACGCATATCATGAGGCAAACCTAGGATAAAACTGCCATGGGACTTAATTGGCCTGTCCTCCATGATTTTCTGACAATATTTCCCAGTCATCTAAGAGCACAAAAAGTCCCAACCACATGAAGCCTAGGTCCCTATGTAATAATAATGAAATCTGAAGATCCCTTCGTATTGACAAGCAAACAGGTACTTAGCACTTAGTGTCAAGTAATTATATCAAGCCTCTGTTAAAGAAATAGAAGGTATGAGCTCCTGTTGCTGATGTAACAGTAAGGGGCTGAACAGGGAGGAGCTAATACTGTATATAAGGGAAAGCCCCAGCTGAGAGAGTCAGAATTTCTTGGGGTAAGACAGAGCAGCTGCTGTCAGAGAGAAAAAAAAAGAGAAAGAGAGAGAAAAAGAGAGAGAGAGAGAAAGAAAGAGAGAGAGAGAGAGAGAGAGAGAGAGAGAGAGATTGAGAATTTCTCTCAATGAGCATCTGGAGGCTGGGCTGCTACTGCTGGACTGAAGACTAAACTGAGAATTGAGAAGAAAAATGAGAATTGAAACCTGAGACAGAATTTCTTGGAGCAAGCAACATGGAGGCTGGAAAAACTGCTTTTGGTTTTGTGAACTTGGACTTGTGGTGGTAAAACCTGAACTTTTGGTGGCAGCCCTCAAACTTGTTGTGCCAGAGCTGCTGAAGACTTCCAAGGGCCAGCCAGAGCTGCTGAAGACTGAGTAAGCATGACTGTGGTGCTGGTACTTTGTACAAATGTTGTTGTGGCTTTGTTAATGTGAATGAATGTTATTGTGGCTTTGTTAAGCCTTAACTTCCCAGGAACAGAGACTATGAGAGATTTGAGGTGGACTGGGTACTGTGAGCTCCAATATGGAATGGGAACTACACAGAGAGCTGAGCAAGGAACTGAGAGCTGTCTGCCTTTGAACTCAGATGGCAGTTGGTTAGATTTGGGCAGGATCTGGGACCATGGAGGAAGAACAATGGGAGCTGAAAGCCTGCCTGGGGGCAAGATGAAAGACCTCTCCATGGGTACTGAGTAGTGACTGATGAAATCATAACTAACTTGTGACTTAAGGGTAGATGGCTTTTGTACTGTCCACTAGTCCTTAATGGGGTGCTGAGTAGTGACTGATGAAATTGTTACTTAATTGTACCCCATGGGTGAAGGACTTTGACTTTTGTACTTTGTGTCCCTTAAGGAGCCTCCTTAAGGATGATTGAATGATTGAGTTACTAAATGATTGTACTTTTTTCAAAACTATGTGACCACTTTGGTGAAAACCACATGGCCATTTTATTGTTAAGATGTTGAGTTGTGACATGATGAATGCTGTACCTTGATTATCTGTGAATATTTTGCTCTGATTTGTCACTGAATAGAGAGTTTGAATTACTGTGTAAGCAGAACCTTGAAGCTGTTCACAGCAGCAGTTCTCTGGAAATCTGTTCGTGCTTGGCTTTACACCCTGATACTTAGTGAATTTCTGAAGTCAAGATAAGTAACCTACCCTGGCATGATGGCCAGATGTTTTTCCATATGGACATGACAGGGAGGGAGGGAGAGGCTAGGTCCTAAAAGATAAGTGCCATTGAATATTTGTTGAAAATCTTTTCTGTGTTATGGTAAGTAAAACTCCCTGAATTTAATGCTCAATGATTTGACAGTGCCTCATTTTGTCCTAATATCAAATCTGAACTAAGAGAGTGTTGATATTAGAGAAATGCCTCCAACAGCATGTCTTTCTAATACTATTGGCATCAAACCCCTTCTCCAAAATATTCCTCTTAATACCAATCATTAGTGCTCATTAAGATATTCATAAAATCATTATTACCACTATTTGCTAAAATATAATTTTACCAATTAATATAAATTAGCTTTGGGGCAACTGGGTGGTGCAGTGAATAGAGCACCAGCCCTGGAGTCAGAGGACCTGAGTTCAAATCCAACCTCAGATACTTAATGCTTACCAGGAGTGTGACCTTGGGCAAGTCACTTAACCTCATTTGCCCTGCCTTCCCCCCTGCAGACAAAAAATGATCAATTAGCTTTTACAAATCTAATTATAATTAATACAAAAATATGTATTTACTGATACAATATAGCAAAAAAAACAGCAGCACAAAATGTCACTCACACCTAATCTCTCCAAATTATGGTATATTTATTCCAATATCCCATCAGCCCATGAAGGTCATGGATTCAGACTTAAATTTGTACCTATAAAACATTCACCCCACCAAGTTCACTTCTAAAGGCAATAGCCAGTGGACAAAATGGCTCCCTTACTTGCAAAAAATGCTAGCTTTGGTGATTCCATCTGTTTGTCTGATGTACTGATACCACTGATCACCCCACAGGGCAGAGGTGGTGTTTTTGGATGTTTAGCTCTCTAAAATTTCAAATTTCTAAAGATCATTCTTTGTCTTATACTTCCTTACCTAAAAATGAGGTATATAGCATGTTCACTTACACTTTTAATATGACAGTTTGCCAAGCCCATTTCAAGATTACTCATCCACCTTTGGTGTCCACTTTCATCAAACTCTCATCTGTGGCTCCAAAAAGCTGTTAACATGTACAGAAGACACACGACAGTCAAACTATCTTGGCAGATGGGATAAACCAAGTTGAGGGTAATTGATAGGCCTCAAAACTTTTGGTGAGAAATGGAGATTTCTATCCTAAATATGTGAAGACTTCTTGCAATGGAATGAATGAATGAAAATAATTTGTTCCAATGGTCATGAAGCTGTTTGAAACAGGCATTGTGGAGTGCTTAGAGCTTGGTCAGACATTCAAGATGCAAAAGTCATCTACTATATTCTTGGTTGTGTCCAGTCATTCTGATTTCTGCCTTGTCACTAGACTTTGAAGACCCTGAAAGAGTGAGGCTGATGTATGTGCATCTCTGTCTCATTTAAATCCAATTCACACCAGAAACAAGTATCACCCCATGATGGCACCGGTCTTCAAAAATGAAAGACAAACAAACTAAAACCTGGAAAGGACAAACACAAAGATGAAAAGACACAAAAGCACAATGTTAATAGTCAAGGAGAGATAGGAACTTTCCAGCAAGAGCCTGGGGCCACCTCAGCTACAAGAGCTCTCCCTAAAGAGAGATTTTCAGCAACGCTTTTCCTTATCAACACAAAGAAAAAAAGAGATATCGAGATATTTGAATCTTCTTTATATACACCCAATTGTACTCCAGCAGGCAACTGAAAAATTCCTCTCTTCACCATGTAATAAGCAGACAGGAAATAATCATAAAATACCTGCACATGCTTTTAAAGGCCACAATAGAAGTGTTGATAATATGGGAGTAAATTGAATTTTCCTTAATATAGTACGTATCAAAAACATGAACCAGAATTACCTGAAATGGAGAAATCTTAGTGGCCTTTCCGAGAATATTAGAAAAAAAAACTAGAACAATTTTTCATTAAATATCTAAGAAAGTAGAGTAAGAAAAGGGAGAAAAAGAAATATTGTTCAAAACAACTATTAAACAAATAAAATATCTAAGAGTACTTCAAAACACATACTCAGGACTCAATGAATATAGGTACACAAAACTAAGAGAATTTTACAAAACTAAGAGAATTTTACAAAACTAAGAGAATATAAATATTTGAAGGGATATTCATTGTTCTTGTTAGTTCATGTTCATACAAATACAATAAAAATGGTGAAACCATCTAAATTAATTTACATATTAGTGTCATACCAAAAGAGCAAATAATTATTTTATTTATTTAGTAAATAAAAAACAATATAAAGTTTAGGTAAAAGAACAAAAGGCTGATTATCTCAAGAGCAATAATGATTTTTTTTTAAGAAGAATGATTTTTTTTAAGAAGAATGAAGGTTTCCAGAAAGTAGGACATATCAAATTACAGTATAAAGCATTAATTATCAAAATAATTTTCTTTTGGCAAAAACAGAAAAATTGAACAAAATAGGTTGATATTACCCAGAAACAATTTAATAAGGCAATGTATATGCTCTGGGACAACTCTCTCAGGGTCAGGTAGTCTGTATCTTATTTTAGAGTCCCAAAGTACCCTGAGGGATTTGTAGGTATCTTTTTCTCTACTGTCAAAGGTTTTAGCCTCCCTTGGTTATGTTTCCCTGAACTGATTAGGGAACTGGTGACTAGCACTCCAGTTTCATTTAATCACTTAACATTGAATTGGCTTCAACAAATAGCATTTACTTGAAAGATATGTAAAAAATAAATGTGGAACATTTCCTCTAATAATCCAATTACACAGTTTCCCATATGCATTATTCTCAGGACTCAGACACAAAACTTAGCTCAGTTGCTACACAGAATTGATTCCACCAAGTTCATATCCTCATGAATCAGGAATGCTGTATGACTCCTCCTGATGGACTGTAGTCCTGTAAGTTAGTCCCAGAGATACTTGTTTGCTTCTTCCATAGCTGCTGTACTGGCTGTGAAACCAGACCTTCATTTAAACTCCCATATTTTTGTGGCATAACTTTCTTCATTTCACAGACATGGTAAGAGACTCCATTACCGAAATGTAGAATTGTAAAGAACCAATGAAAAAGCCAAACATGTCCTGTTTCTTGCAGGGATGGCCAAATGGCCTCAAAAATAGGAGACCTTATGACTCATTCTTTTATAGCTCAGTCTTTCCAATGGATACTTTCATACTACCAGAACACAGCTAAAGACACCAAGGCAAGGAGCTGACAAAAACTCAGCCCTTCCTGAAAATGCCCACAATTCCATTTATGTGATGAATAGGAAAAAAAAATGAAAGAAAGAAAATCTTCTCCAAATCATGGAGCATGTTGAACAGAATCAGTCAGATAATTTCTCTGCAACATCTCCATACACTTCCCTCATATAGTGTAATGACTCCTCTGGAAGCAGAATCTCTGTGTCTTTCATGTGATGAGGCCCTATCTGCTGTCTAACATCCTTTCTCATGGAGAGTTGTCATTTGAGTAAGTTGATAGGGACTGTATATGTGGATTTCCATCACAATACTATCCAAATAAACCCAAGAACACCAACCACTGAGGAAAAGTCTCTCCATTTAACAACAACAAAAAAAAAAAACTGGAAAGAACTAAGATTTATACAAGAAATTCTGAAACTTTTTTGGTTCTTTTTATGTCCTATGAAACAATTACTGTGATGAATTCAGCGGAATTGGAAAGGTTTGCAAGAAAGGGTGAACAAGAATGACTTTCATAATAATGCACCATAGTAATAATGATGTAATTGGAAATAACTTTGAAAGAAATCAGAGCTTTGATCAAAGCAGTGACCAACATCATTTCAAAAGATTAACGGTAATACATACATAGCATCTCTGGAAGAAAGGTGATGGACTACTTAGATGTACAGTACAGAATCCAACATACAGTCTCATGTATGAACAATGTGCTAATTTATTTTTATTGGCCATACATATTTGTCACAGGAGTGAACTTTTTCATGAGTCATGATGAGGCAGCTTAGTGGGTAATGATACATATTTCTAAAAGAGCTTCAATAAAATATTTTACAAAATGAACCTAAGAAGAAAGATGAGCAGACAGGGACAGAATTATGTTATAGGCTTGTTAAACTCAATATACATGCCTATATTTACATATATGCATATGTATATATAGACCTAGATATAGATTTCCCTTATATAAAGTTTTATCTTATAAAACATTTTTTTCTTAAAATGTTTGCTTTTATTAATGATTGTTTAATTTATTTTTTAAAAAAGATAAATTGGTGTCATTTTTCAAAGGCTTTAAATGAAGGTTATGGAATTTTTTTATAGCCTTTAAGCAACCAAGAGATACTGGAGTTTTTTCTCTCTCTCTGTCTCTGTCTCTGTCTCTCTCTGTCTCTCTCTGTCTCTGTCTCTGTCTCTCTCTCTGTCTCTGTCTCCCTCTCCCTCCCCATGTGTGTTTTGTTTTGTTTTTGTTTTTATATAGCAGGGGAATGAAAAAGGTATCTTCCATAGAAATCTTTAAGATAACTGACTTCACTAATGCATGATTGAAATGTTTGCAAATAATTATGTCTATTAAACATCCTGTCTTCTACTTACATAAATGGGATCTCATTTTAGAAGATATTCTGTTATACTAAGACTATATACTGAAGTTCCCATTAGCACAGGTTAGTGGCTAGTACAGTGCACACACCACAAGTGACCCTTGCATAGTTAGTCAGAGTAAGCAGGGCTTTGTACATTGTTTCTGCAGTGTAATGGTGAATATGAGGAATTGAGACAGGCATTGGGGGATTCTGATGAACATATGCAGAGTGAAATAAAGAGAGCCAAAAGAATAATACATATTATGACTATAAAATGTAAATTAAACATATTAAAAGGAAGTTGAACCCCAAGCAAGTGAAAAAAAAATCAATAATGAATCCAAATAAAAAGAATGAAACATTCCTTACAATTTATTGCTGAGAGGCAGGCTGATGCAATGGCATAATACTGTATATGACCTGACAAGGCCAGTAGGACAACTGTTTTTCTTAATTCCTTCTTTGTATTAGAATAGAAGATTCAATCTGGAAGGGAGATAGAGAGACTTTCAGAAACTATTACATAACAACAATAGGCATCAATTAAACTCATTTTAATAGATTATCATAAAATTCAAAAAACTTCAATCTCAATAACAAACAATAAAATTATCCAAAGCAATAAATTTGCCATTTAGATTCCATTGTTAACCTACTTAATTTATATCCAGATCTTAAGTTTCAGAAGATTTCAAGGTATTATGTTGTCCTTTTTTTAGGGCAGAATAATTTTAAGAAAGAAAAAAAATTCTTCATATCAGCATAAGCTCTATTATTATTTTTACATGATTTTTAGACAATGTGGTGTTATTTTGCTATTGATGTGGAACACAACAAGCCAGATAGTAATCTTTGAGAAGAATTACAGTTGTCTCTTTTTAGCAAATGAAAAGTGGAAGTTTCAGGAAAGATAAATAAGAGTATTTGCTGGTCTTTCATCTGTACTGAAATCTCAGGAGTAGACAAGAGGGGATGATAAGTGAAGACCTCACTCCTCCATCAACCCTTGTGTGAAGCTACATTATCAGCTAGAGGGCTGCCTTCATTATGGTGATACATCACAGCACTTGTTTTGTATTTGATTCCACATCAATTTTTTCTTCCTTTTTTTCAAAATCTTCCTCTAACTTGAAACATCCCACTCTTCTTGGTAATATATCTCCTTTTAATTTTTATCCTTTTGATTCTCTCTTGATCCCACCCCAACCATATTTTTTCTTGCTCTATTATATAGCAATATATCAATTCAATTCAACACTAATTCACCTCAACATTTTCAACTCATCAAATACGTATTCAACACATAATATATGCAAGAAACTGCATTTTGTACTGAAGGTACAAAGATAGTGTAA
>CM053583.1:141078725-141116634 GCA_028627135.1 Pseudochirops cupreus
TACTGCTGACTCTCTTTTCATGATTTTCCTGCAATGTTCTTATTTCTCTTCCCAATTTTTCTTCCACTTCCCTTATTTGGTTTTGAAAATCCTTCTTCAGCTCATCTCTAGCTTTAAGGCATTCTTCATGTTTATTGGAGGCCCCTGGTGGCGGTCCTCTGGCTGTGCTCTCCTCCTCCCTCTCTTTGCCATGATCTTTCTTTTCCCCAAAGAAGGAATCTAGGGTTTGGTTGCTGTTCTTACTTTGCTTCTTATGCTTATTCTTACTCATGGTTGGTCAGTTTGTGATATTTTTTTTAAATCTCTGTGGGGCTTTGCTTCCAGAAGGGAAAGCTCTGTCCCAAATCACTGGGGTCCTCCTGGCTGCTGTAGCTCTCAGGAAGATGCTGGGAGTCTTGCTAAATACTTCTGGCTCACTGGATAATAAAGACTCCAAGATGGAGGCCCAAGACGGCAATCCAGATCCAGGCCGTTCAACACGAGAGCACTGGCCTGAGAACAATTTCTAAGTCCCCCTGCTGTCTGCAGGTTACGGGCGGGAAGGTACAACGTGGAGGCGGGTGCAAAACCTCTGCCTTTAGCTTTTCCACTCTGGAGGCCTTTTGCCGGACTGCTTATCTACCCCTTTCACAATCCCCGCTCGCTGCTGCTGCTAATCTGCTCACCTGAGAGGCTCCTCAGCTCCTCCTGTCCAGCCGCCCCCGGGGCACAGCCGCTGCTTCAGGCCAGGCTGGTTTCGGTTCACAGTGTTGATATGGTTCCTCGTAGCCAAGCTGACTTTAGTGGGAAGTATCTTTGTGTGAGTTTTGGAGTTCTAAGATTGGTTTAGAGTCCTGTTTTATGGGTATTTTGGGGTGGCTATGTGAGAGCTGCGATATGTTGCTGCTGCTATGCCGCCATCTTGGCTCCCCTCCCGAATGCATTAATTTCTAATTTTCCCACATCCACTCCAACATTTGTCATTTTCTTTTTTTCTGTCCTATTAACCAATCTAAAATAAGGTAGCACCTCAAAATTGTTTTATTTTGTATTTATCATATTATTAGTGATTTAAAGAATATTTTAATATGGATATAGATAGCTTTGTTTACTTCATCTAAAAACTGTCCACATCTTTTGATTGTCCTGTGGGGAATGACTCTTATTTTTATAAATTTGATATAGTTCACTATGTGTTTGAGAAAAGAGGCCTTTACCAGAAAAACTCAATGCCTTATTTCCCACTTATGTTTGCTAACTCTATTCCCTTGCGTTCTACCCCTGCTCTTTATTCTATTATCTCTTTTCACATAGTTCCTCTTCAAAAGTTTTTTGCTCCTGATTACTTCCTTCTTCAATCTTTCCTTCCTTCTATCACCCTCCACTTCACTTACTCCATTCCCCTCCTACTTTCCTGTAAGATAATATAGACTCCTATATTCAATTAAGTGTGCCTGTTATTTCCTTTTGAGAGAATTCTGAAAAGAACAAGGAAAACTCATTTCCTCATATTCTCCACTGTAAAATGATTTCTGCGTGATAATTTACCCCATTCTACTCTCCCTTTCCCTTTTTCCCAGAACATTCCTCTCTCATTCCTTAATTATATATATTTTAGATATCATCCCTTCATATTTAACTGACACTTGGACCCTTTGTCTATATCAATCTATCTATTTTTATCTATTTAGCTATCTATCTATCTATCATCTATCAATCTCTTTATATCTCTCTCTGTGTACATATATAATGTGTGTATACATACATACATGTATATATGTGAATATGTTGTGTGTATGCGTATACATAAACTCCTTTTAACTGACCTATTAATGAGAGTTCTTTTGAGTTATACGTAGCATTTCACATTTAGGAATGTAAAGAGTTTAACTTTATTAAGTCCCTTATAATCTCCCTTTCCTGTTAACCTTTTAATATATGTCTTGAATTTTGTACTTGAAAGTCAAATTTTTTATTGAGTACTGATCTTTTCATTAAGAATGCTTGAAAGTCTTTCACTTCGTTGAATATTCTTTTTCTTTTTAAAAAAAATATTTTTAGTTTTTAACATTTCTTTCCCAAAGATTTTGAGTTACATATTTTCTTTTTTTAGTTCTAAATTAACTTTTGTTTATATTTAGTTTACATCTTTCATTTCCACAAGATTTTGAGTAACAAATATTCCCCCCATCTTTCACCTACCTATTACTCCAAAACAGCAATCCACTATATACCCCCTCCCCAAATACGCTCTCTCCTAAATCCTCCCGATGATCACTCTGACCTAATTGTTGTTGTTGTTGTTGTTGTTATTATGTAAACATTTCATTTTAAAACTTTAAATTGTAGATTCTTTCCCTTCCTCCCTCATTACCCACCCCCACTGGAAAGACAAGAATTTCATTACTGGCCATATATGTGTAGTTACACAAAACATCTCCACAAAGGAAATATTGTAAAAGACTGACTTTATTTCCCTCCATGCTATCCCATCACCTACTTGTTCTAGTCTTTACTTTGTCCTCGTCCCCTTACAAAAGAGTGTGTTTTTAATAACCCCCCCCCAACCTGCCCTCCTCTCCATCATTGCCCCTCTCATCCCCTTCCTCCCTACTCTCCTGTAGGACAAGATACCCAATTTAGAGTGTATGTCTTTCCCTCACTAAGCTAAATTCAATGAGAGCAAGGTTCATCCATTCCCTTTTGCTTCCTGTTCTTCCCCTACATTGTAACAGTTATCCCTTACCTCTTCTGTATGAGATAATTTACCCCATTCTGTCTCTCCTTGTCTGCTCTCATTATATTCTGTTCTCAACTCTCAATTTCACCTTTTAAAATATCATCTCCTCCTATTCAATTGATTCTGTGCGCTCTATGAACACATATGTACACATACTCAGATATGTATTCATACACATATATGTACCTTCCTATATAGACATATATATATATATGTATAGGTATACATTTATGTTTGCTTCAGTTTGTATTCCCTTCACCTATCCGCATACTGAGAAAAGATTCATAAGTTGCAATTATCATTTTTCCATGTGGCAAGTAAATAGTTCAACTTTGATAAGTTTCTTATGATTTCTTTTTCTTATTTATCTTCTCATGACTCTTGTATTTGAATGTCAGACTTTTTATTCAGCTCTGTTTTTTTTTCATCAAGAATGCTTGAAAGTCCTCCACCTCATTGAATGACCATATTTTACACTAGAACATTATACTGAATTTTGCTGCATAGGTCATTCTTGGTTTTAATCCTAGCTCCCTTGATCTCTGGAATATCATATTCCAGTCCCTTTGATTCCTTAATGTAGAAGGTGCTACATCCTGTGTTATTCTGATTGTGTTTCCACAGTATTCAAATTGTTTCTTCTTGGCAGATTGTAATATTTTCTCCTTGATGTGGGAACTCTGGAACCTGCCTATAACATTCCTAGGAGTTTTCTTTTTGGGATCTTTTTCAAGAGGTGATGAGGGAATTCTTTCAATTTCTATTTTGCCCTCTGGTTCTAAAATATCAGGGCAATTTTCCTTGAGAATTTCTTGAAGGATGCTTTCTAATTTCTTTTTTTTTTTAATCATGGCTTTCAGGTAGTCCAATAATTTTTAAATTGCCTCTCCTGGATCTATTTTCTATGTCAGTGGTTTTTTCAATGAGATATTTCACATTGCCTTCTATTTTTTTTTATTTGGATCTGGTTAATAGTATCTTGATTTCTCATGAAGTCATTTGCTTCCATTTGCTCCAATCTAATTCTGAAAGAATTCTTCTCTTCAGCAAGCTTTTGAGATTCTTTTTTCCATCTGCCAAATGCAACTTGTTAAGGCATTCTTCTCCTCATTGGCTTTTTGGGCCTCTTTTGCCATTTGAGTTAGTCTATTTTTTAAGGTGTTATTTTTTTCAGTTAGGTTGTTGACTCTCTTTTCATGATTTTCTTGCATCATGCTAATTTCTCTTCCCGATTTTTCCTCTACTTCTCTTATTTGGTTTTCAAAATCCTCCTTAAGCTCCTCTATGTCCTCTAACTAGTTCATATTTCTCTTGAGAGCTTTTGGTGCAGGAGTTCTGACTGTGTTGTCATCCTCATGTTCCATGCTTTGATCCTTTTTGTCCCCCCTAAAAAGAAATCTAAAGTTGGATTGCTGCGCTTGCTTTGCTTCCTTTGCCTCATCATGTTGCCAGTCAATTAACTCAACTTTTGAGCTCTTTGCCACAGCAGAACTCTGCTTCCAGACTTCTGCTTTCTAAATAGCTGGGGTTTTTGCAGCTGCCAGATCTATTAGGAGGCCAGCTACAGCTCCCACCAGTTTTGGCTCACTGGTCAAGCCCTTCAGGACCACCACCCAAGACTGTGATCCTGATCCAGGCAGGTTAAGGCAAAAGCACTTAGCCTCTGAATGGTCACTTGGCCCCCCCTACTATCTTCTGGCTGGGAGCTCTGAAGCAGCCACATAGATGTGGCTGCAGGGCTACCTCTTCTGCCACTTCTAGGTGTGGGGCCAGAGTGTCAGAGCAGCTCTACTGCCCCTTCCCCAAATTCAGCCAAGTTCCACTGGCCTTTCACTTTATGAGTTGTTAATTCTGGAAATAGCCATAGCTGCTGATGATCCCCTTTCTCAAATGCTCTGGGTGGGCTGGTCAGGCCATCATGGGGTAAACCTGTGGGTTCTTAAGGGGCTGGGCTCAACTCCCAGCATGTTGCAATGAACCCTTCCTGTCTGCCTGCCAGGCTGCCTTCAGTGGGACATTTGTTTCTTTGTCACTTTGTGGGTTCTGGAGCTCTACAATTTCTTTAGAGTCATATTTTATAGATATTGGAGGTGGTTAAGGGGGAACCATGGGGTTTTCCTACTTCTATGCTGTCATTTTGACTCTGACCCCTTTATTCTTTTTTCCCCTGAAGGATTACACTCAGTTTTGCCTGATAGGTGATTCTTGGATGCAATCCTGGCCTTTTTTCCCTCTGATATATCCTATTCTGGATCATTTCATCCTTTAATATAGAAGCTATTAAATCTTGTGTTATCCTGAATGTGGCTCCATGATACTTGACTTGTTTCTTGCTACTTGTAATATTTTCTCATTGACCTAGGATCTTTTGAATTTGGTTATAATATTCCTGGCATTTTTCATGTTGGGATCTCCTATAGGAGTTAATCAGTGGATTCTTTCAATTTTTACTTTATTCTCTGTTTCTAGAACATCAGGTCAGTTTTCCTTGATAATTTCTTGAAAGATTATGCCTAGGATCTATTTGTTTTTCTGATCATGGTTTTATGGTAGTCCAATAAATTTTTTAAGAAATTAATTTATTTATTTTAAGTTTATAACATTGAGTTCCACAAGGTTTTGAGTTCCAAATTTTCTCCACCTGCCTCTCCTCCCCATCCCCTCCCCCCAAGATGGCATGCAATGCAATATAGGTTCTACATATACCTTCACATCAAACATATTTTCACTTTAGTCATATTCTAAAGAATTATAACCAGTGGAATAAGCCACAAGAAAGAAGACACAAAACCAAAAACAAAAGAGAGAGCAAATATTTGGTTTCAATCTGCATTCAGACTGTAATTCTTTCTCTGAATAAGGATAGTTTTTTTTTTCCAGCACGTGTCTTAGGAGTGTTTTGAAACCTTGTATTGCTGAGAGGAGGCAAGTCTATCAAAGTTAATCATTAGAGATACAATGTGTCCATAATTATGTACAATGATTTCCTGGCTCTACCCCACTGAGTCTGCATTAGTTCATATAAGTCCAGGCTATTCAGAAGTTCGTCTGCTCCTCACTTCTTATAGCACAACAGTATTCAACTACATTCATATACCACAACTTGTTCAGCCATTCCCCAATTGATGGGCATCCCTTGATTTCTAGTTCTTTGCCACCACAAAAAAGAGCTGCTATGAATATTTTTGCACATATGGGCCCTTTCCCTATTTGCATGATCACTTTGGAATACAGCCCTAGAAGTGGTATTGCTGGGTGAAAAGGTATGCACATTTTTATAGTCCTTTGGGCATAGTTCCAAATTGCTCTCCAGAATGGTTGTATCAGTTCACAAGTCCACCATCAATGTATTAGTGTGCCAATTTACCCTATCTTCTCCAGCATTTATAATTTCCCTGTTCTGTTATTTTAGCATATCTTACAGGTGAGACATGGTACCCAAGATTTGTTTTGATTTGCATTTCTCTAATCAATAGTGATTTAGCACATTTTTTTAAAAATATGATTATAGATAAGTTTGATAATTTGCAAAGCACCTCTCCTGGATCATTTTTCCAGGTCAGGTTTTTTTTTTTCTAATGAGATATTTCACATTTTCTTCTATTTTTTTTCATTCTTTTGACTTGTTTTGTTTCTCAGCTTCTCATAAAGTCATTACTTTTCACTTGTTTAATTCTAATTTTTGAGATTATTTTTCTCTAGTTAATATTTGTGTCTCTTTTTCCATTTGGCCAATTCTGTTTTTTAAGGCATTTATATCCTCAGTAGCTTTTTGGATCTCTTCTACCATTGGTCCTAGTCTGTTTTTTAAGGTGTTATTTTCTTTTGGTGGGAGGGGGGCTATGTATCTTTTACTGGACTCATTTTTTTCACAATTTTCTTTGATCTCTCTCATTTCTCTTCCCAATTTTTCCTCTACTTCTCTTATTTTATTTTGAAAATTCATTTTGAGCTCTTCCATGACCTGAGATCAATTCATATTTTTCTTGGAGGCTTAGAGTGCAGGAGCTTGAACTTTATTATCTTCTTCTGAATGTTTGCTCTTGTTGGCTCATTTCTGCAGTCTTTTTCTGGACTTTTTCTTAAAATAGGCCTCTGCTTCCAGGGTGGAGATTGCACTATCTCACACTTAAGGAATTTTTGTACAGTTGCTTTCAGAGATATTTCTAGGGGCCTGTAAGTTTTCAGTTCTTCCAAGGAGATATGACCTAAGGATAGGTGTGTTTACTACTTTCCAGGCCTGTGCTCTGATATGTGAGTGACCATGAGCACTCTTTTCTGCCATGGAACATTGATGAGGGGCATGAACACTGGTGTTCTAGTTCTCCTCCTTGCTCTTGAACTGCCACCTAGGACAGTGATCAGAATCTGAGTATGGGTAAAGCAAAAGAGTGCTGCCCAAGTTCTAGTGAAGATAACCCTATAACCTCTTTCAGATTGGTTCTTCTTCTCCCTTACTGTCTGTGAGTTGAGCAGTCTGGAAGCAAGTGCTTGCCACTGATGGATCAGTTGCTCCCACCACCTATCCCTTGTTGTCTGGATATGGGTCTATGCTAGCATGGCCTGTGCTAAACTGTACTCCATTTTCACCCAGGTAGGACAGACCTTTCATGATGACTTTCAAAGTTGGCTGGAAAAATATTTCACCCAGGCCTTTTATGTGTTGTGTTGCTCCAATAAATGTTTTATGACATTACATAGAGGTGTTCAAAGGGTTTGGGGGTAGACCTCATGTGAGTAACTGTTGTTTCTCTGCCATCTTGGCTCCACCCCCATCTTTGATATCTTTATGCATTATATTGCCTGAAGAAGATCAATGTATATGTGTAGGTAACAACTTCATCCAAAACTTAAATGTAATCTCTCGATTAAAAATCTACTAATGCCCAGATAAAATTCATCAATGCATTAATAATAAGAGAAATGCACATCAAAATAGCATAGCTGTTACAATGACAAATGCTGGAGAGGATGTGGAAAAATTGGAACACTAATGCATTGTTGGTAGAGTTGTGAACTGATTCAACCATTCTGGAGAGCAATCTGGAACTATGCCCAAAAGGCTATAAATAATTGCATACTCTTTGACCCAGTAATACCACTTCTGGGGTTGTATCCCAAAGAGATCATAGAAGTGTGAGGAAGACCCGTATGTACAAAAAATATTTATTGAAGCTCTTTTTGTGGTGTCAAAAATTTGGAAATTAAGGGAATGCCCTTCAATTGGGGAATGGCTCAATAGGTTATGGTATATAAATGCAATGGGATACTATTGTGATATAAGAAATGAGGAGCAGATGGACTTCATATTTACTTGGAGAGGTTTAAAGGAACTGATGCTAAGTGAGAAGAGAAGACCCAGGAGAAATTTGTACACAGTTACAGACACCATGTATGTGTGACAACCAACTTTGAAGACTGGACTCTTCTCAGCAGTGGAAGTTATAAGACAGCTCCAAAAGACTCAGGATGGAAGGAGATGTTTACATCCAGAGAAAAGTCTAGAAAGAAGCAAATGCAGACTGAAGCAAACTACTGGTTCTCATTCTTTTTCATGTTTGACTTCATTTCCTCTTTCCCATTCTTCATTCCATTGGTTACAACCCTTCTTTACAACCTGACTGATGTCTAATGTGAAAGTATTTACAGATCCTATTCTTGATTGTATGCTGCAATGTGGAGGGGGGAAAAGGAGGGAAAAATTTTTTAAACTCAAGGGATTGTGGAACTGAACCTTGCAAACTAAAAGTAAACAAACAAATCAATAAAAAAAAACTTAAAAATAGCACAGCTGTTTAGCTTCATGATTTTTTTTCCAATTTATTTATTTATTTTTAGTTTTCAACATTCATTTCCACAAGTTTTTGTGTTACAAATTTTTCTCCCCCTCTTTCTGCTACCCCCACCCAAAAATAGCAAATGTACTGAATACCCCTTCCCCCCATCTTTTCTCTCTTATGTCCTCCCTCATCCAATCTCCAACTTTCTAGGAGAGGAAGATGGATTTCTATATCCCAATGCCTGTATATCTTATTTCCCAATTGCATGTGAAAAGTAACATTTGTTTCAAAAACTTTGAGTTCCAGAGTGTTTCTCTTCTTCCCTCCTTAGTTATGGAAAACATTTCCACAGTAATTATCTTGTAAGAGACTATGTCTCCCTCCATACAATCCTGCCCCCCCCATTCTATTTTCTACTTTGACCTTCTCCCTTTTCAAAAGTGTTTGCTTCTAACTACCCTTTTACCCAATTTGCCATCCCTTCTATCATTCCCCCTCTTATGCCCTTCCCCCCTGCTTTCCTGTAAGGTAAGTTACCTAATTGAATGTGTATGTTATTCTCTCCTTAAGCCAAATTCAATGAGAGTAAGAGAGAATCATTCCCCTCCACCTTCCTGCACTTCCCCTCCATTGTAACAGTTTCTCTTGCCTCTTTTATATGAGATATTTTACCCTTCTCTATCTCTCACTTTCTTCTCCTAATATGTTCCTCTCTCACCTCTTAAATTTATTGTTAGATATCATCCCTTGATATTCTTCTCATTCTCTGTCCTCTGTCTATGTATAGATGTACACACATATTCACACACTCACATATATATTTATACACACATACATCTTCCTATAACTACATATTTACATATGTATGTGCATATGTTTGTATGTGTGTCTACACACACACACATATTCCCTTCAACTATTCTCATATTGGGAAAAGTCTCATGAGTTACAATTATCTTTTTTTCATGTAGGAATGTAAATAGTTCAACTTTAATAAGTTCCTTATGATTTCTTTTTCCTGTTTACCTTCTCATGCTATTCTTGTTTCTCGTATTTGAAAGTCAGATTTTCTGTTCAACTCGGTCTTTTCATCAAGAATGCTTTAAAAATCCTCTATTTCATTGAAAAACCATATTTTCCTCTGAATTGTTATATTCAGTTTTGCTGGGTAGGTGGTTCTTGGTTTTAATTCTAACTCTTTTGACCTGCAGAATACCGTATTCAAAGCCCTTTGATGCCTTAATGTAGAAGCTGCTAGCTCCTGTGTTATCCTGATTGTGTTTCCACAATACGCAAATTGTTTCCTCCTGACTGTTTGCAGTATTTTCTCCTTGAGCTGGGAACTCTGGAATTTGGTTATAATATTCCTAGGAGTTTTATTTTTGGGATCTTTTTCAGAGGTGATTGGTGAATTCTTTCAATTTCTATTTTGCTCTTTTGTTCTATAATACCAGGGCAATTTTCCTTGACAATTTCTTGAAAGATAGTGTCTTTTTTTGGTCATCGCTTTCAGGTAGACCCATAATTTTTAAATTATCTCTCCTGGATCTCTTTTCTAGGTCAGTGGCTTTTTCAATGAGATATTTTACATTGCCTTTCAATTTTTTTGCTTCATTTGTTTGGATCTCTTTTATGCCATCTTGATTTCTTATAAAGTGATTAGATTCCAATTGCTTGAATCTAATTTTGAAGGAATTTTTCTCTTCAGTGAGTTTTTGAAACTACTTTTCTATCTGGGAAAGCCAGCTTTTTAAGACATTCTTCTCCTCATTTGTTTTTTGGGCCTCTTTTGCCACTTGAGTTAGTCTGTTTTTTAAGGTATTATTTCCTTTAGTGTAATTTTGGATCTCCTTTAGTAGGCTGTTGACTTGCTTTTCATGATTATCTTGCATCATTCTCATTTCTCTTCTCAATTTTTCCTCCACTTCTCTTACTTGATTTTCAAAATCCTTCTTGAGTTCCTCTGTGGCCTGTGATAAATTCATATTTTTCTTGGAAGCTTTTGATGGAGGATTTCTTATTTCATTGTCCTCCTCCAGTTCCATGCCTCGATACTTTTTGTCCCCAAAAAAGGATTGTATGGTCTGATTGCATTTCCTCTGCCTGCTCATTTTGCTACTCAATTACTTGACTTTTGATTTCTTTGCCATGGTAAAACTCTGCTTACAGAATGGAAATAGCTTTGTCCCAAATTGCTGGGGTTTTCACAGCTTCCAGGGCAATTAATTGGACACCCTCTCTACAGCCCCTCCGCCCCAAGCTCTGTCACACTGGCCAAACACCCTGGACCACTACCCAAGACTGCAATCCAGATCCAAGCATTTCAAAACAAGAGTGTTTACCCTCTGAATTGTCACTTGGTCCCCCTTCAATCTATGGGCCAGGAGCTGTGGAAGCAGCCACATGGAAGCAGCTGCAGCTACTGTGTCTCTGCCACTTTTCATCCTGTAGGTGCAGGGAGTGGAGGCAGCACTCTTCTTTTACCCTTCCAACAGAGTACTCCACTGACCTTTTACTTGGTTTTTGGCATTGGTGGGTTGAGAAGTCTGGAAACCACCACAGCTGCTGGTGATTCATTCTCCTGAAGTCAGCTCTGGCCGAGGCTGGTTAGGGGCTGCCCTGGGGGCCCAACCTGATGGCTCATGGGGGTCTGCTCCCAGCCTGGTGCAATAGACCTTTCCTGTCAGCCTACCAGGCTGCCTTCACTGTGAGATATGTTTCCCTCTGTTACTTTGTGGGTTATGTAGCTTTAAAAATTTTTAGAGTCATTTTTTTACAATTTTTGGAAGTGGTTGGAGCTGGAGCCCAAGCCAAGTTTGTGATTTTACTCCACCATCTTGGCTCTGCCCTCTACCCTTCATGATTTTTAAAGATAAAAAATTTGGTAATACTCAATATTGCAGAAATTTTGGGAAGAAAAAATCTTTAGCACATTATTAATGGAGGAGTAAATAATTAAAAACTATTTTGGAAAATTATTTGAAATTAGAGATTTAACTAGTAGGCATAAACCCCAAGTAAGTCACTGATATGAAGAAATTTCTATAAGTAAAGAAATATTCATAGTAGCAATTTTTGTGGTCACAAAGAATGAGGGAGAAAAAATAAATGATCAGTATTGGAGAACGGTTAAACAAATGATGTAAGCCATAAGATATGATAAATTTTTATGAATACAGAGAAGCACCAAAAGTGTATTGTAAAATAATGCAGAATGAAACAATTAAATTCAAGAAAGAATGTGTGTGTACGTGTGTATATGTGTGTGATTACTATAAGAGGGAATGTTGCACAAGAAAAGAACAATTACAAGTTCCCCTAAGCAAGGAACTCTTGTTGGACTCCAAGTGAGGTCAATTAAGGGTTAGGGAACATCTTCAAATTCCCTAGCCCTATTAAGCAATAGGGAAGATCTTCAAATCCCATTAACATTACGATAGTTGATCCTTGTTTGTCATCTAAGCTTCTTTGCCTTATTGAATAGCATATTCTAAGCCCTACCACTTTAATATAGAACCTGCATGGTCCTGCATGATCCTGATGTGGTTCCATGATATTTGAGTTGTTTATTTCTGGCTGTCTCCACTATTTCCTCCTTGACCTGATAATTCTAGAATATGGTTAAAATATTCTTTGGCATCTTCAATTTATGACTTTTTTCAGGAGGTGATTAATTGATCTTTTGTTGACTATTTTACCCTCTTGTCTAGGAACCTAGGGCAGTTTTCCTTGATGATTTCTTTGAAGATATTGTCCAGCCTCTTTCTTTTCATCATGCCTTTTAAGTAAACCAATAATTCTTAAATTACCCCTCCTGAATCTATTTCCCAGCTCAGTTGTTTTTTCAATGAGGTATTTTACATTTTCTTCTATTTTGTTTTTATTCTTTGGATTTTGTTTGCCTGATCCTTGATGTCTTGTTGAGTCATTCCACTTGCTCAAATTTAATTTTTAATTAATTGTTTTCTTCAGTTAGCTTTCATACCTCCTTTTATATTTGGTAAATTTCCCTTTTTAAGAGGTTTTTTTTTTTTTTTGCTTTTTCTTTTATTTTTTTGGAAGGGCAATTGGGGTTAAGTGACTTGTCCATGGTCACACAGCTAGTAAGTGTTAAGTGTCTGAGGCCAGATTTGAACTTCAGTTCCTCCTGACTCCAGGGCTGGTGCTCTACTCACTACACCACCTAGCTGCCCCAAGAGTAGTTTTTTTCAGGGTACTTTTTTGCCCATTTTGTCACTTGGATTTTTAAAGGATTGTTTAATTTTTCTTCTACCTCTCTAATCTGACTTTGAAAATCCTTTTTCAGCTGTTTAATGAAAGATTTTTGGGTTAAAAATCAGTTCATATTCCTCTTTGATATTTCAGATGTGCATATTGTAATAATACTGTGTCCTCTTATGGATATGTGTTTATATCTTCCCTGTCCCATGAGAATATATAGTCTTACTTTTTCTGTATGTTGCTTTTTGGTCATGGTGTTTGCTTTTTTTTCCCTGACTTTAAAGTTGATTTCTGCTTCTGTGGCACAGGTGTCTCTGTTCTTCTTCTTCTTCTTCTTCTTCTTCTTCTTCTTCTTCTTCTTCTTCTCCTTCTCCTTCTCCTTCTCCTTCTCCTTCTCCTTCTCCTTCTCCTTCTCCTTCTCCTTCTCCTTCTCCTTCTCCTTCTCCTTCTCCTTCTTCTTCTTCTCCTTCTCCTTCTCCTTCTCCTTCTCCTTCTCCTTCTCCTTCTCCTTCTCCTTCTCCTTCTCCTTCTTCTTCTTGTTCTTCTTCTTCTTCTTTTTTTTTTGCTACAGTCCAGGGGCCTGTGTTGTAGGTTTTGTGTGCTAGGTCTTCAAGTTCTGGCAGCTGGAGGATATAGCTTACCTAATGGCGATCTGGAGCTGGTGCTGGTGGCTGATATGTGCTGAAGGTAACTGGGTTTTTCTCTGTTTCCTCTTGTTTACACTGAAGCTTGTGGAGTAAGTTATGGGTTTCAGGGTGGTCTGGTGGAAAGCCAAGCATGAGCAGCTTTCCATAGGACTGCTGCTGTGAACACCTTTCAAATTTCTGATTACATAGTATAGTGAACTCTCTATTCAGTAACAAACTAAGAGAAAATATCCGCAGAAATCACAGTACAGAATTCAATGCTATGCCGTAACAACTTATCACTAAAATGGCCACATTGTTTTCACCAAAGTGGTCACATAGTTTTAAACAAAGTACAATCATTTAGTAAGAACTTAAATCAATGATCCTTAAGGAGGCAAGCCTCCTTAATTGACACAAAGTACAAAGGTAAAAAGTTCTCCACCCCTAGGTCATATTGCCTTTATTTCTTCAATCAAAAAATCTTCTTTCTTCATAGTTACAGTTTAGTTTCCAATCATCCTTAACTAGAAAATCCTTAACTCAATCATCTAAATGTAAAGTTCAAAGTTCTCCACCCCTAATCCACAGTCAATCATGATCTACTGAGTTTGCATTAACTACCCAAGGAGAGATCTTTATATCTTGACTTGAGGCAGGCTCTCAGCTTCCATGGTTCCTCTTCCATGGTCCCAACTCCTGCCAGTTCCTTGTTACCCAGCTCCTTGTCAAGTTCCTGGTGCATATTGCATCTCATAGTGTCTAGTTTACTTAGAGTTCTTCAGAGTTTCTGTTCCTGGGAAGACAAAGCTTCACAAAGCCACAATAACATTTATAAACATTGCCAGCATCCTCATCAATTCACTTTCTGCCTCTGAAATCAACATAAACACAACAACAAGGTCTGAGGAATCCACACAAATCATCAGATAGTCCCAGGACCTCTGAAAACATCAGTAAGACCCTCCAGGAATTCTGTAAACGTACAACAAGAAAATCCTCTTTCAGGGCTTCTAAACCAGCAGCAGGGTCCCAGTGCTTTTGTAACACAAGCACTGTCTCCTATCAGCAGACAAATTTGACAAAGCAACATCAAAACAGACAGACAAAGTACCAGCACCAGTCATGCTTCCTCACAGTTCTCCTCTCTCCTCATTTCTCAGTTCTTCTCAATTTTCTTCTCAATTCTTCTAAGTTCTCAGAAGTTCTTAGCAGCTCTGGCTGGCTCTCAGAAGTTCTCAGCAGCTCTCAGAAGAAATTCTCATTTCTCCTATCTCTCTCAAGCAGTAGTTGCTCAGCCTCCAGATGCAAAGCTCCCAGCAATTCTGTCCTCTCTAACCCAGGGTTTTTCCTTACATATGGCATTAGCTCCTCCCTGTTCTGCCCCTTCCTTTTACATCAACATGTTCATCCCACTGTGGGATTCGCAAGTTTTGGATCTTAATACTTGACACAATCATGACCTTGAAACAAGGTACTAAGCACTTGTTCGCTTGCCAATACAAGAGACATGGAAGATCTTTAAATTCCATTACTATTACATCTGGTCACTGGAGGTTGCCTCCTCACTGTGGGCTGCCCTAGAGCATGGGTATGCTCAGCCACTGGTTGACAGCTGTCTGCCATTTACGTGGTCTTTCTCTGCACTGGTATCAGCCAATTCACATGTCTTTTTGAAGGCATGCAGGGATCCTTGTGCTGGCACTTGCCCAATCTACCAGTCTGGGGCTCAGGATCTACTTTGGTTTGTTGATGTGGGTTGTTGTTGACTAGCTTGCCAGAATACCTCGTGTCTTGTATTGGTCCCCTTCAGTCATAGCAATAAGGACCTTTCCCATTAATCCCCCAGCCTCATGAGTTAAAAATCCTGATGCATCTCATCTTTCTTCTCGCTCCACTGTTCAAAGATTTTTTCTTGGGGCAGTATTTTCTGGGTTTTTCAAGGTCAGCAAGGGAGAGTGAAAGTGATTTACTGCTTGTGCCACCATCTTGGCTCGTGGAAGTCCAACTGACCTCACTTCTTTATAGAGGTGGAAAGTCCATGGGCATGAAACACAGCCTATATTTTCATACTTTTTAGATTGCTTTATTTGTTGAATTTTTGTTATATTTTTCATTTTCCTTTGAAAATATTTTATATGTGATAGTTTTATGTGAGGGGCAGGGGTGATACTGGAAAATGATTTTTTTTTAAATTTAAAAATCATTTTAAAAAGCTATACAAATCAGTTGTGATGATGATGATGATGATGATGATGACGATGATGATGTACTATTTGGCTATATATCATTTTATCATTGTTCATTTCACTATCATGTATTTCATAATAGTGGTTTGAAGAAAAACAGTGTTCCTAAATAGTTTAATTTTCAAAAGGTCCAGCCAAGTGACATGCTCATAGCACTTATTGCATGATGGTGGTGAACAGGAGGAGAAAGAGAGCTAGATTTAAAAAAAATGTATGTTTTACCATATTGAGACTTTTTGACTAAATTATTCTTATGCATTTCATAGAGTATTTGTGAAGGAATGTATGTGTGTATATATATATATATATATATATATATATATATATACATATATATATATATATATACATTTACATGTATATACATATATAATACACATCCATGGATGTATCATATATGTATATAATTTATACACATGCATACATATATGAGTGACATTTGGGGGGATTCAAATGAGAGCATAGAGTTTGGGCAGTGGGTAGAAAAAAAAGAGTAAATATACTTTGAACCAGGAAGAACTGGGTTCAAATTCTACCCTTGACACATAGAAATTGTGTTACTTTAGGCAAGTCATTATTTCTCCCATCCTCAGTTCTATATTTCCCTAAACATGTGAAAAATAAAAACCATACTTACCTCAGTCAGCTGTGATGATCTCACATAATAATGCATATAAAAACACTATAAAACATAAAGGCATATGTGTATGTGTGTGTGTGTGTATATATATGTATACATATATATAGATATTTATATATACACACAATAATTATTGTTATTTTAAGGAGTGACAAATCATTAATATAATCAAAGGCCTATTTTGTGAGTAATAATATGCATTTGAAATTATGTTAGTGGGAATATTCTGGTTTCTATTCAAATATGTGTAAATATGCATCAATTTGACCCTCAAGAAACTTGCACTCCATCACTTGTATTCCTCTGCTTCATAAACTTGAGCAATGATGACTTTAACATCAAGGAAACACAACATACACTCTTTAACCCATTATTTAATTCACCATGCATTCATTTCATTTCATTTCTTTTTTTCCTTGCCTGAATAGACATGTGAAGAATTTGTTGCTTTTTAAAAGCTAGGCCACTGCTTGGATAAAAAGTTGAAGTTTTGAAAAGGAAATATGAAATTTATTTTTCAGCCCTGGCTGGCATGTATATTACACTTGAAATTTAGCAGAAATGATTCATAACTTTTCTCAGATCCAGGAACCTGACCTACCTATATTGGAGAAGCACAGCTGTAGGGCATTAATTTACCAGTTAGGTTTCTCTCAGGACAGGGAACATAGTATTTCCTTGATGATACAAAGGTTTAGGTTCTTGGAACTTGATATGCATTGGGAATAAATGGTTTTGTTTCACTGGGGACTTTGGTATTGTTTGTGTATCATCATAACGAATAATAGTTTATTGTTTCTACTCTGTAACGCCAAGCAAAGCCTCCTCCAGTGTCCCAGCAATGGTTTGAGATGGCTCCAGCAGGTGTTGAAAACACCATAGTTCATAGATGGTACAACTCATTTTATAGCAGTATTCTCAGTTATGAGGCATTGTGTACATTTCATAAACACTTGGAGGAAGAGGAGGTTTTATTTTAGTTCTAAATTAACATTTGTTAATTTAGAGAGGGAGGGAGAATATGATATAAGCCATCTTAAATATATATGCACATATATATGTATATATATATATATATACATATACATATATACATGCATACATACACATATACATTTACACATGCACACAAATAGAGATAGTAATGTGCTAACCACTGGAGATACAAAGAAAGGCACAATAAAAGAAAAAAATATATACTCTCAAGGAATTCACCATCTAATGTAAGGTGCAACATATGAACAACTACATATTAAAAAATATAGAATGCTAAATTGAAAATAATCTTAGGCAAAGGACCTCAGTAGAATATTCAATCCCTGTCTTCTCCATTATGGAAGAGATCCATAGAGAAGGGAGGGATAGGCTTCTTCTGAGTGTTTGTTTTGGTCTCCCTTGTCACTTTAATAAATTTCCATAGTCAGAGGGTTTTTGTTTGTTTTTCCCATCTTTGCTCATTTTCCTAGACCATTACTTGACTTTTAATCAACTGAATACCTCCTGAAAGAGATCCCAACATGAAAACTGCCAAGAATATTATAGTCACATTCTAGCATTGCAAGATCAAGGAGAAAATGTTGCAAGCAGTCAGAAAGGAACAACTCAAGTATCATGGAGTCACAGTCAGGATAACACAAGATTTAGCAGATTCTATATTAGAGGATCAGAAGCTAGGATTACAAGAAAGAATCACATACCCATCTAAAGTGAGTACAATCCTTCAGGGGGAAAACTGGATATTCAATGAGACAGAGTACTTTCAAGTATTCATGTTGAACAGAACAAAACTGAATAGAAAACTTGACTTTCAAATAAATACAAGACTCAAGAGAAGCATAAGAAGGTAAAAATAAAAGAGAAATTGTAAAGAACTTAATAAGTTTAAACTGTTTACATTCCTACCTGAGAAGTTATACTTATGAGAACTTTTTCATTAACAGGGCAGTTAGAAGGAGCATATCTATATATATCTATATCTACATATATACATATATATGGCACAGGTGTGAGTTGAATATGAAGGGATGATATCTAAAAATAAAATTAAGAGAGAGGACTGTACTGGGAGAAAAAGAAAGGGAGAGGTAGAATAGAGTAAATTATCTCAAACAAAATATGGAAGAAATAGCTTTTATAATGTATGGGAAAGTGGGGAGAGCAGAGGCAAGAGTAAGTGAACCTTACTCTCATCAGAATTGGTTAAAGAGGGAATAACATACACAAATTGAGTATAGAAATCTATCTTACCCTACAGGAAAGTATGAGGGAAAGGAGACAAGAGAAGGGGGAGGAATAATAGAAGAGAGAGAAGATTGGGAGAGGGGAATTCTAAAAACAAGATATGGTTGAGGAGGAACAGGGTGAAAGGAGAGAGGTAATAGAACAAAAGGGGAGGAGAATAGGATGAAGGGAAATACAGTGAGCAATAGTAAGTGTGAAAAAAATTTTTGATGCACATTTCTCTATAAAGGCCTCTTTTGAAGTCAAACATAAAGAGAAATGAGCCAAATTTATTTTAAAAAAAATAAGAGCCATTCTCCAACTGATAAATGATCAAAAGATATGATCAGTTTTCAAATGTAGGAAACAAAGCTATCTATAGCCATATTGAAAAAAATGTTCTAACTTGCTATTGATTGGACAAATGCAAATTAAAACAATTATGAGGTACTACTTCATACCTATTAGATTGGCTAATAGGTCAGAAAAGGTAAATGATAAATGTTGGTGGGGATGTAAGAAAAATGAGATATTAATGCCCTATTGGTGGAGTTATGAACTGATTCAACCATTCTTTAGACTGCAGTTGTTCTCAACCTTCCTAATGCCATGATCCTTTAATACTCATATGTAGGCATAACTGCATGTGGATGGACCCACCTGGAGATGAATAGAGGAGCAGTGTCTGTGTTTTCTGATGGTCCTAGGTGAGCCCTATGACACCTATGACAGGGTCGTTTGATCCCCAAAGGCAGTGAGGCTCACAGATTGAGAACTGTAGCTTTAGAGGAATTTGGAACTATGCCCAAAGGGCTATAAAACCAAGCATAGCCTTTGAACTAACAATGGCAATAGTAGCTCTGTATCCTAAAAGGGATTTAAAACAAATGAAAAGGAAAAGGACTTATATGTACAAACCTATTTATAACAGCACTTTTCTGGGAGAAAAGAATTGGAATTTGAAGGGATGCCCATCATATGGTGGAATGGCTGAACAAGTTGTGGTATGTGATTATAATGGCATAGTATTGTATTATAAGAAAAGATGAGCAGGATGCTCTCAGAAACACCTGGAAAAACTTTAATGCAAAGTGAAACATACTGTGTACAAAGTAACAGCAAGATTATAAGCTATGAATGACTTACATATTCTCGGACATATAAAAATCCAAGACAACTCTAAAGGACTTTATGAATAGTGCTATCCATCCCCAGAGAAAAAACTGATGGTGTCTGAATTTTTTTTGCCTGATTTCTTTCAAAACATGACTATTGTGGATATGCTTTGCATTGCTGCACATGCATGATATATTTAAAATTGTTGTCCTTCTCATAGGGGCAGTGGTGGTGGGGGAGAGAGAAAGAGAGGGAATTTGGAATTCAAAGTTTTAAAAAGCATTGGTAAAAATTGTTTTTACATGCAAGTGGGGAAAAATAAAATAATAAATTATAAAAAAGATAAATGAACATTTTTATGTTTCTTGAATTCCTGAGAGTATGATAAATTAATCATTCTCTCATACCCCCCAACAGTTAGATCTGAAACAGTACCAAAAGACCTTCCACCTGTTTTTCATCTTCCACCTGCAGGATACACCTGAATGAGAGAATAACTATTGCAATCCTCTAGGGAATGACTTATCAGATGCTGCTTTGCACACATAGTTCAATTTCCAATGTTTCCTTATTGAGGTAGAAAAATATGTACTGGTACCAATTCTCCAAATGCCATTTATTTATGGTTAAAAAAATCATCTCAGCTTGACTTTTCTCACTATGCAGCTTATTTCCAAGTCACATCGTACTAGTGTCTAGCCACTTAGTGCTTATGAAAGTTCAACTACGTGGTGCTTTGTATAGAGTGTTAAACTTGGGGTTGGGAAAGCCCAAGTTCAAATGCAGATGCCAATCTGCATTGGTAGAGGAGGTTTTCTCATCAGGAGTTTCCTATACCTATAAAATCACAGATATACTTCCATCTAGTTTATGTGTGTGTGTGTTTGCATGTATGTGTGTGTATACTCTCTATTTTCTCTCTCTCTCTCTCTTTCTCTCTCTCTCTTTCTCCTTCTTTCTCTCTGACTCTGTCTCTGTCTACTTATACTCTGTATTTGTCTATCTGCCCATTTCTACCTAGCTAACTAGCTAGCTAACTACCCTGCCTGTCTAACTCTCTGTGTCTTCTTTCTCTATTTTTAAGTATATATTGATCACACAAAAAGATTAGGTCAGGGCTTCTTAAACTTCTTGCTCTTGTGACCCCTTTTCCCATGTTGGCAGCATTTAGTTGGTGGTGAGAGCATGCACGGTGCAAAGTGCCCATGCTTTCTTTTTAGAACCAAAGGTGCTTTGAAGTTTTGCAATACAACATGGACAAGCACTGTCAGAAATACCTTGGATTCATTACACATTTAATATTGAATGAATTTTTGTCCAGTGCCCATTCAAGAAACTTTTACTACCATCATCAAATTTGTCATGGGTCATGACCCACAATTCAAGAAGTGCTGCTTTAGGTGATGCAAAAAGTAATATTCATACCACAGAATATCAACAACTATATTTCCCTCAAATCTGATGCCTCCATTTATCCAAAAATATTTTATTTTCTTTCTTGGAATTCCAATTATTTACTTTTGGTTCCTTAATAATGAATTCTAAATCCAAGGTAAACATCTGGCAGATTTTATAGGGTAAGTCACTTGTGACAGTAGGTAGCTATTCTGATGCACCTATTATATTTATTTTTCTTTTTAGATTTTGGTAGACAATAAAATTATTGCATAGTACTAATGTCACTTAATTCCTATAAAAATAAAAGATCACATGGTATCCAGAAGAAGCCACTAATGACATTAGAAAATTACAATTTACAAGAACGATTCCCTCTCTTGTGACAGCCGATAGCGGAAGGAGTGTTGGATTTGGAGTTAGTTAATCAAATACAACACTTCACTAGAGATCCATTATACACTATCTGCATGATCTTGGGGAAAGTACTTCATTCCAGAATCTCAATGTTTTAATTGATCTGAAAGACTATCTAGAAAACAAGAATCCAATTCATGTTATCTTCCCAGAGGAATTATTCAATCTTGAAGAGCTCAAGTGAGGAGCAAACACAACCTCCTGAAGCAACCCTAATTCTTATTGCCAATTGAAGAAATATATCTTGACACCAAACTTAAATCTGCCCCTGTAACTTCCACAAATTATTCCTAGTTCTCCTTTTTGAGACCAAGCAGATGGAATTTAACATCTAATTACCCTCCCAATTATCAGTATAATCATTTCTTTGGGCCATAGTTGTTTTTTTTTGTTTGTTTTTTTCCCCATCTGGAAAATAAGGGGGTTAAACTAGATTGTCCTATAATAATATTCCCCCTCTAAACTTTTCCTCCCTCTAGATCTAGATAATTATCTGCTCCGTACTAGAATGTAAGTATCAAAAGGTCATCATTTATGGCTCACCTTTATACTTCTTCAAGATACTATTGTGAGCACATTATCATGGAGAATATGTTGAAAAAAAGGTTTATGACTTACAATAATGACTTATAGTTGAAAATAAAAATAATCTAAAATCTAATAAGAAATGCAGTCACATATATAGCCAGTCAGTAAAATTGATGGAGGAGAGAAAAGGGAAGCTAGGAACACAGAGAAAGTTTGCGTTTGTGCTTTCATGATATTTACAGAAAAAAAATTATTGAAGGATATTTATTCTAAAAGCATTTGTGTTCAACATTCATTCATGTTAAAATACCTTAAGAAAGCATAGACATAAAAGGAACATTTTAACATTTTAATGATATAAAGTACATATCTAAAACAGTAAGTTGGCATTACTAGCAATGGGAAGATACTAAATATATGCCAATAAATACTTGTATAAAACAAAGATATATCCTGTCTCAACTTTTCTCAATGTTCTGCAAATGCTTGTCATAGCAGTAGGACAAAAGAAAGTGGAGGCATAAACACTGGCAAGGAGAAAATAAAAGCAGCCCAATTTCACTTAGAAAGCTCCTAATTAACTCCCAATTGCATAAAACCATAGGGGAACCAATCTAACAAGATACACTCAAGACTTACATAAATACAATTTTAAAAATTATCTGTGTGATCTTAGGGAAAGTATTTCATCACAGAATTATCCAAGATTTAATCCAAGGATGATAGAGGCTATCTAGTGATTAAGAATACTAATTATAAAATCCTCCCAAAGGGACTATTTATGAAAAACTAAATTAAATAACTGGAAAGATATTTATTGACCATGACTAAGCTTTTCCAATAAAATACCAATGTTGCTATTACTAAAATTAATTTACATATTTAGTATTATACTAATAAAACTCTCAGAGCATTGCCTTATAAAGCTAGGCAATCAATCAAAAATAAAGTTTTGTTGTGTTTATTATATACTAGATCGTGAACGTAATTATATGAAACTGACGTAATTGCTGTCCTAAAAATAATTACATTCCATTAGGGAATATAGAATGTTTACTGATAAGTAAATGTACATATACATTTTCATGTATTTGTACAAAATAAAAGTACAATGATTTGGGCAGGACCACCCTAACAAGTACAAGAATCAGGACAGATTACCTAAAGGAGATTTTGAACTGAAGCTTGAATAGAAATAGGTACCCTAAGGTTTTAAGAGGGAGAAGTGATTGATGACTACATTCCAGGCATGGAACAGAACTTCTAGGGGTTTTAAAAGGGAGTGATATTCACTTCTCTTTCTTACAACCTCTATTTCCAGGCTTGGAACATTCCTATTGCAAGTGAAGGATAGAATATCATGACAAGTGAAAAATAAGTGAGTGAGTGGGGCACTAGCATGGAGTGCATTATGTGGAATGATGTATGATCAATATAGAAATATAGAAAGTTAGCCTTGGATCATATGAAGAAAAGAATGAAATACCTGAGAAATGAGAAAGAGAAATTATATTTAAATGAGAGATTTGTATTTAAATCTCAAGGCAACAGGAGCAGCTAAAGTTTCTTGGGCAAGGGGTGACATATTCAAGCTTTAACCTGAGGAAGATCAATTTGGCAAGCATGGGTAGGCTAGATTGGAGAAAGGAGAGACTTCTTATGGAAAAAAACAGTTTGGGAGATTATTGGAGTAGTCAAGGCTAGATGTTTTAAGAACTTGGAATTGGAGTGTTTTAGAGGTAAGTAGAGAGGAGATATGAAATAAGAGGACCTGATAACAGACAGCAGCTGATGGAATATGATGGTGAGCGGGCTGAATTCACATTCACCATCATCAAGGAAAGAAGATGAGTTAGAATGTGACCTTGGGAGACAAGAAAATAGGAGTGTCATCAATAAAACTATGGAAGTCAGAAGATGGGATAGGTTTAGTGAAAATGATAATGAATTCTCTAATAACCAAATATATTTAGAGGAATAAAAGATTCAGCTTTTTAAATAATGATGTAAAATCTGTGAGGGTAGGGATTACCTGGCATAAGACAAATATTAAAAAAATATGATGAACTGAATAGAATATTCTGATGGCACATTGAGCTTCATATTCTTGAAATTTGGAAAAGAAGGTTTGGAGAAACTGATAGAGGACTTTGTTTTCTAGAGAAAATAACAATATAATGAGCTAAAAATTCTACCTTGATTTAAGGGAAAACAAGAACACAAACAACAACTTCATAAAGACCTTGGCATTGCATGAGACTGCTAACATATGGCTCATTTACATGAGGAGCATCTTGGCGGAACACATCTAAATACCCAAGGTTCAAGGAGGAAAAGAAAACAAATAATACTTGTCTCCAAAAATCCCCACCACCCTGCCCCACCATAGCATTGTAGACAAATGTGAGTGATTGCCCATATCATGTACTTCAGTCAAGTTTTTCATGGTAAAAATCAAGCTCAAATGTGTTTTTTTAACTTGAGGAGGAGGAGATCATTTGGAGAATTTTTGCTTTTCTTTCTTTTTTTTAACAGCTTCATTTCTTTGGGTAAGGCCATTAGTGAATTATGATTAGCATTTATCCTTGGGTGAATGATCATGAAAATAAACTTGCTGGATTCTTTTAGAATGTAAATGAACCAAAATTTAATCTTTACTTCCCCCCCTAACACCTTGCAGAAATTCCTTAAAACATACAGAATATTTGGAAGAGACAGCACTTTCCCTAGACAAAAAATAAAAAAAAGCTTTAATAAAAAAGCTTAGTATATTTGCAGAGCCAAATGAAAGCTAACAAATAAAAATGTGAAGCCTTTGATGAATATGATGGACAATATAACAGTTATTTTCCTTGTGTCATAGTGAACTATCCACTCTGTATAGGGTGTTCTCCCTTGTCTTGTTTGCCTCTTGGAAATCTTGACCTTGTTTCAGGAATTAACTCAAGTGCTAGTAGGTACCTCAGGCATTTTCTGATCCTCTGCAGATTTAGTACTCTCTCCACCCTGAACCTGACAAAATTTGCTTTCTATTGCAATTTCATTTAATCTCTGTCTGCCTCGGATTTCTAACATATAAAATGGGATAATAACACCTATTTCAAAGGATTTTTATGAAGGTAAAATAGTATTTGTACAGTGCTATGAACAAAGATGCACACAGTATAACAGAGAGAACAACAGAAGTACAATCCATCACTACCCTGCAAAGAAGTCTTTTTTACTTTTGGATAACTCTTTGAGAAACCCAGGGTCACTTAGTGGATAGAGTACTGGGCCTGGAGTCAAGAAGAGTTAAGATAAATTCGCACTCTGAAATTCCTAGATGTGTGACTTTGGGCTCATCATGCAACCTCTATTTTTGTCAGTTCTTTAACTATAAAATGGGAATAATAATAGCACCTACTTTCTAGGTCTGTTGTGAGGATCAAATAAGGTAACATTTATGAAGTACTTAGCACAGTGCCTGGCATATTATATAGTGAGCACTCTATAAATATGCATTGCTTTTTCTTGACTTCCCTAACCTGCCCTTTCCCTCTCATTATTAGGAAATTTACCTAATTTTCATATTTTCTATTCTCCTCTACTTCTAATAGTTCTGTGTTCTCGATTCCAATCTCAACTTTGCCACTAACTACCTTTGTTCACCTTTATGGGCACCAGTTTCCTCTTTGGAAATGGAAGTTACCCAAAATCATCTCTAAGTTTGCTTATAGCTCTAAATATATGATCCTAGGAATCTGTGGGCATTTTTCCCATGTTACTTTGAGTTCTAGTATTTCATGATTTCTTATAGTCTCTACTGGTTTAAGTTTAGAATTTTCCTTAAGAAGTTTAACATATTGTCACCTGTGAGCCTAGAAGCAAACATCTGGAATAATTAGTACCAGGGGGTTTAATTGAGAAGCTTTCTTCCTACTGCAGGACATGCTATAAAATAAATGAAGAACAATTCCTGTGTTACATATTATTAGGATGGTGCTCATAAATCAGTTTATAAATTTTGCAGCACCTTATGACTGGAAGAAATAACAAATAGAATATTACAGAGTTGATTATATGTAAGGAATTACCTTTCATGAATCCTAAATAGCAATGCCATTTATATTTCCCGGATACATGAAGAAGGCTTGCCCCCCCCCCCCCCACTCACCACCCCTTCAAGATTGTTCCCTTTTTTCCTATTTCAAAGAATGTTGTAATATATTCTGGAGTGGATATATTCATTTTTAAGTGATTGAAGAATAAATATGGAAAATTACATTTAGATGGAATCAGACTCTTAGAAATAGATAATTTCACCAGTTTCTCTTAATATACACATGAGAAGTTAAGATCTGGTATACTGCATTACAGATGCTTTGACTAAATGTCATCTGAGGTCCCTTCTAATTCTGGTGTTCTGTATTTCTGAACTTGATCTAAGACGGTATATCTTTGGCTAATAGCTCCCCTAATACAATAATAGTAAAAGTTTTAATGTGGTTGGCTTTGTAATGTGCAGTAAAAGGGCTTCTGACATATAGGAAAACGAGATTTAAATGAAGCAAATATTATGAATTTGGTCCATATTTTTACAATTCATATGAAATATTAACTGTTTGGGAAGAAACACAAATTTTATCTAGGCACTAAAGTCGTACAACAATATTTGTGGGAAATCCTGATCACACAGGAATCAGATGCTGAAAATTATGATTTCTTGAGGATTGGAATTTTTTTCTAATATTAAGTCATGAGGTGAGTAATTCTTTTTTTAAATTAATTTATATTTTTCAAGTATATGTAAACAAAATTTAATTTTTTTAATTTGAGTTTCAAATTCTTCCCCTCTCTTTCTTTCTCCCTTCCTCCTCTCTTTCCTCATTGAGAAGACAAGAAATTTGATATTAGCCATATTGCAACAGAAAGGACAGACAAAAAAAATTTTTAAGTACGTTTCAATATGTATTCAGATGCCATTAGTTATTTCTCTAGAAATAGTTAACATTTTTTAAAATCATAACTCCTTTGGGATTGTCATGGATCATTGTATTAATAGCTTGAGAATATCTAGGTCCTTCACATTTGTTCATTGCACAATATTACTGTTACTTTACGTGTATATTTTGGTCCTGATAATTTCATTTTTCATCAGGTCATGTAATTCTTCCCAGTCTTTTTTTTTAATATCCTGCTTATCATTTTTAAAGCACAAAAATTTACATCACAATTATGTACAACAATTTGTTCAATCATTCCACAATTGATGGATATCCCTCCAATTTCCAATTCTTTGCCACCACTAAAAGAACTGTTATAAATATTTCGTGTACATATAAGTCCTTTTCATTTAAAAGAAATCTTTTTATGATACAGACTTAGTATTCACATTGCTTGGCCAAGGGGTATTTTCTAACACTTTTCTAACACTTTGTACATAGTTCCAAACTGTTCTCCATAATGGTTGGATTAGTTCACTATTCCACCAATAATGCATTAGTGTTCCAATTTTTTCTATATGCTTTCCAACATTTGTCATTGTCCTTTTCTGTCTGATAGGTGCAAGGTGGTACCTCAGAGTTGTTTTATTCTGAATTAATCTAATCAATAGTGATTCTGAGCATTTTTCATATGACTATAAATAGCTTTGTTTTCTTTGTCTGAAAATTGTTTATTCAAATCCTTTGAGCATCTACCAATTGAGGAATAACTCATATTCTTATAAATTTGAATGAGTTCTCTATTTAGTTGAGAAATGCCCTTCATATGAGAAATTTGTTGCAAAATATTTCCTGGTTTGCTTCTACTCTTGACTGCATTGGTTTTGATTGTGCAAAACCTTTTCAATTTGATGTAATAAAATTATCCATTTTATATTCCATAATTAATCACCTGTTAGGTCATAAACACTCCCTATAAACATGACAGGCAAAATATCTCATACTTCTCTAATTTTCTTAAGATATCACTCTTTATGTTTAATTTATTTAACCATTTTCACCTTATTGTGGTTCATTGTGTCAATGTTGCTCTAAACCTAATCTCCACTAAACTACAAGTTACAAATAATCATCTTCCCACATATTTATGTAAACATTTTAACCTTATTGACTCCCTTATGATTTCTCTTTTATGTATACTTTTTTGTGCTTCTCTTGGGACTTACATTTCAAAGTCATATTTCTATTAAGTCCTAGTCCTCTACTTTATTAAATGGCCACTTCTTTCACTGAAGAATTTTACTCATTTTTGATGGATAATTTGTTATTGGTTGTAATCCTAGCTGTTTTACATCCAAAAATATCATATCCATTCCTTTAGCATGTAAGCTGCTAAATCTTTTTTTTTTCTTCTTTTTGGAGGGGGGAAGGTAGGGCACTAAGGGTTAAGTGACTTGCTCAAGGTCACATGGCACTTGCTGTGGTTGTTTTTTTGTTTGTTTTATTCTGTGTGTGCATGTGTGTGCTCACCTTCATTTTATGAGGCCAAATTTGAACTCAGGTCCTTCTGACTCCAGGGCCGGTACTTTACTCTATTCACTGTGCCACCTAGCCTCCCCATGCTAAATCTTGTATAATCCTGTCTGTGACTCCAGTATATTTGAATTCTTTCTTTCTGGCTGCTTGTGATTTTGTCTCCTTGACCTAGTAGTTCTGTAATTTGGCTATACTATTCCTGGGAGTTTTCATTTTGATGATTGAGGAATTATTTTAATTTCTATTTTACTTTCCAGAGCTATAATATTAGGGAAGTTTTCCTTAATCATATCTTGAAATTTAATATCTAGACTCTTTTTTTGATCCTGGCTTTAAGGCAATCCATTAATTTTAAATTATTTCCCCTTAATCTATGTTTTTCAGTATTTTTCCAGTGAGATATTTCACATTTTCTTCTGTTTTTTTTTTTTCATTTTGACTTTATTTTACTGTTACTTGGTGCCTCATGAAGTCATTAGCCAAAACTTGCCCAATTCTATTTTTAAGCAATTATTTTCTTCAGTGAGATTTTGTACCTTTTCCCCCATTTAGTCAATTATGATTTTTTTTTTAGGGAATTATTTTCTTCAGTAATTTTTTTTGTGTGTGTCTCTTTTATCATTAAGCCAATTCTCTTTTTTAAGCATATTATTTTCTCCAATATTTTTGGGCCTCTTTTACCAAGTTGTTGACTTACTTTTCACAGTTTTCTTGCATCAATATTATTCACATTCCAAATTTTCCTCTACATCTTATTTGCTTTCTAAAATATTTTTTTAATTTTCAAGTAATTTATTTTATATTTATATCTAATTCATGTTTTTTTAAAAATATTTTTCTTATACTTGCTTTGAAGTTTTTGTCTTCTTCTGAATTTATGTCTTGGTCTTCCTTGTCACTATGGTAATTTGCTTATTCCTTCTTGTTGCTGTTTGCTAATTTTTCTTTTTTTAAAAAAAATATTTGTCTTAATTAATTTATTTATTTTAGTTCCCAACATTCATTTACATAAGTTTTAAATTTTCTTTCCCTCCCCAAGACAGCATGTAATCTGATATAGGTTTTACACATACATTCCTATTAAAAAATATTTTCACGTTACTCATGTTGCATAGAATTATAACAAATGGGAGACACTATAAGAAAGAAAACAAAACAAAACAAAAAAGAAAATAGTCTGTTACACTCTGCATTCCAATTCCATAGTTCATTCTCTGGATGTGGATAGCATTTTCCATCATAAGTCTTTTGGATTTGTTTTAGGCCCTTGCATTGCTGAGAATGTCTGTCTATAAAAATCAGTTATCACACACTGGGGCTGTTATCACATACAATGTTCTCCTGATTCTGCTTACTTCTGTTTGCTAATTTTTCCATACTATTTCTTGACTTTTGACTTTATGTTTAAGTTGGTTTCTGCTCTCTGAGTGAAGGGGGTGTTGTCCCAAGCATCAGATCTTTTTTGCTGATGTTTTCAGAGCTATCTCTTGGGTTTTTCAGTGTTTCCCAGGTGTTATACTCTTTTTAGTCTGTGCTCTTATCTTTTTACAGTAAGGGATCTTATTACCCTGTAGCCACCAGCACTACCGTGCCTCCTGACTTTAAGACTGTGACCATATTTTTGCTTTCCTATAAACACAATTGTTAATTTTCCCCACACTCTTGGAATTGAGACCATTGCCCCTACTCCCCACATGCCACACAGCTGGAGGAAGGAATTAAACCTACATCTTTCAGGCCCTGCATAGCTTTCTATGCAGTATAGCATTCTGTTCACTATGCCATGCTACCTCCCATTTTTATAATTGCTATATTAAAATTAGCTCAGAATCCTGTTGTTATTAAAAGAGTTAAAGTCCCAGATGAAAGATCCTATTTTTAATTACATTTCAAATATATTTTAAGTAGATTTTACAACAATGGCAACAACAAATATTTATTAAGTGCCTCTTATGTTCAAAATTCTGTGCTAGACACTTGGAAGTGGGTAGGCAGAGTGTATTAACAAAATTTATATAAAGAGCCAGCTGTCTTTAGAAAGCTCACAGTATACTCTAGTCTAGAACAGTGATTAGATTCCAATATAGTTACAACATAAAATATACCATGAATGATGCATAACAATCTATGAAATACACATGTAGATGTAGAACTGGAAGGGCCATTATTTCATTTTATAGTTGAAGAAACTAAGGATCAGTGAAGTTAAATGACTTGCCTTATGTCATACAGCAGGAGTATCTGGATTTAGATAGAAATCTTTGTGCTCTAAATATTGTACTCTTTTAACTGTACTACGCTGCTTTTCACAATCTAAGGATCAATTTGCTGCTGACCAGGTAGGGGAGGGAAGGACATATGTACAGGTCTTGAACATCTCAAATAAGTTAAGTATATGAAGCATTTTGTAAACTTCAATGCACTATGTAAATTTCTTAGTATTATATTCAATATATACAACTATGTTTTAAATTTTATTTTAATTAAAAAAACATTTGTATTCTCTTACATCCTCTCTAAGATTGGAAATTATTTTTTTAATCAGTCTAGCAAATAAGCATAATTAAGCAACAAAAATTCTTACATTGTCTATGTCCAAAAATATAAGTCTACTTGTGTATCTTTAGTCTTATCATCTGTCAGGAGATGGGTAACATTCTTTATCATCTATACAATGGAACCATGCATGATCTTAAGTTTTTCAAAGTTGTTTTCATCTACAATATTGTTTCTTTATGGTATATGTCCCTAAGTAAGACGAGGTATAGTATAATGGGGAAAGCATTGAATTTGTCATCAGACAATTGGACTTTGCATCTGGGTTATTATTATCTACCTATGCGATCCTGTCCCATTCTTTTAACCTTTGTGGGTACTGGTTTCCTCATCTGTAATATAAGTGGTTTGGCTGGATGACCTCTAAGTTCCTTTCTGCTCTAAATCCTATGAAATGATGACAATTGATATTATCTTTGACAGATGAGGATTGAATATGCTCTGAAAGAAGGTGAGAAGAAAATAGGAAGGGGAATAGAGTATTTACAAGTCTATTACACCCAACTGTTAGTGCTCTCCATGCCCCTGTCATTGAAATTACTTCACATTTACTTCGTATGTATTTTGTATTTATTTATCTCTATTCTAGAGACAGCATAGCATAGTCAATAGAGAGTCAGTCTTAGATCTACAGTGAAACAGGGAATCTGCACCTCACCCCACATATTCCATGAAATCCGACTTTCAGTCCCTGTCAGGGCTAGCTCACAGTACAGTGGATAGAGCACTGAGTGTGCAGTAATGAAGACTTGAGATCAAGTAAATGTTGCTGGCTATGTGATCCTGGAGGAAATTTTTTTACCTCTTTTTGCCTCAGTTTCCTCTACTTTAAAATGGGGGTAATAATAGCACCTACCTTACAGCCCTGTTACAAAGATCAAATGGAATAATATTTATAAATGTACTTAGTAAAACTCCTGCTACATAGCAGATGCTACAAATATGTTTATTATACATCCCTAAGCTCTATGCATATGGTTCTTCTTCTCACCATCAGAATATACAAGAATTACTTTGTTTTTGTTATTAAATCTCTAGTGCCTAACACAGTGCCCACCACATTGGACTAAACTTTTTTTTTTTAACAGAAATGCTTTGTTTGGTAGGGTGAGGGAGGGAACTCCTCCAGTACAGATTGGCAACAACTTAAAAAAAATACAGTTTTAGCTAGCTTGGAGATTGAGAAATTAAATGAGCTGCCCAGCTAATATTTGTCAGAGGCAGGTCTATTACCAGGTCTTCCTGACTTCCAGGCAAACTTTCTATTATGTAACACTTCTCGTCATCTGGTAAATTGTAGGTGCCTAAATGTTGTGGGAGCTGCTCGTGCATGGCATTACATTATCTTGAAAATTTATAGGTAACTGTGTGTCTTTCATACCTCCCCCTTTGTCCTTTATTAGTTATGAAACATATACATAGCGTAAGGGGCTCCTGTTATTGTAGCTCTCTTCCCTCTGCATTCCCAGTACGTTGATACATAGCTATCATTTTACAAAGAATCTTAAGCTGAACTCAATAGATTCAAACTTGACTCCTTTATGGAATGAGAACAATGAAAGTTTCAGAGTGCTAACAATTACACAAAACATTCTCATTTAGTACCATGTAGTTATTTGAATGTCATAGTGGCTGTATTGGCTCTTGGATATATGAGGCAGTTACTGAATATCCCAAAGGTAATGTCTTGTCTCTGCTTGTTGGATTTGGGTTCCAGAATGTCTGTACCCCAAGAGAGTCCAAATTAAAGAGAACTAATTGATTGACTATATAGAAGAAATGGGAAAAATCTTCAGCTATGAAAAGAGACAAATCTTCCCAATAGGTCTCTCATTTTCCATTAACAAATAGACTTGGGAAATACTAGAGTAGGAAGAAAAATAGCCAGATAAAGAATGAATACTGAAGGGTAATTCTTAGTTTTGTCATTGAGTGCATCTTCCATTGGGGATTAATTGAAAAAAAAATGTTGCTCTAAGATGCTAATTGAAGTAAAAGAATGTTCTCCAATACTGATTTGTAGAATTGCTATCTGTGCAGAGATAAGACTTGGATAACAGTGGTTTCAAGGGGTCAGAATAGATTTTATACTAACTCATATCTGTATATGTGAGTAAATATATGCATCTGACAGTACAGCAGCTATGTTGGACTCTTCTCAATCTAGTCCTTTGTATCACTTTGAATAGTGATATTAGATTGCCCAGTGCAGTGTTAATTGAATTTGATGTTCTCTGGCAAGTTGACATCCATCAGTCAACATGTTGCCCTTGGATCAGAGGCTCCCTGCTACATAATATGCTATCATCATAATTTCTAGGCCTTCTATTTTTCAATCTGAAATTTCAAAACCTATAGAAGCAGTTGTAGAAACCAGGATTATAAACTCTGACTGTCTGCCCTGATTCCTTTGTTCTGTTCATTGGATTCTATGCCTGGTACCAGAAGCCAAATTGGGGCAAGGACATCTCCTCTGTCAATTCCTTTTGGAGAAATTATCACGTTTCAAATTGCCTCCAGAAGGGCTCACTGAACAGAAAGGCAAGTTCATGAATGACTGATTAGTATGGAAGCAGGAACTCTGCAGAGATTACATTGTACTTCTAACCAGATCAGAAAATGTGTGCTAAATTATTGTTATGGTAATTACCCTCCACTGAATTTGTCTTAGTGTTAAAAAGTAATAATAAAAAATCTTGAATAGGTAGAATAATTACACTTAACTGCTGTAATTAATAAGTTAATTTTAGAAAAAGGATTCCTATCAGAAAGGAATAACTAGTGAAATTTCAATTCCTTTGCCAACACTTTCAAAAACTTTTCAGCAAATCACAGAAAAAAACATAGTTTTCAGGTTTTACTTTATCTAGTCCATCAGTTTGATTGGCATTTTCTTTCTGGTTTTTATTCTTATCCCTGCCCTTAAGAGTTATAAAAAACATTTAAACAGAAAACAATAGTAATCTTAATACTAGAAAATATATTTAATTGCCCAGGGAAAATATAAAGTGTAATTCTAAAACACACTTACAAAATGCAATTTGAAATTCATTTGCAAAGTGCCTACAACATATAAGGCACAATTAGTCTTCAGAATGATGAAAGATACAATGTTCTGCCCTCAGGAAACATATCATCTATTAGGAGGTATGTGATGCATATGCAGATAAATATAATATAGGGTACAATGTGATAGAGGCCCCATTAGAATGTGATGTCTTTGAGAGCAGGGACTGTCTTCCCTATTCACATTTGTATCCCTGATGCTTGGTTCAGTGCCTGGCATATAGTAAGGGCTAACTAAATAAATGCTTTTTCATTCATTCCTTTGTTTATTAATTCATTTTGAAAAAATGTCAGATCATTTTGAGTATGAATTATCTTGTTCATTGTACTTGTACTCTCAGCACCTGGCATAATGCCTGGCACAGAGCAGGTTCTTAATACATGCCTGTTGATTGATCGATTGCTCCTGGGCAGATTAGACTCTTTCTCCCAGAGAGTAAAGACTCATGGAGATGAAATACCTGGTGAGGCCAATGACTCTAAATGGAGCTATTGAGTGCCAAGGAATTTGACTAAGCCCTGTCTGCATCTTTATTTGGCTTACTAATGATTCATGCATTCAAATGTACTCAAGGTCATCTAAACCCTAGAATGGCTAATTAGTAAAATCCACCAGAACCAGTTGTCTCCTTGAGTATAAAAAAATATGACTGCCAAGCTTCAGGTGCTACTCTGATCAGTCTGCAGTCCTAGCAGAGCTGACCACCTCTTAGAAGGACATGATATCCTGGACCTGAACGTCCATGTCAAAAACTGGTACAAGCCCTAGTGGTACTCTTTATTTCTGTATTAAAAAATTAATTCATGGGCATACCCTTCCTACTTCTGGTTACTTAGTGCAAAAACTACTAATAGAACCATTAGTATTTCATGGCAATGCCCTTGACAATATCTCAATAAACATACTTTCGATTGATTCTCAAACACACGTAGCCATGTGAACTTCCTGTCTCTGATGTCAACTTCTCTGACTTTTAGATAGTTTTTAAATATCCTAAAGAAGATTTTTTCTCTATACTTCAATGAGAAATTTGCTTTACTGCAACTGATACAGATTTCTCCTAGAACAGTCTTCTACAACCAAGAAGAATAAGTCTGATATTTCTTCAGTATATCAGTCAATCTCCAAATGTCCCCCCCCCCATCAGTCTGAGCTGTGCCTTTTGTCCTTGGAGCTAGAGAGATAATCATAATTGTTATAGGTTAGGGCATATTTGTCAAAAGCTACATTTTTCCCTATGTAGATTAAAAAGGGGAAAGAATTCTCAGAATCATCATCAGAGCTCAATACGTACAAAGAGACCATCTAGCCCACCCTCATCATTTATTTTGCATATGATGAGACTGAGATACATGGAGAGGTAGTCATTTGTACAAGGTAACACATGAAAGCAGAAGACAGAATAGTGTCTTTCTAACTTGATATATTTTCATATCAATGCTAGTCCTGTTTTTTGAGAATAGAGATGAAAAGAGTAAGAGTGCAAAAATGATCCTAGACAGGTGCTATACACAGGTTTACCTGTCATTTGAAAGTAATTCTCCACTAGTCATTTCCCCCTTTCTTATTTATAGATAGAAAAAAAAAGTCATGGTAATTCTGGAAATGGAATGGGAAAAAAGGAAAAATATAATGAGGATAAAAGAGAGCAGCTAATACACTCACAGCAGTGTCTCTTCATTTCATGTAAAGCCATTTCTTTTATGCAATCACATTCTCCACTATAAGTGTCTTAGCAGTAAACAAGGAGAAGAAAAGTAACTCAGGTCTGCTCAGGAAGATTTCATTTAGCCTTTAATCCCAATGATTGGTTGCATTAGTTATGTGGTGACCTACTTCTCTCCTGTTCTGCATTTCCAACCTTTAGTACAAATTGTGGTGAGTGAAAATGCATGTTAAACATGATCTTCAACAAATCATATCTTTGACAGCAAAAAACAAAATCAATGGACCCCACTGGGATGCATATCATTGAATATAATCTTTTATCCTAGAATAGGATGAGATTTGCATTGTAAAATGAGGGGGTTAGACAATGACCTCTCAAACAGTTAAATATTACATACAACCACAACTTTAGACCTGGAACTTCAGAGGTTGCTTCATCAAACCACTTTATTTTCAAATGAAAAAATGGAGGCCAAGAGAGGAAAAATGTAATTTGACCAAGATTACATAAGTGGTAAAAGGTAGAGCCAGCAAATGGACCTGGCATGAAGATTCTACGTCTGTGCCACCTGGGAATCTTTCTTGTCTCTCTAACCCTGCCACCTTTCATCTCTCTCACCTCATTCCTGCTGCCCCATGGCACCACTGTTTTCCCTCTCATACACTAATCCCACCTCAATTCAAGAAGTAGGAAATAAAGAGGGAGTGAGAGGAGGGCACCATCTAGCAACGCTAATTTCAGTGACTTTGACACTTCTCCCTAAATATATAAATACAGAGAGACGTTTTTCCCTTCTCTTTCAAAAAAAAATTAAGCCTAGTGGCCTTACCCACACTTAGTTGGGTCTGTGTTATACTGTAACATTTTAAGAATAATTGGAAGCAAAGCTATCCTCCCAAGTGTAGGCATTCCTTTAGTTTCTGCTTCCTAAAGGTTTTTTGATTATTTTTCATGATTCCCACCTTGTTGAGAATGTAGGGCTAAGGGTCACATATTTTTCAAAGCAACTTCACAAAAATAAATTCAGCAATACCTCTTAAAGAATGAGGTGATTTATTGTTCCAAGGATCTTTGATAAATCATGTTATTGGGTGATCTGCAGAGAGCCACTTTTGACTTCTGAACTTGGATTCTAGAAAAGGGTAAGCCAGGTAAATGCTGCTCCAGATTTTTTTTTTTTAATTTTGGTGGCAGGTACCAGTAGCATTGGAGTTCCTATTTTAAATGTGACTTCCATTAATTGACTAAGGAAAGGAAGGTTTTTTAGCTTTGAACCTCTGCTCTTTAACAGGAACATTGCAAACTAACACACCCCCATCTCCACCCTAAGTCATACAGAATTTAATACCTTTTTAGATGACATTTTACCTAGAATTCTCTTGGTTCTACTTAGGCAGTTTAATTGTCTCTAAGTCTCTAATGAATAAACTGAGAAAGTTGGTAGAAAATGCTTTCTAAAATTTAAACCAGCATGCAAATACATTTATTTTTATTCTGTTGTCATTGTTGTTATCATTAATTATTATATCTTCACACTCAGATTTATAGCACATTTCTAGGAGTCTGGTACTTTGATACACTTGGTACTTGGAATACAATGACAAAATTAAAAGTTCCTATCCTCAAAAATTTATATTCTAGGGGGCAGAGCCAAGATGGCGGTGTAGCAGCAGCAACATATTGCAGCTCTCACATAGCCACCCCAAAATACCCATGAAATAGGACTCTAAACCAATCCTAGAACTCCAAAACGCACACAAAGATACTTCCCACTAAAGTCAGCTCGGCTAAGAGGAACCATATCAGCACTGTGAACCGAAACCAGCCTGGCCTGAAGCCGCAGCTGTGCCCAAGGGGCAGCTAGACGGGAGGATCGGAGGAGCCTCTCAGGTGAGCAGATTAGCGGTAGCTGCGAGCAGCTCAGTGGGACTTGCGAATTTGGGAGGGGAGCAGTCTGGCAGAAAGGGCTCCAGAGCGGAAAAGTGAAAGGCAGAGGTTTTGCACCCACCTCCGCATTGCAGCTTCCTGCCCGTGGCCTGCAGACAGCAGGGGGACTAAGCGATTGTTCAGAGGCCGAGTGCTCTCGCGTTGAGCGGCCTGGATGTGGATCGCCGTCTTGGGCTTTTGGTTCTGGAGTCTTTGCTATCCAGTCAGCCCGAAGTAAATAGGAAGAGTCCCAGCATCTTCCTGAGAGCTATGGCAGCCAGGAAGACCCCAGCGATTTGGGACAGAGCTTTCCCTTCTG
>CM053583.1:141117134-141149053 GCA_028627135.1 Pseudochirops cupreus
CAGAAGTGGGAAAAGGTCCCATATGTACAAAAATATTTATTGCAGCTCTCTTTGTGGTTGCAAAAAACTGGAAATATAGGGGATGCCCATCAATTGGGGAATGGCTGAACAAGCTATGATATATGAATGTAATTGAATACTATTGTGCTATAAGAAATGGGAAGGAGATGGACTTCATAATTACCTGGAGAAGCTTATACAAATTGATGCTAAGTGAGAAGAGCAGAACCAGGAAAAACTTGTACACAATCACAGACACATGGTACATATGATGAACAACCTTGATAAACTGGACTATCCTCAGCAATGCACAGCTAAAGACAATTCTACAAGCCTCAGGATGGAAGGAGATAATTAAACTCAGAGAAAGATATAGAAAGACTATAGTTCAAATGGATACTGAAGCAAAACATGCTATCGTTCTTTTTCATGTCTGGTTTTGCTTTTTTTTCCCAGTGATCTCTCATTGGTTACAACCCTTCTATATGACCAAACTATTGTACAATGTGAAAGTATTTGCAGATCCTATACATGATTGCATGCCACTGGGGGGGGGGAGGGGAAGGGGAGAAAATCTGAAACTCAAGTGATTGTGGAACTCATTCTTGTAAACTAAAAGTAAATAAACAAGTCATTCAAAACAGACAAACAAACAAAAAAAGATAGTTGTAAAGTGAAGCAATTCTACTGGTACAAATGAACCTACATGTTCTAGCATTTTTCTTTAAAGGTATTTGTTTCTACAAAAAACAAATTATGTTTAAAAACATAGATATAGATTTCCCTAGAGAGGTTACGTTACTAGAAAATGTAGGGAAGGCTGGAATTGGAATCAAGACAATCTGGGCTAATATCTTGTTTTTGACATGGGACCATGTTTTTAGTAATTAATAATGGTGGGACCATGGACACATCACTTCATGTTTCTGAACCTCAGTTTTATCATCTGTAAAATGGGACTAATAATACTTTCAGTAATTACTTCAATAGGTTACTGTGAGAATTAAATTAGATTTTGTCAAATAATTCAGGGTGTCCAAAAAGTCACAGTGAAATTTTAGGCTATTTAAACAAAACAAAAAAACACAAAGCCTTAAAATGCTCTACACTTTTTGCTATACTCTGTATAAGTGTCTGTTATTATTCTTTCACATGAGGAAGGTGAATCATCTTTTATTGATTCTGTTTTTTCCCCGCATAGTAACCTTCTTTTAGTATGAAAAATGTGATTTTTCCTTTTTTTTTCAAATTTTAGACTTAAATAGTAAAACTTAAATACACAATAAGAAAAGAAAAAAGAAACATGGTATAGGCTGAAATATTAAAACTTAAATACAAAATGAGAAAAGAAGAAATCATGCCAATTGCACAACTGAACATAAGAGGGGATTCAAATATACATAGCATATATATATATAGCAAAAAATTCCCATTTCAATAAAGTCTCCATAAAAAATACTATGAGTTGTGTTGAGAGCTGTCCATCTTTTCTTTGCATCCTTGTAAGTTCCCTTTTGTTTTCTTCTGTGCACTTTTTACTTCATTATTTTCCCCCTTCCCTCTCTCAAGAAAGCTACAATTAAGCACAGATATATTTATATATAGATATATACCTACACATACATATATGTATAGACATATACTTTTCCCTAACAAATTCTACTCCTGATATTTGTTTTTATGTTTGTGCATATCTCTTTTATTTCCTTTCCCTCCTGACTCCTCTACTTTACATCTACCCAAGACCTCACCTTCCTATTCCTTAACCTATCCCCTCTCCAAGATCCTTCCCTTATTCTCCCATTCCCATTCATCAAAACACTCTTTTATACTTCCCCTTTAACCTATTCTTTACCCTCTTCTCTAGATATCCTTACCTAGAGATCTGTCCTCATCCCTATCCCTTTATCATTTTATTTCTTACTGAATTTAGAAGACTTTTTTTTTTACTCTTCTAGATATGTATGAATTGTTACCTCCTGAACCCATCCCCAATGAAAGTAGGTTTTCAGAACAGCCCTCTTCACCTATCTGATTCCTTTGTGTTGGTTCTTCCATTCACATCTTATTTGTATAAGATAAGTATTTTTTGAGCCATTTTAAAACAGTTTTGCTTTTTAAAGTCATAGCTGTACTCAAGTCTACCCCAGCCTTTCTTAGTACCTACCCAATTACTAATAACAATCTTAGACACCTGTTTTACATTTTACATATATAAAAAATAAACAGTATATCCTTCTTGATTGAGTCCCTTGTAATTAGTCTTTGGTATGTACCTCATATTTCTCTTTGGCTCTTGTATGTCAAACCTTATATTAAGTTCGGTTTTTTTTTTTAAAGTCCCAAAACTCTGACAGCTCATTAGATATCCATTTTATTTTTTTCTTCAGGATTATGCTTAACTTTGCCGGGTATGGAATTTTTGGCTGGAACCCCAGTTCTTTTGCTCTTTGATATACAGTCTTCCAAGACTTACAGTCTTTTAGTGTCACCACTGCTAGGTCTTGTGTAATTCCAATTTTGGTACCATCATATTTAAATTATTTTTTTTTCTTGTTGCTCATAGTCATTTTTCTTGAGCTAGGGGTTTCAGAATTTGACTCTAGTATTCCCATGGGTTTGGCTGATAAGATCTCTTTCAGGTTCATCATCAGTGAATTTTTTTCTATTTCTAATTTCCCCTGTTATTATAATGCTTTAGGACAATTTTATTTGATTATTTATTGTATTATTGTGCCAAGATTATTATTTTTTGAATCATAGCAGTCAGGTAGCCAAATTATTCTTAAGTGAAAATTGGGAAATTTTGTGACAGATTAAAAATCCAATTCCTTCTAAAATACAAAGTATACTTTATGAATTGATGTATTTGAATTTTCCAAATATCAGTATGAGATAGCTCAAGGGAAGTACTAGTCTGTGAGGATGTGTCAAATATATATATGGGGAGCTCTATGTATTTGCAATAAACTGCCAGGATTTTGTTTTTTAATTAGAAGTCAGGTTTCTAATGTACCTCTCTGATAAACCAGATTGATTTATTTTTGTATACTTTCATGCTTAAGTATAGATATTTTATTGCTGTTTTCATCATGTGCCTGAGCTATATAAATATTATATACCTAGAATACTAGTGCCTAGTATGTACTTAAAGTACCATGTAGGGATTCATATTATGCATGTCTATACATGTGTTTGCCTATGTGCATGTGTTTGCCTGCATAAATGTACACAAATATACATATACATATATGTATATGTATATATACACATATACACATACATCTGTATTCATATACCATCACACATTCATATACCATCATGCATATATTATATATATATATAATACACATATATTTATTTATATTTATGTGTTTGTGTGTATATATACATATGTATAATTCTACAAATGTGTGTATATGTATAGAAGTCCACAAGTCTGTAAATGATGTTTAACTAATCTCCTTGATATCCTAAGCAATCAAATTCAAATATTTGAATCTGGATATGCACTCTGTAGAACTACAGAATTTGTACATCAGTAAGTATATATTGGACAAATATTACATTCCCATGAAAGCAAAGTCTCATCTTTCAACATAATATTCTGCCAGTGTTGCTACCAGCAAGGCATTGAATACAATTGCCTTTAAAATTAAAATTGAGCATCAAACAAAGGACAATGGAAAGGTATAGTGGGTGTGAGTGAGCTGTACCATATAACCAATGAGGAATCCCAAAGAGAAAGAGAAATAGTAGATACTATCAAGGAATTTCACTTTAGGAAGAGAAGATGGTCAAATAGTGAGAATAAGGGTGAAAAGTGGGCAACTCAAAGGCTCCAATTGTATACTTTCAGCCTCCAAGACTATAAATAGACCTCATGGAAAGACCTTATTGGACCTTATAGACAGTAGTGTCATGTGTTTGTCAGTCAAAGATGGAATCTTCTCTGCATTATTTGAGAGGACTCTCAAATGAATGAAATAAAAGTTCCAGTTGAGTGCTTCAGTTTTCTAGGACTCCATTTGTTTTTGTTGCTATTGCTGTTGTTCGCTTTCATTTTTAGGATGAAATATAAATTTCTAAGTTTGTCATTTAAAGGTTTTCACAATATAGTACCAGTCTAGTTTTCTAGGCTTATTGTATATTATCTCCCTTCCTGTCAAGGGATCATAGTGTCATTATCTGAATTCAGTTTTTCATCTCCACCTCCATAGTTTTACTCAGGCTGTCTCTCTCATAAGGTACTCTCTCTCATAAGGTACTCACTTATAACTTTCATCTATTAGAATCTCTGGTTTCTCTAAGGTTCTCTTCAAGTCTGTCTCCTATGAGAAGTCTTTCCCAAGACCTTTATTTAATACCTCTCACTTCCTCCTCAAATCACTATGCATATGCTCATTAACATGTACCACCAAGTAGAATGCAACCTCTTTGAAGGCAAGTATAATTTTCATTTTGCCTTCTAATGTACAGCACCTAGCACATTGCTAGGAACATATAGGAGCTTCATAAATTTACATTGAACTGTATTTCAACTAAACTGCTCAACCTCCACATAGTTTCTTTTTAATTGATACTATTATTGATCTCTTTATGGCCCAACACAACTGAGCATGCTTCCTGAATATTCTTTTCTTCTTGACTTCAGAGACCCCATACTATATCAATTGTCTTCTGTACCATAAGTGCTCCTCACATCTTCTCTCTTAATTCATCTTTTTCTTCCTGATCCCTAAAAATGGGACGTTCCCCAATGGTCTCTGAACCTGTCTGCTCCATCTCTCCATTTGCTCACCCAATCTGACATATATGACTCCTAAATCTACATTTCAAGCTCTGAATTCTTTTCTGTAGTACAACTGTCAAACCAATGGCCTACAAAGACAGTAAGTAAGGGCAACAGAGGACTGGGATCTCAGAGTATATTTGACCAACCTATAAAAAGTTTGGAAGATATCCCATGATAGCTAGTTGTGCAACTTGTCTCCAGATCTACTTTTATTCACTAAGAACTCCACTCTCCAATGTCTCTTCCCACACTCTTTAAGTTCTTGATCTTTCCCTTTCTCTAACAAGTGTTGGCACTCATAATTAATAAATAATAATAATAATAACAGAATTTATAGAGAGCTTTAAGTTTTGCAAAGTAGTTTTAAAATATTATCTTATTTTATTCTCACATAAATCCTGGAAGCTAGACACTATAATCATCCTTGTATTACACAAGAAGAAACTAAAGCAGGCAGAAGTGACTTGCCCATGGTCACATACCTGGTAATTGGCTAACATGCATCTTCCCTCTCTGGGTCAGGATTTGAATTCAGATCATTCTCACCCATATCAAGCACTCTAGCCACTGTACTACATAAACTAACCACTATCCAGCTGCCCACAGTAGCAGCTATGCAGGTGGCTTTCAATGGGTAAATACTATCTCCTTCTGCTCTCTAGCATACCCAATTCCTCTTGCCTCTCAGACATCACTTTCTTAGCTATGAAAGGTGACACATTGCTCTGCTCTCGAGCTACTGAGTAAAAATCCTGTATTCTTCCTACCCCCTTTTGTTTTGTTTGCTTTGTGTGGGAATAATGTGTGCAGGATGAGCAGGGATAGATGGTTTGGGATATTCATTACCTTTCTACCAAAACCCACATCTCTTCAAAAATCTCCTATTGCTACTAAGGATACCACTTTATTTCCATGCACCAAAGGATACACTCTAAAATTCATCTTCCTATCTGTACTTTCCCTCACTACATACAACCAATCTATCAAATTTTGCCATTCCTAGTTCCTCTTGAATCTGACCCCTATTTCTAATTTTGTATAGGCATACCAGATTCTGTAATGGATGTAGCAATCTCTTGTCTAAACTGTCTCTCTCCAATTGCCTGGCAGAGAAATCTGAATAAAATTTTGTTGAATTGGATCTAACTTAGAAATCACTGAATTTGAAATTTTATTTGAATAAAACAAGTCAAAATAGTTATTTAAAATAAGTTGACAGTATCTACAAAGATACATAGAATGATCTCAGTTATAGTCACAATGATCTCAGTTATAGTAACAATCATAGTATTAGTTCAAATTTTTTCTCAAGAAATTCAAGTATAGATGGATTAAAGAAAAGTGTTTTTCCTATCATTAAATAACTGATATTTTAGAGATCATAAGCAGTAAAAAGTTATCACTTTAAAAAGGTCTTGGTCTTGATTTTTTTCTTAAAAATATAATTACAATCTCTTTGAGGAAGATATAATTGTCACTGAGATATTTTGTGACAATTTTCTATCATCTCCACCTTTTCCTCCTTTTCATAATCACAGTTCAGAGTAGACATAAATAAGTATGTACAGATGCTTCTATACACATGTACATGATATGTATATTTGATTATACACAGACATATACGTATGTATGTTTGTATGGAGATAAGACTTGCTATCTGCTGTGCCATTCTGAGATAGATAGATAGATAGATATAAATAGATACATACATACATATATAACATGTACACATACATATATGCTCATTTATCTATATATAGTAAGACACACAAATAGAGACAGGGATGGAGATAGGGAATAGACCATGACTTGAAAAGGTTCCTTCTATTAATGAAGATGAATTCCATATATGGAACTTAGAGAGCTGCCTAGCACACTGAAAGATTAAATGGCCTGTCCAGGGTCACCTAATCACTAGATAACAAAGGTAGGACTTTCATCATCCATTTCTTCCTGAATCTGAAGTTGGCTATCTGCTATGCTATGCTGACATGCATGTACTCACACATAGCAGGCAGCTGGGAGGAGCAGTAGAAAGAGAACTGGCCCTGAAGTCTGGAAGACTTGCTGTAACAAAATGCACTAGCAGATTCCCAAAAGAATGCTACTGTGAACAGCTTTTAAGGTTCTGATTACACAGTATAGTGAACATTCCATTTATTCCATTACAAATCGAGGCAAACATTCACAACAAATCACAATATAATATTCACAACATTACATCCTATCACAGAGAACCACAATATAGTGTTCACAACAGCTTAACATTATAATGGCCACATAGTTTTCACTACAGTGGCCACAATATTTAGAACAAAGAACAAAAGAATAATCATCTGGTTTCCCTAAGGGGGAAACCCTCCTTACTTAATCATTCAGTCATTTAACAACACAATAATCAATCTTCCATTCATAGGGCAATCATAGACTAAATTAATCAGTCACTTATCTAGCAATCAGTCACTGAGTATCATTAATCACTAAATACAATCATTAGATAATTACACAAACCCTCCACCCCTCGGTGTCTAGTAAACTTCAATTTCATCATGCATCCAAGGGGGAGGCTATTCATAAAGATACGTGTGTTTCTTTGAATGTGAATTGAATCCCAATGTCCTCCAGGTAAAGGGCTTCCACAGGACAAGCATCTGTCTGCAGAAATGTACTGCAAGTTGGCAGAGATGCTTATGTTACACTGAATTAAATTCTTACCTGTATAGAGGAGGATTCTTTTCTTTTTCTCTCCCATTTATTTTTAGTTTTCCACATTCATTTCCACAAGATTTGAGTTAGAAGTTTTTCTCCCCATTTTCCCCTACCACCAGCCCAAAAATAGCAAGCTTACCAAATACCCCTTCTCCCAATCTGTTCTCACTTATATCCTCCCTCACCCCCCAAGCCCCCCACCCACCCCAACTTTCTAATAGGGCAAGATGGATTTCCATACCCCAGGCCTGAATAACTTATTTCCCAGTAGCGTGTAAAAAAAGCAATTTTTTTTAAACATTTGTATTTAAAACTTTGAGTTCCAGATTTCTTCCCTTCTGCCCTCTACCCCAACCCCCCTGGGAAGATAAGCAATTCAATATAGGTTATACATGTGTAGTTACACAAAAAAATTCCATAGTAGTTATATTTGATGAGAAGTCACCAAAAAAGATCAAACTTGACTGTTTGAATAGTAGCCGCTGCCAAGGTAAAATATTAAATGTCTGATATTTAATAGCATATAAATGCTGTATGTTCTGATGAGCCTCAAAATATTAGTTCCCCCCACTTACTCCACTGTGATTATACTGAATCAGTGTTCCTTCTGTTAATATATGTTGTGACTTTTTCATGGTTAGCAATCTTTCTCTTCTTTTAGGAATAAACAACCTGGTCCACACCTGACTGTTACTGTATCATTGCCTTTATTCCTACCTTCCCTTTTGGGAAGGTCCCAGACTTGGACCAAATAATATTGCTTCCTCAAGAACATTAGAAGTCAGATTCCACAGCAATGAATTCAATCAGGATCACATGTCTGTGTACAGGACTAGGAATAGTGTAGGTCATAAGTGCCTGAGAATCTCCTCCAAGAATTACTTTTATGCTAGGTACACACACATATAAAGTACCAAATTACTTCTTCTGTATTACTTCATATCTCTCTGCCCCTGCAGAGGGAAAAAACAAAAGAAAATAAAACCTATTTATGCATATGGTATCTTCATAGAATTGGGTTCCTTTCAAACAATTCACCATAAATACAATCAGTGTTTTAATGGAGGTTATTAAAAATAAGCCAACCTAAAGTATCCACTCTCACAGAATTTAGCAGGGACTGTTTCACTTTTTCTCTTACTTGTATCTTCTGTGCCTAGTACTATATTTTACACATAGTAAAGTATTGATAAAGGCTTGCTGAATTGAATTGAAATGTGTTGAAAGAAAAAAATGGGTTATGCTTTATGATAAAAGGTGTTTCAGAAGGATGTCTACAGAATTAGTACGGCAAATTTTGGATGGTGTTGATGCTACTCCAAAGACTATTAGGAGTCTCTCTTTTTCATTTTACAAAAATGCAAATATACCATTTGTGTGCACCAGAGTGGCATAGCTCCCTGAGCAATATATGAAAGAAGCTTCTTTTCATGTATGCACAGGTAAAGCCAGAGGGCAGATTTTGAGCATAAGTAAATGCTGACCTTAACTGGACTAATTGATTTCCGTCAGCAGCTGCAGCTGTGCTGTCCTGTGGGTGTTGCCTGGCTCCCAACATTTCTTCGTATCTGGCAACCCAAACAGTTGACAAAATCTAGCACTAGGGAGCAATTCATATATGTGATCGTCTCTGGAGAACCGGGAGTCCATAAACCTATGAACAGATGGCATAAAGACATGAATACAGCATTTTCATCACTAAGAACTGAAATCTCCCTCTGGAATTGCTCATGTTCTGTAAGAACAAATTTTCCCTATTATCTTTAGACCGATACTCTAAAATGTCAAAAAGAAGAGAAAAGAGGAGACAGAGCATTGGAGATGACAATGAGTTTTAGATCTGCCTTTAAAATACCCATTTGTTCTGGGAGGGGGAAATGGGTCGTGGCAGAAAATGACTTTGCAAACCTGTGTGAGTGAACAAATTGGAATTTAAACTCCTTGAGAATGACTGGTGGCGGGTGCTGTCTGGATCAGAGAAGGTGGCAGAATCTTTTTGACATGCATACTGGATCCAGATACAATAGTCAGACTGTGCCAATCAAAAAAGGATGCATCTCAAGGACTGGCTGAGATGACATATTGTAACACACATTACTGACTTCGGTGTCATGTATTGCCAAATGCAGGATTGCATTGCCAAACATCACTGTCATACATAGTTACTATAGCATGGTCCTCTTCAGCTATACATACATAGCAGAGATCTAGCCACAGATACTGAAAACAAGAATGAACACAAATGTCAGGGTTTTTTTTAAGCCAGCCACTCAGCATCAGTTAACCAAACACAAACACCGGTGTTGCTCAGAAAAGGAAGTTATATGGAAAGAGAATGAAGAAGTCAACCATAGTGAATAGATCACTAAGATCAGAAATACATTTGTAGCAAACACTGACAATGTGTCTGGGGAAATTTTTAAAACCAAACCCCAAAACTGATACTCAGTTTTCCCCCCAGTAGAATGTGTATATATGGGATAATTATGCTTTAAAAATCATTTAAATAGACCTCAAATTAAAAGGTAATTATGGAAGCTGGGGGCCCCATGTTCTTGAAAATTTGCTTATGCTCCTGCAATAATGAAAGAGGCAGATGTAGCGTGTGGGGGAATTCAATTCAATGAGCATTCATTAACAGAAAGATCGGAAATTATGCTGAACTTTGGGTCAGAAAGAGTTGGGTTTGAATTTTGCATGGTACTTTCTTACTATGTTACCATGGACAAATTCTTCTATTTCTCTGATCCTTGGCTTCCTCATCTGTAAAATCAGAATTATAGTACCTGGTTCATTAGACTTTTATTAGTCTCAAAAGAGATAACGTATCTATTTTCCAGATTCTCTCTCTCTCTGTGTCTCTCTCTCTTTCTCTGTCTCTCTCATAACTATTATTTTTAAATGGATCAAAAACATGTTTTGTTTTGTTTTTTTACTCAAGGGTCTAGATTTTCATAGTACCAACAACATCAAGGATGATCATCACTCATATAATGTTTAAAGTTCTCAAAATACCTTAGAGTCATTGGCACTTCTTACCTAAAAGCTAAAAGAATTTGCAATGAATATTTTTTAGAAATTGATTAAAATAATTAATTTTGCAAACAAATTGTCCGTATTTTAAATATAAGAGATGAGGAAAAGTAGTACATATTTTTATTGTCATAATCAAAAAAACTGTACCATCCTAAGTATCTTCCAGACACACACACACACACACACACACACACACACACACACACACACACACACACAGGACAGAGAGATGCAACATCCTCACAATTGTACTTCTCTCAGATCCTTCTAATCAGAGAATCTCAAAGTAGGAGAATTGCCCTTAAAATATCTCCTCTAGAACATATTCAGCAAATGGTCATTTAGCCTATACCTGAAGAACTCCACAAATGAGGGGAACCTATTGCTTGCCCAAGGCAGCCCATTCCACTTTGAGATAATTATTAATTGTCAAAGAAGGTGTTTTTTGTTTTGTTTTGTGTTTTCTTCCCTGATTTAGACCCTAAATATGCCCTTTGGAACTTATACCCTTTCTTCTTGGAATAAGCAAAATACATTCATTTCTCCCACACTGCTATCCCATTAATATTTTTTTAATTACAGATTTCATCATCCAGTCTTTTCCTGAAAAATATTTGATGACTTTTAAATTTAGCACTATAACTTTTATAGGCTTTTGAAATCCCTTTGTGATTCACCTATGAAGTAATTTATCCCATCTGATTTAGCATTACTGTCAAAAGATCTGGGTTCAAATTCTATTGTTGCTACTTATGTGATCTTTGGCAAATCACTTCTCTCCAGTTTCCGTATCCTTCAAATGAGGGTATTGAACTACATAGTAATTACAGCTCATGTATTGTGTTTTGAGGTTTGCCAAGAGGTTTTTGTAAATATCTATTTATTTACCTAATATTATTATCTCATTCTAGATTACTTTTCAGGTTCTAAATTCTTTGGGTCTATTCCTCAACATTCATTTTCTGCCCTAGTCACAGTCTTAGGAAGATATTAAAGTTCCTCCACGTTTCTCAACATTTGTTTTTTATCCCCTTGAGTCAGTCCCTGCTCTGTTTTTCTAACCAAAACATTGCTCATCGTTCAAAGTTCTGTCCTGGCCTCAGCTTCACCAGAATGTTTTCCCTAACTAATTCAGTCCTCAGAAAATGTTCCTTTCTTTAAAATACTTATGGAAAGGATTTTGGTTTAGGGGTCTTAGGACTTCTATATCTGCTCCACTATGATGGTTGAAAACGTAGTAGTTGCTTCCTTAGGACTCAGTGAATTTCAATAGTAGGTACTAAACATGATCTGGTCTCAGTGACTGCACATTAGTTGTTACAAGACAATTTGAGTTGTGAAGAACATTTTTCATGCTCAGTTCTTGGCCTATTTGTGCTATATGTGAGCGTTTTCTTTTGTTTTTGTTTTTGTTTTTTAACTACTGGTCCGGATTTAACCTCCCAAGGAAAATCTGCTGTAGAATCATTGGCAACTCCCATTTTTTGCAGCTATGGATGACACTGGCTCTTTTTCATTAAATTGTCTATTTACCTTTAGGCAAGACACTTATGACAGAACCAATCGTAGGCTGGAGGCCAGGATAGCCATGGACATCTTGAAATACAATGCATCTTTTGTGGTTTGTCACTGACATTGAAGAGTTGTCCCTTGATTGATCAGGAAGCACATTTTGCTGAAATGTGAATGTCCCCCTTTTTAAAATGGTTCCTTTTTTTTTTATAATATAGTCCTTTCTCAGTGTCATCTTCTGCCATTAAATTCTTTTTTTTGAACAGCCAAGCCAGCACACAAAAATACCAACAATAGTTAATCAAAATTGAATGACAAAACAACAACATATGTGACCATATATACTGTTTTCTGTACCCATTATCTCCCGGTTACAACTACTGTTATCTGGAACCAAGATTACTGATTAAAATTGAATAAAATGCATGTTTCTTTTTGGGGTTGTTAATTTATGTTCTTAACATAATGGGGTATGTGTGTGTGTATTAGTAAGTTTGTGTTGACTAATTTTTATCTTGCTTCTGCTTTGAATAATTTTTTTTAATGTTTTCCCATGTTCCTCTGAACTCATATTCACCATTTTTTATTGTACACTAATACTCTATTACATTTACAGAAGCAAATCTATTGATTCATTGCCTATTCAATGGGAGAGTAGATTGTTCCATGTTTTCTGTGTGTGTGTGTGTGTGTGTGTATATGTGTGTGTGTGTGTGCGTGTTGTAGTAGTAGTACTACTACTACTGCAAAAAAATAACTGCTTCTTTTTTTTATATATGAATGTTTAACTTCCTTGGTTTGTGTCCCTAGCAATGGGATCTCTGGGTCAAAGAGTAAACATTTTAATATTTTTTAAAAAAGCAACTTTAATTAAAATTTTGTGGTTTGTCTTCTATTAATGTCAATCGGGTATTAATGTATATGATAGAGAAAATGTAGAGATTTTACTCACATGCTATTTTTCCTGTATTATTTTTCAATTCCAATTTTCTTCCTATGAGTGAAGAAAAGTACCAAAAAAATAGTGATAGATACAAACAGATAGAGTATTTTAAGATCTATAAAGCGTTTTGGGTAAACCCTGTAATTTGAAGTTTACAAAATATTCTTATAAATTAGTTATTATAGTTATTATAACCCCAATTCTGTAAATAAGGAAACTGAGATTCCAAGGTATTAATTAAGTCACATATCTAATGAGATTCTGAGGGGTAATTCAAAATCAGATATTCCTGACTCCAAATGCACATCTATCCAATATGTGACACTAGTGCTAAAATCACATCAATGTGAGCAACAAAGTGCATTTCAAAATCACAGAGCCTCAGATGTAGAAGGGATCCTCAGAGGCCATGTAGCCCAATGGATCTTACTGTTGGGTCTATAATTTAAACACATATAATATATCTATGTGTGTGTGTATATATTTATATATATGTATATATATATATATATACACACACATATATGTATGTATGTATACATATATACAAATATATAGTTTGTCTTATGTATCTGTGTGTATATATGTATGATTCATGTATATTTATATGTATATAAGCATAAAAATATCCATATACTAAATATGATATAGATATATATAATTGTTTCAATGTAATACATTTCCTTTGTCATGATATGTATTTTATTTCATGCATTCAAAAGCATTATGCTGAGAAAACCTTCACAAACTGATCTAATCTCTATCTATCTCCCTGTCTTGGTTTCTGTGTCTCTGTGTCTATCTGTCTCTCTCCTTCAGACTCTTTGTCTTTGTCTCTATCAGCACAGGCACACACACACACACACACACACACACACACACACACACACAACATTAAGAGCCTCTGAGCTAGTCCAACCTATAAAGAGACAAAAATCCGGTAAAAATATATATTATAGAGTACTTATGGAGGCTATAGAACAGGAATTTTCAAAAGCACATCGGTAATAATAAAAGGGACTACTGGTCCATTTGTCATGCTTTCCACACAAATAGGAAAACTTTGACGTTCAGAAATACCAAACATCATAGAAAGGAAGGAAGGATTCAAGATAAAAGTACTTAAGATTAATTTAACATGCACAGGGTTTCCCAATTAAAACTTTCACATTAGCACTGCATTTTAAACAGTTAGTCTCCTAATGAGACATCCCCAGCAATGAGAATTGCAGGACTGACTATGGCCCTGAGGCCAGCATCTGGAAAAGTCTGCATTTGGGTAAATATGGGATTCACGCATGTTATAGCATTTCTGAGGAAAATAAAAAAAGTACTAGAGCGCCACCTTCTGACCACAGGGATTACTAAATTGTGACATTTCCAAATTGAAAAGTGAAACAGAAAAAAAATGCAACGGCGGTTTTTTTTTTATATAAGCTTCCACCGAGAGTTTTTTTGTTATTAAATAAAAGACTGTTATGTGTTTGATTCCTTAATCCAATAAAAAGTGATTATTTAATTTATTTATTTGGTAGTACTTTTTTGCTGTGTATCCTATTTTAGTTTCACTGTCCCTGGGTTCTTTTTCCAATTACAAACATGTTAGCATGAGCAAAAAAAGGAGAAGAAAGAAATGAAGGGGAAGACTCATCAGAAAGACAAATCACAAAGGCTGTTTTACTGCTGCTTCTATTCACAGATTCATTTGTTGAATCAGAGATGATTTTTTTTTCCTCTCCCATGTCTCCCTCTCCTTCTTTTCTTCCTTTATAAAAGAGATACCGTTTCTCCAAGACACTGGGGTACCTGCAGACTCCCACAAAGCAGGTCAAGCCACTGCTACTGGAGTGACAATGAAGTCAAAAACTGGATTTTCAAACAAAATGTTCTATATGTAATTCATTCTTTGTTGCTTATTTAAGTAAATTGATAAGCTCCATAATAGCCTCATGTTAAAATGGACAGCTATTACTGACTACCAGTGTCAGTAAGATAGGAACAAACACAAGTGGAAATGAGAACAGCTTCTCTAAGCAATGAGAAAAGGGGGAAAAGATTCTAAAGATAATATTACAAAGGAAACATTTTGTGTAGAAATGCCCAGGGAAAATCCTGGTATGTAGAACTGGTTGCTTATTATTTTTATTAAAATTTCACATCTAATTGGATAAAGACAATGCTCTGATTTCTATACTCATTATAGAAAATAATTATTTTCAAGTATTCAAAGCTGTTTAGGTACACATGGGAAAGAAATCTTATCTTTTCATAGGATGCCACTGATTGATAATGTGAAAATACAATAACTTACCCAGGCTGCTCTTAGGGGACCACAGTGTGAAAACATTGTAGTTTTAACTGTAGTTGAAGTTGTGAACATTGTCTCCAATTTTTCTCCCTGTTCTATAAATAAATAGGAGTCTTCTCTCTTTCTCTCTCTCTCTCTTTCTCTTTCTCTCTCTATTTCTCTCTACTCATATTTCATAGAGTTGAAAATTTATAAAGGACGCTAAAGACCTAGTGCACTTTAGAAGAAAAAGAGAAAGACAACAAGAAGCATACAGGAAAAACAGGAGAAAAAATAAAGAAGAGAAAAAAGAGAAAGATGATAAACATGAAAGACAAGAAAAAGAAGAAGGAGTTGGGATAAAAGAGGAGTAGAAGGAGAAAAAGGTGAAGGGAATCCCTTCTGCAACTACAGGACTATTGTAAAATATCATTACTGGAGGGAATATCTTATCTCCTTTATGGAGACTCAGAAGTTTTTAATAACCTGAAAATATCTCATAATTTGAATATTGATTGAGGCTTGCTATGCAAGAGCTCCACCACTCTGACTTCCTGTTCAAATTCTTGGGACTATATCAATCTTCTCAACCACATCTTTATAAAATGCAAAGACTAACACTGTCCATAGGCCACAGCATTGTTGAATAGAATGGGAGTATTACTCCCTAGATTTTGCATGTAAAACTTCTAAATATGCAAATAATCAGTCTTTCTTACATAAAGAGGATTCTATTAAACCAAAACTGATAGGACGTGAGCTTTAAACATTTTTTTTTCTGATAATATTAGCATCAAATTCTAAACTTTAGTTTCCTTAAATTGAAAGTCCTTTTTAATATAGGTGTATGTATATACATATACATACATACTTTTAGGTTTTAAAAAATACACTGTCACAACATATTCTCTGGGGAGGGGAAGAGACAGTACCAATAGAATGTATTTCCCTCTTCTAATTATAGATTGGTTTGTTTCTCTATGGTTCAGACGTGATTTACTTACTGTAGAAATATAGAAATTCCCATCAGTAATTCAGAATAACAGCTCTTCCAATCCTTTGACTATTCCAGAGATGCCCAGGGCACTGAGAGGTTGTGACTTGCCCAGGCTCACATAGGTTGTATATGTAGTAGCTTAAACCCAGATCTTCCTCTGCCCAAGGCCAGCCCTCTCTCTATTAAACCTTACCACCTTTTCACCATTATAATTATTTAGATAGCTTACTTTTTCACATATGAGAGCTATTTTTTTCTTAGATTTTACATTTACCTTCTTTCTATTACAATGGTATTTTTTCACATAGTGGATTCTCTTCATGCTCTAAAGGTGTTTCCAGTCTAATCTTATCTCTTGTTGTCTGTTCCACAGAAGTAGAACTAAATGAAATGTTCTCAAACATGCCAGAAAAAAAATGGACCAGACTGAAAACCTTTCTTTTTTGAATTATTTAAAACTTGATCTGTATTTCAGCGACCATAATAGCAGGTGTTACTTCTTCCAGACAATTAGTGATCCTGATTTGAAAGGCAAAGCTGCTGCAAGGCAAATAACACCAGTTTGCTTATTATGATATTTAGACTGATCACTGACACAGTACCAAGCAGTCTCTGAACTCCGGTTCCAGATGTAAGTTGTTTCTTTTAAAACAGAGAATTAAGAATATGCTTTATTCTGCATGGATAAATGATCGTTAGGTACTTGTATTTAGAAATCTATAATTCAGTCAGGAAGATTTGACCTGAATACAGTGTTACTACCAAAAAAATGGTTTGGAAGCCAGAATGTCCCTGACCACCTGGCCAATACAAGTCATAAATTCACTGAGTTGAAAGGGACTTTGAGAGGTTATTGGGTATACCAGTTCTTATGTCATGTAAGGCTGACCATACATCTAGGCAAAAGAGCTAATTATCTATGTCATGTGATTTATTAGCTCCTGTATTATGACAGAATGAGATGATTTCTGAATTGAAGGAGACCTCAGAAATCTGTTAGTCAATCCAGTAGCTAACCAAGAATTCCCTCTACAGAATACCTAGCAAAGAATCATCTAGCCTGTACCTGAAGAATTCTACCAATGAGGGGGAACCCATGACTTCATGATGTGGCATCTTCCACTTGTAATAATGTTAAGGAATTCCTCCCCAACATTACTTCAAGCCTAAATTTTTTACATTTCCCTCCTGCTGCTTTCTATTTCTCCCCTCTAGGGCAAAAAAGGATAGAGTCTAAGCTTCTTTCCAGGTTTCAGTTTTTCACTTTTTTTTTTGCTTTTTTTTGGAGGGGGGGAAGGCAGGGCAATTGGGGTTAAGTGATTTGCCCAAGGTCACACAGATAGTAAGTGTTAAGTGTCTGAGTTCATATTTGAACTCATGTCCTCCTGACTCAAGGGCCAGTGCTCTATTCACTGCACCACCTAGCAGCCTCATGATTTCAGATTTTTAAAATCTGCCCTGCTCTGTCACAAGAAATTGGAAAGCCTCCTCCTCCTCCTTCTTTTGCTCCTCCTCCTTTTCCTTCTCACTAATATTTCCCAAAGACACCCAGCCCTCAGGAGAACCTTCCCTTAAAACAGACTACATTTAAGGAAAGCATAACAAACCCATTTACCATATCTGACAGATTATTTCTTTAATACTTGATGAGTAATTTAAGGAAATGCAAATATCCCTGAAAGAGTCAATTCTCTAAAGCCACTAACAGCCAACATCTAAAGGGAGAACGACTTCTAGGCCCTTAATGAAACTAAACCAAAGATAGAGAACTGAGGAAGAAATGTTTCCACAAAAGCAAGAGAATTCTCTTACTTAAAGAGAAATACTAATGAGAAAGGAAATAAACATCTCTATAGTTCCTTCTATGTGCCAAGAACTATGCTAAGTGTTTTTAAAATATTACCTCTTTTGATTCTCAAATACAGCCCTACAAGATAGGATCTAGGGTCTAGGGTCACATTGGTAGGAAATAGCTGAGGACAATAGTAACAAAAGCAGGTTCTATTTATAAAGAACATAAAGGTTTACGAAGTACTTTCACTGTAGAAATCCTATGAAGTATATAATATAAGTATTATTGTAATCTGATAGATGAGGAAACTGAGTTAAAGATTCTGAGTGACTTGAGGCCGGTACGTAGCAGAGAGGGGATTGAAACTCAGGTCTCCCTTGACTTCGAGTGCTAAGTTTATTCACTTAAACCTCACTAAAGTGAAGGTCTTTTCTGTCTACTTCAGAGTTTGTCTTTCCCCAAATGATCTAGGTAACTAAGTGTCTATTTGTTTTTGAGAGAACTATTCACAGGGACACATTCCCAATTTAAGAACTGCCCTCTCTATCATAGAAAAGGGGTGGTAGAAAGGACCTAAATGAACAAGAATATTTTAGTAGCCTTTTTGTGGTGGCAAAGATTTGTAAAGTGAGGGAATGCCCATCAACTGGGAAATGGCTAAATAAATTGTGAAATATGAATATGATAGAATATTATTGTTCTATAAGAAATGATGAACAGGCAGACTTCAGAAAAACCTAGAAAGACTTACATGAACTGATGCTAAGTGAAGTGAGCAGAACCAGAAGAACACTATACACAGTAACAGCAACATTGTACTATCATCAACAACAATAGACTTAACTCTTCTCAGCAATGCAATGTACTAAGACAATTCCAAAAGACTCATGAAGAAAAATGCTCTTCACAGCCAGAGAAAGAACTAGGGAGTCTGAATGCAGATAGAAGCATACCCAGTTTATGTGTATGTGTGTGTGTGTGTGTGTGTGTGTGTGTGTGTTTTCTTTTGTTCTCTTTCTTCTTTCCAAACATGACAAATGTAGAAATGTGCTTAACATGATTGCATGTGTATAACCTTTTCAAATTGCTTGCCATCTTGGAGAAGGAGGGAGAAAAATTTGGAACTCAAAATCTTATAAAACTGAATGTTGAAAACTATCTTTACATGTAATTTAAAATGCTATTTACAATTTAAAAACAAAGAACTGCCCTCTCTAACCCTGCATTACTATGAACCTTTTCTCTAGTACATATAAAGTCGTTCCTACCTGTAAAGTCATTCCTACCTAGGACTGAATGTTTCTACTAAGGTTCAGATCTATGGGGAAAAAAAAAAAAAAAATATATATATATATATATATATATATATATATATATATATATATATATATTTATTAGAGTCCAAATACATAAAGAGACTAGTGGGTAATTTGAAATGGTACATAGAATCACAGATTTAGAGCAAGAGGGGCACTTACAGACTGTCATGTCTCTTCATTACATTCATGTCTACTTTACTATATAGGGGATAGAAACCAAGGCCAGAGAGTTTAAGGGACTTGTTTCAGGTATATCCAGCTCTTAAGTATGTGAGGTAGAATTTAAACCTTGATCTTCCTGACTCCAAGTCAAGTTCTGTCTCCGCTATTCAATAGGGCCTCTGTCATGTAAAATAAGAGTCAAGCGTGTTGAGAACTTAACACCTAGTTATCCATTCACTGAGGCTAAGTTATGTGTTCACTAACTTGAAGAGGAAAGGCAAAAAGGCCAATGGATTAGGAGAAAAGAAACCTGTGTTTCAAACCTGTTGTTGCTGTTTGGAACACACTGGCAATGTGAACCTGGGCAAGTGACAGGAGCTTGGTAATGTAAGTAAATCTGTAAGATTATAGAATGCATAGGAGGTGGTGACCTGAACTAGTACAGGGAGTTTCCTCAACTGGGAGTTTCCAGCACCATCAATATGACAGATCCCGTCTTTTTCCCTACAAAATTTTGGGTATGTTCAGTCTCTGTGAGTGCCTTTTCCCTTATCTACACATGGAAGAACCTGGTACCATGGAAATAGCGCAGGATTTTAAATCAGGACCTATACTGGAATCTGACTTGTATTAACTACATGAATGGGGTAGTTAGGTGTCACAATGAATAGCGCACTGGGCCTTAAATCAGGAAGATCTGAATTCAAATCTAGCTTCATATACTTGCTAACTCTGTGTGTGACCTTGGGTGTGTGACTTAACCCTGATTGTCTGAGTTTCCTCATCCATAAAATGAGCAGAAGAAGGAAATGACAAACCATTCTACTATCTTTTCTAAGAAAATCCCAAATGGGTCACTAAGAGTCAGACATGGCTGAAATGACTCAACAACAAATTGGCCTCAAGGAAATAATTGTATCTTTCAGGGACCTCAGTTTCTTCATCTGTAAAAGGAGATAGACCATGATCTTTAAAATTTTTAAGGTCTATTTCATTTCTTAATCTATGATCTGCTGGAATTAGTTTCGAGATACACACACACACACACACACACGCACACACACATACATGCTGTGCATATATACATATATATACACACATATACACATATACACATACAAACATACACACATACATAGATAGTTATATAATTATAGATATCATTATATATACACACATATGTGTACACATGTGTGTCTATATATCTTACCAGAAGTAGTTTGTAAGTTATATTTAGGTATAAAAAAAAAACAACATTTATTCCTCTCTGGCATTAAAATTAAGACATAAAATAACCAACCAGTTTTCACTCTAGTATTATATTTCCTAAAACAATTTTGACAGCACACCATATGCTCATTTAAAAAGTATTTAAATCTATTGTTCTGTCCTCAATAGGAAAAGCTACATCACTCATTCCTTGAAAAATGTTTTTAAATGCTAAAGAAAATATCTGCTTTTGTAATATAATCTCATTCCTTAAACTGGGGAAGATTGAAACATGAAATTGTGCTTCAGCCTTTTTTTGGTCTAAAATAATAATAACATATTTACCACTAGACTGTGAAATATCACTTCATAATTGTGTAAATGAATGCTTCAACGGGTCTGTAATAATCAGTTCATAAATTTAGTGATGGAAGTAAATGTAGGGGTCACCTCTTTCAACCACTTCTTTTTACAGATGAGGAAACTGAGTCCAAGAAAGATTAAGTGATTTGTTCAAAGTCACATACTCTGTTCAGTGACTTTAAAAAGTTTCTTCAGTTATAATACTATTTTCACCAAATAAGAAATTTGCAAAATCATTTATTGTCTATGATACTTTAATCATTGCACATATTGAATAATGATAATTACATAATAAGACACCACTAATTCATAATGGAAAAATATCAGCCTGCTCCAAGATGTGTCTAACTGTACAAAAATAAAGCAGCACAATAATTGTCAGACAAAAAGCAAATCAAAACAAACAACAATGAATAAATAAATAAACCCTCAGCAGCAAGGAAACTTTCTACCCTATAGTCCCCTTCTCTACATTCAACAAGGTATTTTGGTCCCTTGTTCTCTAGACACCAGTCAAAATTATAAATGTTAAAAATGTGCTTATTTTCAGTCAGAAAATGACAAGTACATGATATAAAAAAACTAGTCTAACATATCAACTGAGGTGAGTCAGTGAAACAATTACAATTTACCAGAGGCCTTCGTTATTTAATTTGTCATGAATTTAATAATGTTTTACTATGCAAGAATAAATTTAATTTAGTTCTTTTCAATTCAACAAACATTTTTTAGTCCTTGGGATATTCTAAGCAGTGAAGATGCAAAAACCAAAACAAAACCACTTTGACTTCAAGGAGCTTACATTCTATTTTGAAGATACAGCATGTACACTGGTAAATAAGTAGGAAGAAAATGTCAAAGTAGAGAACACTTTGGATTTGTAGTCAGGAGAACATGAGTTTGAATTGTTCTTGAGACATTAGTTAGCTGACATTGAGTAAGTCAGATTGCTTCTATTTGCCCTAGCTTCCTCATCTGTAAGATGGGAACAATTATGGCACTTACCTCACAGAATTGCTGCTAAGATCAAATGAGACAATATTTGTATTTTTTTAAACCTTAAAGCACTAGCAAGGATGATGATGATGATGATGATGATGATTTTGATTACATAAATACAAAATATTTCAAAGTAACTTGAAAAGGATTATAGCTCCAATATTTTAAGGATTCAGGAAGACCTTGTATAGGAGTTCACTGCTGAACTTTGCTTTGAAGGATGCTAAAAAACATGAAAGGTAAGTTCAGTTTGTGATCCAGATGAAAGATCACTCATACAAAAACCTAGGAGAGGAAGTGGAATATTCTATATCATAAAAGGCCATTTGGCCAATTTGACTACAATAGAGGGGCCATGAAGGGGAGGAATTTGGGAAAATAAAGAGTTTAAGACAGCCTGAGAAAAATCTTAGCAATCAGACAATAAAACAGGCATTGATCAAGCATTTACTATGTGCCAGGCAATGTGTTCTCCTTTGCTTGATAGATTCCCACTCACTCTGTAAAACCTAACTCAAATGCACCTCCTTCAGAAAGTCTTTCTTGATCCATCCTACTGGCAATGCTATTCTCCCTTAAACTTCATAAAACATTTTGTTTTGTAAATTTTTAAAAATGCCAATAAAGATGCTCAATCTGATAGATCAGTGGTTCTCAACCTGTGGGTCGCGACCCCTTTGTGGTTGAATGACCCTTTCACAAGAGTCACAGGGGTCGCCTAAGACCATTGGAAAACACACGTCATTAGGAGGGTTGAGAACCACTGTGATACATCATAGAACTGGAACTGGAAGTAACTATAGAGATTGTTTAGTTCAGTTCCTTTAATTTTTGAGATAGATAAGGAAGACACTGAGACCACAAAATGGAATGCTCCCACTTAAGCTTACAAGGACCCTGTCTTCTACCTCATTCCATTTAGCAAGAAAAGTGCCATTACTCGGCCATTTTCCTTTTTCTCATGGTGTAATTTCTGTGGGCAGCAAAGTTTTGGAAGCCTGTGTTAGATTCCTACAGTTATCATAAAAGAAACTGTGGAATATCCTGAAAAGTAGTAAGGAAGAAATCTAGGAAGAGTTTGTGGGTGACCTGGAAGAAACTTCACTCCTATGAAAAGCAGCTAACATAGGATTTATTTATTGTGGTTTTTTTTGTTTTGTTTTCCACATAGTTAGAAGCTAGCATCTCATGTTTTTCACCACACCATCTTCATCTTGACTTTTGTAGGAATGAGAATTACTCTTCTCTCATTCTCAAAGGATAGCCTTTGAGATAGTTGAAGACTACTATATCACATTCCATTTTAGTCAGGTTATAGGCCTTTCTATCAGTAAACATAGATAATTTTTCTAATCCTGCCTTATAAGAAATTGTGTCCAGATCATTGACTATCTTGGTAAGTTAACTCTTGATAGTCACTCACTTATTTTTATTCTTTTCTTGCTCTGTCATTTTTTTTTTTTTGGTTTGTTTGTTTGTTTTACCTGCTTGGCCTTGGGCAAGTTTCTCAACTTCTTAGAGCCTCAACTTTCTCATCAGTTAAAAAAAAAAGTGAAGGTTGGACTAAACAATCTCTGGAGTTACTTTAATTTTAGATGTTCTGATACCATTAATGTTTTGTCATTATAATTTGTAAGATTCATATTTTTCTTTATGACTGGTATTGTTATAAGGAAATTATCATTCAGAATCTTAATAAGTAAAAGAAACAATGATTTTTCCTTAGAAACCAACCCCACAAGAGAAACTTCTTTTTTATTTATTACTAATTTTTTTTTTTTTGCAGGGAGAATGCAGGGCTATTAGGGTTAATCAACTTACCCAAGGTCACACGGGTAGTAAATGTTAAGTGTCTGAGACCGGAGACCAGATTTGACCTGAAGTCTTCCTGATTCAAGAACCAGTGCTCTATTCACTGCACAACCTAGCCGCCCTTTGACAGAAACTTCTAGTGGATCCAAGGAAAACCTACCAGACAAGTGGGCTTGTCTTCTGGAAGTGTCAGATTTGAAGATAATTGCTGGAACGTTTTCTTGTCAAATATGTTTTCCCAGATAAAATTCACTTAGAAGATGAGTTATGATTTTTAATTCGTCTGACTGCATCCCCTCCCTTCTCCATTTCCCACATAGGCTAAAAGAGTCGTTAAGAAATAATATAGTAAGCTTACAAGAAATGAATACATACACATATGTATAGCATGTATATGCAAAAATATCAACAACAAAAAGAAACTGCTGTCCGTTGATTTTCCTAGTGTCCTGTGTAATTTCTCCCTTGTAGTTCTTTCTGAATTCAGTAGCTAGACAGTAGAAAAAAATTATATCCACTGCCAGGTTTTGTGAAAAATGTTAAAGAGCATCATAAAAATGCATGTGAATGCCCCAGATGCTTTGCCAGTGGAGCTTTTTCTGGTTTCAGTTCAGCTCTAATCTCTTTGATGATTAGAAAGAGAATAAGATCTTTCTGAAGCAGAGAGAAAGGAGAAAAAAATGTAAATAGCATCTTTCCAAAGCAGTCTCCAAGTGAGCGTTAGCAACAAATCGAAAGAGCATTTACTAAAACGCTGATGGGAGCGCGTACGACTGGCCAGGCCCAGAGTAGCAAAAGTTTGGGAAACGAGGTTTTTCTGCCTTTGCTACAGTCCAGGGGTGCTTGATTGTCCTCAGCACAAAAGAAAAGACCATGTTATTCTGGTTTAATCATTTTACACATTGAACATGGGAAGTCACTGACTTGTACCTTCAATTCCAAGAGTAATTTAGATAATGACCAGTGTCCCCATCTGCCTGCCATCTGTTTAGACCCCCTCCTACAAAATTATCTGAATCATTTTGATGGAGGGAAGAGTAGAGATTTCTTAGTCTTGTCACAAGAAAAAAAATGTCACAGCTGAACATTCAGATCTTCAACCAAATCCTTCATTTTGGCATGGAAATTCCATACTGTAAGTATAGTTACAATAGGAAAAAAAATTCCAATTCTTAGCACAAAGGATTGTCATACTCTATCATAGAAAGAACTGTCCAACCTAATGAAATTCTTACTTCCAAGCCATAATTGGAGACTATATTTTTAGATAGGAAACTCTAATAGAGAAGGGATCTGATCTTCTTGAATTGTGTCCAAAGGTGACCAGTGCTGTTTTGAGAAGTAATGAATTTCCCTTCCTGGGAGGTCTTTAAGCAAATACTGGGTGATGATTCGATGGATGTGTTAGAGTAAGTACTCTTTTTAGGTATGGATTATCCTAGATGAATGAATGTTCTAGATGAATCTAGAAATGAACATATGCATATATACATTTATATGATAATAATCATATTTAACATTTATATAATGCTTACTGTTTGTCAGGCACAGAGCTAAGTACTTTAAAATGGTTTCATTTAATCCTAATAATAACTCTTTTATGTAAATGCTTTTATTATCCCCATTTCAAGAATGAGTAAACTGAGGTAAAGAATGGTTAAATAACTTGACCATGGTCACACAGCTAGTAAGTATGTGAGGCAAGATTTCAACTCAGTTCTTCATGACTCCAGGCCCAGGAATTTATATCCACTGTGCTAACTATATATTTATAGATAATCTATAAGTCTGCATATACAAATACATATATATGTGTATGTGTTCACACACACACACACACACACACACACACACACACACACACACACACAAATTATTCCTAAAGTCTTGACGTACTTTTAAACTACTAAATCTCAAAACTGCACTAAAACTTTTGGGACATTGTATATTTATACACACACACACACACATACACACACACACACATATATATATATACATATATATATACACATAAATATCCATAAATATTTACATTTATATACTTATATACTTATAAATACATAAGGTATATTAAGAATAAGTGGTATTTAGTGATATGTACTTTCAATTTTGTGGCATTTATCCATTATAAAAATAACTGATTTTTACACAGTACCTTCAAGTTTAAAAAGTGTTTTACATATGTTATCTCTTTAGAATTTCACAACAATTCTATAAGGTGGATTCTACTACATCTATTTGCAGATGCAAATATCAGGGTCCGAAGGATGTAAGTGACTTGTCCATGGTCACAGCTAATTTATAACCCTAAAAAGTGGGATTCAAACTCAGGACTTTTTAACTCCAGGCACAGCACGCTATCCAGCCACTTTGTCTCCCATAGCATACATTTGTAGGTGGTTAATATCTAGACCATCTTTGCAATGTAAGATCATGTAGTACTTTTGACATTTTACAAATAATAAAAACCCAACTATATCACCTGGTTATTTCTTAAATCAGGAGATAAATTAGATTTTTATTCTGCTAACTCCCTTGATTAGTGCTTTAAATAAGGCTAATGATGCTTGTTTGGTGATTGGCCCTTCTGGACTTAAACAACCTGGCCTTTGAAAATTAAATAAAATCTGCTACTGAGGACCATGCATGGAGAAAATCTTCCAGAGATCATATTCCATAACTATGGCATATGAGAACCCAGAAGCAACCACATGCCATGTTGAAACATCTGATTTGGAGGCCACACTTATTACAAAGTATGTGATATAATGCTGTACTTGGTGTACACACAAGTAAATTTTAACAAGTAGGTAAATTCTACTGTAAACAATGAAATGGGTTCCATTAATAGAGACAAAAAATTTGGGTTGTCAGAAAGCTATAATAACAAATAATGCATATGTACACATATATCTCTATATATACATATACATATATGTGTATATACATATATACCTATATACACATATATTACTCTTCAGTCATGTCCAACTCTTCATGACCCCATTTGTTTTCTTGGTGAAGATACTGAAGTGGTTTGATATTGCTTTCTCTAATGCATTTTACAGATAAGGGAACTGAGGTAAAATTGGTTAAGTGACTTGCCTAGGGTTACACAGATGGTAAGTACATGAAGTCAGGTTTGAACTCACAAAAAATGAATCTTCCTGACTCCAGGGCAAGAGCTCCATTCATTGTGCCACCGGGATGCTTATAATATTTTAATGTCTTCAAATCCTTTTACCTATAAAATCTCACATGAGTCTCCCAACAACCCCATAAGATAGTTATCACACTTGTTAATATTATCATGTACAGATGAAGAAACTTGGGAGCTGAGAAGTTAAGTGACATGCATTAGAGACAAGTTCTGAACTGCAGTCTTTCTGAGCCTAACACTCTATTCACGTTGCTGTGTCTCTCCTCACTATAAATGAATATAACAAGATTAGGGAATTAACCATGGTCTGGCATAGAGCAGCTAAAGCACATACTAGAGTGAGAGTTCTAGGGGAAAATCTCAATGGAAAACTTTTCCTGTTGCCTAGAATACAACATGGAACTTTTGATCAGGGTTATATATTCTCTTTAAAAAAACCCAAAACCATTTTTTAATTTAAAACTTATCAGCAACTTTAGTTTTTATATAATTTTCATTTTTCCCTCCCCTATCAAGAGGGCCATCGTTTATAAAAAAAAAATGAATAGAAAAAGAAAAATGAAAGAAAAAAAATAAAAGAATTAACCAACCCATCAATAAAGTCTGATGTTATATACCCTGTTTTACATCCATAAAGCATATTTGCAAAGAATGAAGGGGCAGCTGCACTATTTTACAGGAATCCATTGCTGAAGAAAAGTTATAGAATTGGAAAGAGGCATTAGTCCCGAATTCTTTTCTGGGAAGTGAGCATGAAGCAGAAACTCTTGTTCCTTGTTAAGATAAGTGAACAGTCATAAAGGAAAAAAATGGATTAGAGGAATTTTAAATGTCACCATCAGAGGCAATGGTAGAGTCCTGTCCTGGTTCTTATTACAAGATTCAAAATAACACTGAACTGTATTATCACATGAATTTTCAGAGAATATCACATTTTTTTTTCTTTTTCTTCCTTTGAGAGAAAATGATCAAAGGGGGACCTCAAAATGCATTGGCACAAGGATGGTGTGTGCCTCCTGTCATTACTGCTGCTATAAGATTAGCGGCTTCTTTAACATGGCATTACACTGTCTTTAATATCTCTAAGCATCCTCACATAGAAGGCATTTTTCTGGCTTGCTTGAAGACAGGAGCCCCAACCATTTCACAGAAAACATTTTTTTTTCCCACTTCTCATACTCTACCATCCTGTGGCATAAGCCTTCTTATACATGACATTCCATCTTCCAAGCCCATGCCCTCCAAGTCCATGATTTTGCATAGCCCTTAAATCCAATTTACTTGCAATTCATGGCATTGCCTTCCTGGTGTCATGGTCCTTTTCAAGAGCAAAGGACAAAGAACAACCTATGAGTATTAGTAGCTTCCCAACTGGGGATCCAACCGGCCAGTTCCAGTTGGGCAATGCAGTTCCTTCCTTCCTTCCTTCCTTCCTTCTTTCCTTCCTTCTTTCTTTCCTTCTTTCCTTGCTTCCTTCCTTCCTTTTTTCTTCACTTCTTTCCTTCCTTCCCTCTTTCCTTCTCTTCCTCTGTTCACATAGAAAATCATCCCATTACTTATATGTGCTCTGCCCAAAAGAATATAAATTTCGATCAGAGAAACTTGGGGTTTAAGGGCTAGATTTCTTTCTTAAGGGCCATGAATCAAACCCAAATTACTCTAGCTCTCATTGATTGGCCAACAATAGGTCCCAACCCAAGCCTCACTAGTCATTGCTTGGACCCTAATCTTTCAGAGTAAGAGTAAATAGCAATTGTTTATGTTTTCACCAGAAAACCTTGAAGTTTTTCCCCTCCTAGATTGTTTTTTTGTTGTTGTTGTTTTAAACTAGATAAAAGAGGCCGTTCTTTGCCTCATTTCTTACCTAGTCTTAATCACTGAATGGGTATTGCCTTACTCCAACTGGGAAAAACCTTAACTTAAAAAGGCCAAGGTCTCCCACTGCATCCTGGGCCACTTGCAAGTCATGGTATCACCTTCCTGATGCCATAGTTCAGTTTGATAATGAAGGGCAAACAACAATAACCATTCATTTAAAAAGTCTGAACTATATTCATTCTCTCCTTACTCCTCTCTTAGAATCCTTAGTCCCCTTTAAATGTGAAATGTCACCCTCTAGTAGAGCCTTTTCTTCAACCTAAGAGCTTGTAGTGCCCAAAAATTACAGCTCCCAAGTTACATGGTACTTATTTTGCATTTTGAAATATATTTAAAGGAGAAAGATGTCATTTTGATAATAGAATATTAGGGCCTCCAAAGCAAAGACTGTTTCATTTTTGTCTTTGTATTCCCAACACATAACATAGTGCCTGGCATTCAGTAAGTGCTTAATAAATGCTTTTTTTTACTTGATTGCTAGACACTAGTTAGAACTGGAGCTTAGACTAGCATCTAGTCTAGGGCTTCTTAACTGGGGTTCTGCAAAATTAAAAAGATAATCAGCTTCCTTTGGATGCTTGTATATTTGATGTTATGCATTTAAAAGCATCACACTGAAAAAGGGTCTACAGTTTTCACTGTATTGTCAATGGGATCCATGATTCATCCACAGAAGATTAAGCATTCCTGCTCTAGTCTGACTCTCATTTTATAAATGACAAAAGTAGGGCACAACGAGCTGGAGTATTTTACCCAAGGCCACATAGGACATAAGTGACAGAGCTTGGATTTGTTACTACGTTGTCTGTGTCCATATCCATTGCTCCTGCCTTGGTGTTGCAGTTTCATTAAAGGAACATAATTTTCTTCTTCAGTTATTCAAATGGCTTCCTCAGACTTGGCAGAGGTGAAGTAGTTTCTGTGCCTCAAAGGACAGGTCTATACTAAGGAAACTATAATATAGTGAAGATCCTTATGACCAATGAAGTTGGAGTTAATCACTCTTCCATTTGAACTTAACAAACTTTTAAGTGCCTACTGTGTGCCAGATACTATATTAAGTAAAGACAAAAGCGAAAAGCCCTTAAAGAACTTACATTCTATTGAGGAACAGAAAGAATCTAAGTCAACTGTAGGATAAGATTAAAGGGAGCTAATTGTTGAGAATTTCTCAAATGACAGATATTTCTCTCAAGAACCACTTAAGTACCAAAGATGAACAAAGTTTTTTGAGAGGTACTTGAGATAGTTGTGTTTTGTTTTTTTTAATAGCATTGTCCCTGCCATTATGAAGTTTAAATTCTACTTGGGTGTGTTGGGAACAAAAAATAAATCTTGACATACTGCTCTTACGAAACTGACAGAAGAGAAAACCTTTGTACGTGGAAACAGAAGAATCAGACAAAACTCCAAGGAGGATATAACATTTAAGGAAAATAAGCACTCTGAAAGGTGGTTAATAAAACTATGAGGCAGACAAAAGTTCAATGATTTAAACCATCCTCAATAAAATCCAAAGCCAGATTTGAATTCAAGTCTTTCTGATTCTAGACTCAGCATTCTGCCCTGGGGTGGACAGAGATTGTATTTATTAATTCGTGAAGGTGAGAGATAGGATTATGAGATTGGAGAATAGAAAGCAACAAAACAAGCAATAAGGTAATATATGGCTGGAAAGCCACTTAAATCCAGGTTCCAGATGACCTTAAAACCAGTTTAATGTATTTGTATTTTACTAAAAAGGCAACTGGAGACCATTGATAACCTTTAGAGTAAAGAGGCAACCTTGCTAAAACTCCTTTGACTTGTTTTCTAGGAGGGAGAGCATCCCAAGTTTTGAGCATAGAAAATAGTCATTTTGTTTAGTGGGACATCTTTTAGTTGTGTCACTTCTAAGTCATATCTCTTCTTCATATACTCCCCTATTGAGCTACTTTTCTCATCTTTGTTGTCATTACTATTGTTTCTAACTCCTCCATAAGTATGTTAGGGTCTGTGATGTTTGTTGGTGAGGTTTTTCTCTCCTTGATAGAGAAAACACTTCATGTATTATTTTGTTTGAAAAAAATATGCATTTTGAACTTAAATTTTAAAAAAGGGCAATTCCATATGTATAACAACAGAAAAAGAAGGTTCAATATAAAACTGCAAATTTCTATTTTGCACTGTTTACTTTTTTTTTGAAAAAATCTATACAAAAAATACTGTACATCATTTTCAAAGTGACTCTGCTTTTCTATGATTCCTTCTAAGTTTTCTTTTGTTCTGTGCTACACCCTTTTTTTTTCCTCACTCTCACTCTACAATGGTTTAGTGAAGGCTATCATATGTAATACTGTTATATAATATTTTCTTGGTTCTGCTCATTTCACTCTTCATTAGTGAATGTAAGTCTTTCTATGTTTTTTTTTTCTAAAATCAACTGGATCATCATTTCTTACAGCAGAGTAATATTGCATCACTATCATATACCAAAACTTGTTTAACCATTTCTTAACTGATAGGCATCGCCTTAATTTCCAATTCTTTGCCACTACAAAGAGAATCACTATAAATATTTTAGAACATATAAGCTCTTCTTTTTTTCCCTAATCATCTTGGGAAACTCACCTAATAGTGGTATTGTTGGATCAAAGGGTTTACAAAGTCTTATAACTCTTTGGCCGTAATTCCAGATTATACAAATTTCCCAATGGACTTAAGGAAGGGAGGAAGGTGAAGGCGGGGCAATGCCTGTGGAGGGTGTATCAGCAATGCAGTATTCACAATGCCTACAGTAACTATAAATATGCTGATATAGTTATTAATCACAAAATGGAACAGGCTCACTACATAAGAAATATAGATAGTGCATTCATTTAAATACCAGAAAACTGAGTCCCAAAACCAGAAAGTCAAAGCCAACCCAGTAGTGATGAAGTTGGCACATATGGTCAAAGTAGT
>CM053583.1:141149553-141175208 GCA_028627135.1 Pseudochirops cupreus
ATACATAGAGGGCATAAGATCACTCGAATAGGAAGGGACAATATTGCAAAAGGTGAAATCCTGAGGTGAGAGAGGATTAGATTGAGAGTAGACAGGGAGAGACAGAATGGGGTTGAACATCTCATGAGAGAGGCAAAGGATAATTGTTACAATAGAGGGGGAGAACAGGAAGGCAAAAGGAAAAGGGTCAACCTTACTCTCACTGAACTTGGCTTAGGGAAGGAATGACATAAACTCTAAACTGGGTATCTTGCCACACAGGAGAGTAGGGGGAATGTGGATGAGAGGTGGGATGGTGGAGGGGAGGGCAGGGTGGCAGGGGAGGGTTGATGGAAGTGCACACTTCTGTAGAGGGACAGGGACAGGGACAGGCTACAGAGTGGAACGGGGGGGAGAGGGGAAGAATAGGAAGGAGGGACATGTAAACAGTCTCTCACCATATGCCCACTGTGGAGAGGTTCTGCGTAATTACACATGTACAGCCTGCATTTGACTGCTTGTCCTTCCAGTGGGGTGGGTGACAAGGGAGGATGAGAAAGAATCTAGAACTTAAAGTTCTATAATCAAATGTTAAAAATATATATGTGTGTGTGTATATATAGATATATATGTATATATATATGTATATACATACATACATATATATATATTCAATCATTATTATTATTATTAACTACATCCAACTGGAACTTAAGATACACAGGCACTGTGGTAGGGAGATCCATCCTGCCCTACCAGAAAGTCAGAGGGGTGATGGGGGAGGACATAGGAGAGAATGGGATGGTTGTTTTGGGGTGGTGGGTGGGGGAAAGATGGGGTGAAAATTTGTAACTGAAAATCTCATGGAAATGAATGATGTAAACTAAAAAAAAAAGTTAAAAAAAGAAATGAGAGCTATAGGTATGTATTTATGTGTATGTGAATGTGCATATATATGTATGTATATGGATATATACATGCATAGACATATATACATATATACACATGCACACACACACATAGACATTTTGAGAGGGAATCAATAATTTGCCACAAGAAGTACAAAAACTAGCTTACGTAACAAACACCCTGAAGATTAAAATGGGAACAAATAGAATTCACTTATTCCATGAGACAATAAGAGATATCAAACCAAAAGGAAAATACTGAAAAAAAAAATAGAAGAAAAGGTATGGTATTTCACATTAAAAAAAAACTGAACTAGGAAAAAGACTGAGGAGAAAGAATTTTAATTTCATTAGTCTACCTGAGCCATTATCAATAAAAGAGCCTAGATATTATGTTTTAAGAAAATTTTTGAGGTGGAATCTGGAAGGGTATTTGTAATTTGTTCAATCACTTACTAAGTTATGGTTTATAAATGTGATTGAATGCATTCGTATGGTAAGAAATAATGACGGGAATAGTTTCAGAGAAACCTCGGGAAGACTTTATGAATTGAGTGAAATGAGCAGAACCTGGAGAACAGTTAGATAATGATGACAATAGTATAAAAATGAGTAATTTTGAAAGAATTAGCAACTCATCACTTTAAAGGCCAACCACCAATAATATGGAATGGAGTAAGAGGATCAATGATTATACACTCTACGTAAGTCCTTATAATATGTGAACGACTCATGGTGCAGAATGAATATTTTCTTTTGGGAATATCAACATGGAAATTTGTTTTACTTGACAATGCATGTTTATAACTAGGCTTTTGTTTTTCCCTTAGTTTTCTTAGTCTTTGTATGGGAGGGTGAGAAAGCATATTTTTGATGTTTAAAAATAGTTTATTAAAAAAGGAAAGCAATCTACACATGTTAAGGGTGTCCTTGGTCAAGGTATGATGAGGGAGAACAATCAGCCTTTAGCAAATGATTTGCTACACTATCCTATGTTTTTCTTCCCACAGAATTGAAAAAGTTAGAGACTACAAAATCTTATTGTGGTCATTTTTTTGCCTATAAAATATGTTTATTATGTAGAGAAAAATGCTGTTCTAAAAACTATCTTCTAACAATATATTTCCAAAATATATGTTAAAGTTATACATGATTTATCAACATGTATGTTTGATGAACTTTTGATTATAGATACCAAAGATAGCATGAAACTGGAAATTAGTTTCTTGCTGAAGGTGCTTGACATTTTGATGGAGGATGTCCATGACAGAGTCTAAATCTCCTGCAGGTTATTATATCTTCTGATGCTAGTCTTTTTAAAAGGTGGTATACAGACTACATTAATCCCAGGAACACTCCATTCAGGAAAATCCAGTGGATGAACAATGCTTATCATCTGGATTATAATGTACAAATAGATGGAAAGCCCAAAGAGTCCATCTGTTAATTTATTTCATTATCAATATTGCATACGTGTATACATACATGCATATTTTTGTGATGTCAAGTAGGTGAAAAAAAAGTCTATAGTGGAATAGGGGAGGGATTAGAGTGATGAAGTCTACATGGTAACCATTTACAATCTAAGGAGATGAGAAATAAGGAAGAGTGTGCAGTCTGGAATTTGCAGAAATAGAATCAACAAGATACATAGAGTTTAAAAATCATTATCAAATTTGTTTCTTAAGGAAATCATTGTCCTATCTATTAAAAAGGGGGAAAAGATTAAGGGATTAGAGAATAAGTGGAAGAATTAGAGAATTGTGGACTTCCTTAAAGTTTATCAAGTTAAATTCCCTTATTTTATAGATGAAGACAACAGATTGAAATTCAGTTGTTCTAACTTTAATTCCTGGAATAAGTCTTTGCTCTCTTTGCCAAGTAAGTAAGATGGTGAGCCTTTCTTTCTCCATTTTAATTGAGTAAAGAATTGATGACAGCAGAAGTAATAGCTATTTTATTAAGCTTGGATCATTAAAGACCAGTCAGATGTGCACTACTCTATAATCACTTCACACTTTATTCCAAACAATACATGATGTTAAATTTCTTTTTGGATCATTTCATCCTTTTCATCCTTTTAAAAAATTGATATATCTGAACTTTCACTTACAGATGTCTTTTTAGTCCAATCCACTCCCTCTCCAATCTCTTACCAAGCAATTATTGCGTAATTATTTTAACCCTCCCTTCCTCCCCACCTCCCCACCCCCCCCAAAAAAAAAACACTCCAAAGGGTCTCTTGAGTTCCATTCAGGCTAAAAATTTTTCTCCCTTCCTAGAGTTCCTATATACTCTGAGTTTCTGTATGATTTATTTGATTGCCTTATGAAACATCTCAACTTTTATTTTGTATTATTATCATCTATCTTTTCTGGCATTTTTCCATTCTCTTTCTGTCCAACAAAATGCCTTGAGTGCAAGGAATAATGTTTCATACAGTTTTGACCTTTCAACAATATCTAATTCGTGATTTTATATATATAAACCATCAATAAATACTTGTTATTAGTACGTTAAATGTTAAAACTTTATATGTCTACTGCCTACTAAATGCCTTTCTTTTTAATGAAAGACACCAGAATGACCTTAAGAATAAGGATTATATAGTGGATAGAGTCGGACTTGGCATCATAAAGACCTGGGTTCAAATCCCATCTCTCAAACTAATGGTGTGTTCCTGGGCAAGATATTTAAACTTCATATTTCTCAAGAAACTTCTAATGTCTTAGCTAGTATGTTTTAGATAGATGGTGATCTGAGAGATTCTCTTGCTGATCAAAATCACTATTCATGCACAGTCATATGTTTTTATATATGTGTACATACATACACAAAGACAAACATACATTAATATATTCTTTGAATTTTTGTACATAGTATAAAAAAAGAATGGTAGAAAGTTGCTTCTGGGTTCAGGAAGATGTAGATTCAAATTCTCTTTCAGTCACATACACTTTTCCATTATCCAAGGACTAGTCAGTCAAGCTAAATTTATTTATTCATTTATTTATTTATTTTGATTTTTTTTGTCTTTATTAATTTGTTTGTTTACATTTAGTCTACAAGATTCAATTGCACAATCCCTTGAGTCTCAAATTTTCTCACCCTCCCTCACCTTCCCTCCTGTCATGGTGGCATACAATAGGATCTGGAAATACTTTCACATTAGACATCAGTCAGGTTATAAAGAAGGATTGTAACTGATGGAATAAACAATGGGAAAGAGGAAACAAAACCAAACAAGAAAAAGAAACAGAGCAGGTAGTTTGCTTCAGCCTGCATTCACACTCTGTTCTTTCTAGATCTTTCTCTCAATGTAGACATCTCTTTCCATGATGAACCTTTTGGAGTTGTCTTATAACCTTGCATTCCTGAGAAGAGTGCAGTCTATCAAAATTGGTCATCACACATATGTCTTGTCTGTAGTTATGTACAAACTTCTCCTGCTTCTGCTCTTCTCACTCAGCATGAGTTTGAGTAAGCTTCTCCAGGTAAATATGAAGTCCGTCTGCTCCTCATTTCTTATAGCACAATAGTATTCCATTACATTCATATACCACTACTTGTTTAGCCATTCACCAATTGATGGGTATACCCTTAATTTGCTCTTCTTTGCCACCACAAAAAGAGTTGCTATAAATATTTTTGTACATGTGGGTCTTCATCTCACTTCTGTGATCTCTTTGGGATATAGCCCTAGAAGTGGTATTGCTGGGTTAAAGGGTATGCAATTATTTGTAGCCCTTTGGACATAGTTCCAGATTGCTCTCCAGAATGGTTGAATCAGTTCACAACTCCACCAACAATGCATTAGTGTTCCAATTTTTCCACATCCTCTCCAGCATTTGTCATTTTCCTGTTTTGTCATCTTAGCCAAGCTGCCTAGTGAGATGTAGTACCTCAGAGTTGCTTTGATTTTCGCTTCTCTAATCAATACCAATTTAGACCATTTTTTCATATGCTTATAGATATTTTTAATTTCTTCCTCAGAAAACTGCCTGTTCATATCATTTGACCATTTATCAATTGGGGAATGAATTGTATTATAATAGATCTGACCCAATTATCTGTGTATTTTAGAAATAAGGCCTTTATCAGAGACACTGGTTATAAAAATTATTTCCTGATTTTCCATTTCCCTATGGCTGGCTCTCTGAAATCCTTAGCAACTTCAACAGCTCAGGCTAGCCCTCAGCTCTTATTGGCTCTCAGAAATCCTCAGTGACTCTAGCTGGCCCTCAGACTCATCAGAACTTTCAGCTGGTTCCCAGAATAAAGATCACTCCATCCATGTTTTCAAAATCAAAATCATTCTCTTCAGCCTGTACCGGGGCTTTCCTCTTCAGCCTCCCTGGTGGCAGCAGCTTCTGCCTCCACAGAGTTCACGCCTAGAAGATCTGACTCTCCCGGCCAGGGTCTTTCCTTATAAAAACACAGCATTATCTTCCTGTTTCAGCCAACCCTTTGCTGTTACATCAGCAACAGGAGATTGGAGTTCATACCTTCTGTTTTCTTTAACAGAGGCCTAATCTGAACTAGGTGCTAAGTACCTTTTAGCTTAGCAATACAATAGGACTTCAAATCTCATTATTGTTACACAGTATTTTCTCTGTGACCTTGTAATTCTGGAATTTGGTTACTGTATTTCCTGGAGTTTTCAATTTGGGATCTCTTTCAGGAGGAGTCCAGTGAATTCTTTCAATAACTATTTTACCCTCTGATGCTAGAACCTCAGGACAATTTTCTTTGACAATCCCGTGGACCATGGCTTGGACCTTGAACCAGGCTGCTTTTTTCATCATGGATTTCCTGTAGACCAATCATTCTTAGGTTATCTGTCCTGGATCTGTTCTACAGGTCTGTTGTTTTTCCAGTGAGATAGTATACACTTTCTTCTAATTTTTCAATCTTCATGTTTTGTTTGATGGACTCTTGATGCATCATAAAGTCCTCAGCTTCAATTTGACTGATTCTAAATTTTAGTGAATTATTTTCCTCAATTAGTTTTTGAAGCTCCTTTTCCACATATTTAGTTTTCATTTTTAGGGAGGTATTTTCTGCAATTAGATTTTGAACCTCCTGTCCCAGTTCATAAATTCTACGTTTTAGGGATTTGTTTTCTTCAGTGAGATTTTTTTCCCAATTTTGTCACTGTGCGTTTAAATTTATCTTCTACCTCTTTAATTTGGCTTTTAAAATTTTTCTTGATTTCCTCCAAAATTGCTTTTGGGGCTTGAGACCAATTTATATTTCCTTCTATGGTCTCAGGTGTGAGTATAGAGTCCATGTTGTCCTCTGTATTTGATTATTGTTGTTCACTATAATATAATAAGATCATTTTTCTTGCTTTTGCTTTCTCAGCTTCTTTCTTACCCATTGTGATTGTGTATTCCCTGACTTTGCTGCTCAGGCTGGGAGCTAAGGGCCTGGTTGCTGACTTCGTGTGCTGTAGCCTCTGGGGGTCCATATAGAGGCCAAGGCCAGGACTCTCAGTGTTTCCCCTGAGTTACCCTGAGGCTTACAGAGTAACCTGTGGGGGAGGGGTGGTCTGAACAATTCAGGTTTCCACCTCTGTGCCCCTGGGCTACAGCTCAGGCAGGCTCAGCAGCTTGTGAGCAACAGAGCTGATATCTGCAGGTTCCCCTGGTGGTGCTAAGGCCCACCTAGGTTTGTGTTTTTAGTGCTTGCTAGCTCCACCCCCTTGTTGTTTGGGAGTTCCTGCTGGTGAGCTGAGCTATGGCTTGTTGGGAAGTCTCCCACCCTTCCCTTCACCCTGCTTACTGCCTCAGTTACACCATTTTTCAGTGACTCCTAAGCCTAAAGCTGTTTCCACTATTTCAGTAATTTACTCTGGGTGGGACATTTATCTCTGGTTTTCTGGGTCAGGGAGGGGGAATTGGAGCATCTAGGGTTTACTCTGCTATCTTGGCTTCTGGAAATTCAGGTAGATGATTTTTAAACTCCTATGCTGTGGGCTGATAGCCCCAGGAGTAGCTGCTGTAGGCTCTGTACTTTCTCTTACCCAGCTCTGACTGATCCTCCCACCCTATGGTGAGATGGCTATGCATCACACTTTGGGTGGGTGATTCTGCTGGCTGGGGCTCCTTCTCACTCTCTGTAGTCTGCTCTCAGGCCCATGATAGTACAGCCCCTGTGTGCTTGTGCTCCCCCTGCCCAGACCTAAGTGGGCACTTTCCTGGGCTGGGAATCTGCCACACTCCATCTCCCAATGGATTCTGTCACTTTAAAATCTGTTCAGATTCGCTTTTTAAAGTTTAGTGACAGAATTCATGAAGCACCTTAGAAAAGCTCCTGCTTCCATTCTGCCATCTTTGCTCCACCAATCAAGCTAAAATTAGAGGCTCTTATCCTTAAAAATCTGGACCTTAGATGGCAATTATATTTTTTTAGTTTTAGCAACTCGACACCATCTATGGATGTATGGAAAGACTGTTATCTTTTTCAAGTGAGAATAGAGACGATGAAATCACCTATCTTTTGAGTTACTAGTTAATATATAGTCATAGAATATTATGATTTAGAGTGGGAAGTAGGCCCAATTTCCCACTATTTTTTTTAACTTCACAGTCATTTCTAGATATAATTTTCTCACCCTTAACCACCCCATGAAATTTCCCTCCCCGCCCCCCGCCCAAAAAAGAATGAATACATGGCTTTCCTATAGTTACACAAGTAATTAGATTTTGAACTAAGATCTTGCTGGCTCCTAGAACAATGCTCTATACTCACTACTTCTTACTCACCACATGCTTCCTATTTGGAAAGTTCTTTACAAACCTTAATCCACTACACATAAATATAAATTATTATTTAATATAAAGTCATCAATCTAAGAAAGAATCCAGTTTAAATATTTGTATTGATGCCTCATTAACTCTAAAAATAGTCACGATGTCAGAAACATTAAAAAGCCCTTCTCCCCTGAAAACAAAACAAAAACAACATCGTCTAAAGCTTATATTCTTAACCTCTTTTTCTGTCACACACAATTTTGGCAGTTCAGTAAAACCTATCTATCCCTTCTCATAATAATTTTAAATGCATAAAATAAAATGCATTATTATATTGTAAATGAAACTAATTCTATTTAATTATAGTAATCAAAATACATCTAAGTTCATGGACAACAGTTTTCACAACCAGAAATAATTAATTCTGTTCTATGAAAATATGCATGTACATGCACATATAACTCAGAGTAGATCAGTTTTATTTTGAGACACTGGTTTTCTCATGATTAGTGGCAGCATTTATGGAATCTCTCTTTTTTTAATTAGAAAGATAGTTGTGTTCTTTGATATGACCTTCTTATACTCTTCATCATATTGTCTGCTCTGCATTTTGCCAGAATTCTAAATGGGTTTATGAAGTCTTTGAGTCAGCCAGGGGATTCTGATTTCATCTCTAGTTCACCCAGAAATAACCAATATCTATGTGCTTTATATTTTCTTCAACCCATATACGGATTTCAATATGACACGTTACTAAAACACTTTACTGACAGTGCACAGGAAGGTCAACTTCATAACTTCATCAAGATGTTGACCATTATCACATGATTGCACAGACTTATTCTGTTTGAGACAGTTTCCAGACAAGAAAAAAAATATGACTTTTGTCATTAGCTTTATGAGTAGTGTGTGTGTGTGTGTGTGTGTGTGTGTGTGTGTGTGTGTGTGTGTGTACAGTCAGTGGGTGCCTGTGTGGTATAATTTAAGAGAACCTAAGTTCAAACATAGCTAGGTGCAAAATATATACTCTTTTTTTGCCAGTATAGATTCATTCCTTTTGGCTAAATATTATTGCTCATTGGGATCCACTTTCAAAATGCAAGCACGCTTTTTAGGGTTAACATATCAAGTGCTTGCTAGATACTAATATTTTAGTATGAATTAGTGTATCTGATTACTTTTCTTTATGCCAAGAGGGATCATGGACAAATAGAAGTTCAAAGGAAATAAATAATAATAATAGTCTAAATTAATATAGTGCTTTAAAATTAGCAAGGAGTTGTTTGTTTGTTTGTTTAGTTCACAAGATCCCCATGAGGTAAGAACTACAATTATCATTTCCAATTTACAAGTAAGGAAACTGAGAATTGAAAAGATTAAATGACATACCCAGAATTACTCAGCTATATATGAAAGAGCAGGGATTAGAAAACAAGCCTGACTGTACCAATGACCTGCTTGGGTCAGGATTATTGAGCTCTCTATATTTTTGGTTAAAAGAGTACTTTTTGTTTTATCTTGGAGTCTTCAACATTTTGAAATCACAACACTTGATCAAAGTCTGAAAGACATCTCAAAAGATACTAACACAAAAAAGAGAAATGTAAAATAAAAAATTATATTTGATCCTAGAAACAATAGGGAGTCTTTAGAGTTTGTTGAATAGAGCAGTGATATTATCAGAGAATATGAATGGGGAGGGATCAGGCAAGAAGACTAATTATTAAAGTACTGCAATAGTCAAGTTGAGATGTAGTGATGACCTGAACTAGAATGGTGACTGTGAGTTAAGAACAGAGGATGGATATGAATTATGTGAAGGTGGAATCAACAAGATCTGGCAATTGATTTGATATCTGAATTTGGAATGGGGTAAAACAGGAGTCAAATATAATCCTAAGACTATGACAATTTGGGTGAATTGGAATGTGATGGTGTCCTTAATTGTAATAGGGGAGACTGGCAGATGACTAGTAATAACCTATTAACGCTTGCTCATCTTGTTTGACCCACTCTAACTGTTCAAACCAAAGCTCAAAGTGGATAGGCAAGGCTTTTATTCACCAGTCAGAGTTCCCTTCCTCCAAGAAGCACATGTTGTAGTCACCAAGTGATTTGGATGATGGGGTAGGGGTAAAATTTCCCCATTGTCAGCAGCATAAATTCTGTGGACAACAGCTAGCTACAGTTATAACTGTCCTGGTGGGTTAATACTTGGTTCAGAAAGGGGATGGTTTAGATTTTGCATGAAAGAGGGAGGAGGGAAGGGGAAGAGAGATGAAATATAAGGGTAGATTTGATTGTTTTCTAGACCGATATTTGGCTATTAAATGTAGTATAGGATGCAGCTGTCTTCTCACTCTCCTATTTAGTTCATCAAAAAGTCCATGAAGTTGGACTACACAACTTCAGGAATGATGTCATCTCTCTGACTTTGGAGTCACTTACTTTAATCTTTTGCATATCTTATGGTGTATGAAAACAACATGTTTTTGTTGTTCTTTAAAATATTATACATCTAGAGTGAAAATGTTCTAAAAATTCCAAGATGCCACTCACATCCTGAGAAAGTTATTTAAAGATGAGTCATCCACAAGGGTTTGGGGAAGCAGTATTTTAGTCATTTTAGGAACAATTATTGAACTCAGGGTTTATCCTTCATCTTGGTTCAACTTATGCCTGAGCCTGGAAACATGAACTGAATGTGGGGGAATCATCTTTAAAAAAGGAGAATTATGACTGAGAGTTATATCTAATATAAGGATTAGAACTATTAAGGGACAAACTAAAATAATGAAATCATTGAAAAAAGGATGCCCTATGTTTGGTTCCTTAATTTTTCAGTAAGAGCACATGCAACATATTCTTCAAAATCTTATTACTTCTAACTTTCCTCATTTCTTGCAAGTTCTCCATAATTAGTAACTTTCCTCAAATTTTCTCAAAAACCTTAGGCCCCAAGCTATTTGGAAGTTGAGACCCCAAATATGAGAAAGAGAGCATGTGAGCAGAAATGATGCATTTGCGTGTCTCCCCTGACAGAATTTACTCTTCTTGAAGGTAGGAACTGTTTCATTTTTGTCTTTGCATCAATAGCACCTAGCATAGGTCATGGCATTTAGTAGTTTCTTAAAAGTCATTTTTTGACTGATTAGAACAATCTTGCAGAATCAGCCTGAGAGCTAAGATTCTGATCTTCCAAAATCAAACTCAATTCCCAATCATCAGAAAAGGGTGCTCAGATCTGGACACAGAATATTGCACTAGGATTAAGTGTATTGTAGATTTCTCTACAAGGAAGAACTCATACTAGACCAATTTATATATCAGTATCAACTGTAATAAGGGCTGAAAAGTGTGGGGGTGGGGAGGGGGGAGTGGGGTATTGTGTGGTTCAGATGGGGTGTTTATAGGTTGAGTGTTTGCAATTCAGATATTATAGATGAACATTTGTTAAATTTAACTTGAGTAAAAACTATCATATTTACTTCTCCTAAATGGTATTAATGTAATATATTTTTCATTGCAATGTCGTAGCCTTCAAAATTCTGTACTGTGGATGCATAGAAATGTGTAAGGGTCTTTTGGCATGGCCCCTGTCTGTTAGCATTCACTAGTGTGATTATCATATATGTTTTGGAGCTATGTTTGTATCATTCTCTTTTCAAACAAGAAGCTCAAGGAAGGTAAGGATCATTCCGCAGCATTAAGTCCTAGCATAATGTGTGGAAGGAAGGAAGGTTGAAAGAAAGGGAGGAAGGAGCATATTTATATAGTGCCCACTGTGTGCCAGGCATGGTACTAAGCATTTTACAAGTATTATTTCATTTGATCCTCATGACAATCTGTGAGGTAAGTGGTGTTATCGTGCTCATATTTCAGTTAAGGAAACTAAGGCAGAAAGAAGTTAAGTGACTTGCTTATGATCACATAACTAAGAAATGTCCAAGGTTGGATTTGAAATTATCTTTTAGTCCTACTTGTGTGGGTTGGTGTATTGTGCATTAATAGCATAGGAAATTGACTAAGCTGCCAAGACCTGCTCAGAAAATGATTCCCACTCTTGAGATAAACTCATTCTTAAAGAGGGAGGGGGAATAAGACAAGTTACCAGGGAAGTTAAAGCATTATCTTTTTTTTTTTCCAGTCAAAGTAGTGAGATGTATTTGTAACACCAATAGAAGCAGGCTAGGTTCTAAGTGAATCTGTGGTATCATAGTACCAATGGAAGTGGGTAGAGTTCCTTTCAATTCTTCAAATTTGATGAGGATGGTACTTATATACAAAAAAGGGAAAAAGAGTCAGTGAAAAGATCTGAATGGGATTAAGGAATGGTAAGTAGTCATGGGCAAACAATAAAAGGAATTAAGTGATCTGAGAGCCACAGTGCTAGGGTTGTTAAAAAGATTATTGAGTATTTAGGTGGGCTGGGACGAGTCAGATGCCTTGCACAAGATGGCACGGACTGGACTATGTGGGACTGGATTAGGGTCTTTTTCCTTTTAGGGAGTAAGAGGTGAAATTTTTTGGCTTCTGAAACTGCTTTCCTGCTCACAAGGGGTATAGAACTGTCTCTGCCTCAAGACAGTCTCAAGGTTAACTGGAACCAAGCATAGGTTGCAGCCAGGGCATGATGAGAGGACATGGACTGGTATCCACTGTTTGCTACCAACTGTAGGTGAATGGCCTGTAGTCTGGAAGACAAAAATATGGCAAGCAAGTCTGACAAGCAAGCACAAGATGTAGAGTCCAAATATAGGAAGAATTAAAAGTGATGTCAGAATGGAGGAAAACAAAGAAAGAAAGCAACAGCCCCTTCCTTAGTCATTCACGTTTGACAAACAGAATTGTCTAATCTTGTTACTTTCTCAAAAGTTTCTACTCTGATTCCAATTCCTTTAGGAGGATTAGATGCTATTGGGAGGTAACAACATGTTTGTAGGCAGAAGTTTTTCCACTCGAGTTCAAATAGTTATACAAATGAACTTTCCAGAGACTAATTTTTATGCCAGTAGAGCCATGACTGGGCTGGAGCTTTAAAATACTCACCAGATCTAGTTGGTTGATGAAATTACGAATCTATAATAAAAGAAAGGCACAAAGATGAGTGAATGATGAGAGAAAGATTAAATGAGACACTGTTTTATTGGGAACAAAACTATGGAATTGAGTAGGGCACTTGAGTGAGTACATAAGATTTTGTGATTGGACCTGAAAAACAGGTTGAGGAAACAGACAAACCCTATTTATTACTTTATTGACCAGGCTATTTTTTCAATGTTAGCAGACATCTCCTAAATATACATACACACAAAACTTTTAAAACTTAGAGAACTACTTCAAACACAGAATGTATGTGTTCCAATGTATATTCTGTAACTTAAAATCGTTAAGTGTTTCTACTTAACATCTGTGTGACCTCAGGCAAGTTATATAACCTCTCTGGGTCTCTGCTTCTTCATGTTTAAAATTAGTGTTGGGCTAAATAATCTCTAGCTCCCTTCTAATAGTAAATATATAGTCCTAAGATTCTATAAAATATAAAACTCTAGAAAAAGTTTCCAGCATGGGGGAGGCTACAGAAGAGTACTTATGCATTGATAGTTCATTACAATTCACCAAGTATTTATTAAGTGTACCCTATACCAGATTCTGAGGTTAAAATACTACATGCCTTCAGGGGGTTTATAGTCGCCTGAGGAGGGTGGATATCCGGGAGCAGAAGAGCTGAATAAGTTTGTGAATTAATTATAGGTTCCAAATCTAGATTTTGTATGATCTGTAATGTGTTGTTATAATTGAATGCATGAACATATGTGTGTACATGTATACAAACATACATGTGTGTGTATTCAAATGAATCCACGTCATTTCCAGTTTTAGGGCTCCACTGGTAGCCTCTTGATACTGGGAGAAAGCAAGTAAAACCCCCTGTATATTGCATGGATCCTTCATTAATTTTTTTTCAGTAGGCATGGACAAGATTCTCACAGAATGAGAAGACCTGTATTGGGGCTGCATTTGACATTGCTAGAGGTATTGTCTGTATCATCACTGAGGTTACAAGTATATTGGGGAAATTGAAGAGTTCCTCTAAAACTTTCCCCCCTAGGGAGGAGATTGTATGCCAAGTTTTTGCTTGAAGTGAATGGGTCTAGCAGAATTATAAACTCCAGGAAAAATTGATTGGATAATGGAAGCACCAGAGGACCCTTAACTCAAGTCACGCAGCTATATAGTTCTGTATGTATTACATGCTTCTTCAAAGGAATCTTTATTCTTTCTGGAGTCTTTCTATCTCCATAATAGATGTATTCGTGATGCATTTATGTGCATTACCCAGTACTAAAAATGAATCAGAGTAATGCTCTCCTTCACTTCTCCCCAGCAATGAGATAATACTTTGGGTAGGCAATGCCATTCTCTGTGAGTTTTGACAAACTTGAGATAATTTAATGGAGCAATAACGCCAAACCAGGATTGCAGGTCTTATGGCAAAATCAATCTTGAGGCAGTATTATTTACAAAGAATGGGCAAGAATCACTAATGTAAGTCAACAGAAATTTGTGTGGCTGTATTTTCTGGTGCAATTTCTCTCGGTGCTCCTTTTTGCCTAATGAAAAATTGATATAGCTCATCTGCCAGAAGGAGGATGGACCCACAGTTCCTTAGATATGAATGGACCAAGGTATGATGCTTCTCATTCCAGAGGACACCATTTCCACTGGCAAAATTAAAGGGAATTTTGGGCTCTCTCAAAATGTTGGTACTGGGTTGATAGCTTTCTCTCATAATCTATTTAAGACATATTTTATTAAATGTTTACTACATGCCCAATGCTATGCTATGCTATGCTTTCATAATGCCAAAATCAAAATTAAACAAGATTAAACTCCTTACTCTCCAAGGGCTTTTATGCTACCAACTCTGAATGTGTTTGTGGTTGTGTTTAACTAAGGACAACTGGCAAAAGATTCTGTCATCAAAGTAGAAATGGAGCGCAGTGAACAGACAAACCATCATTGTGTGGAGACCTTTCAAATTATTTTAATTAGGGTGCTTGATTGGAAGACTTTATTGAATTGTTTCTACTGTACTGGGCTTAGAAAGATAAGAGGGAAGTGTTCAGAGAAGGCCATTCTCCATGAGCAACAAGAAAAGAAACCATGTAACAACAGAAATATTGCTTTCATAATCCTTTCCTTCATACTTTCTTTTACACCATGGTGTAAAAAAAGGGAAATAGCTGCAGGAAAATCCAAATGAAAGCCATACAATTGTAGTTTAAAATAATAACACCAAATATTTCAACCTCATGCTCCTTGTATGAAGAGGACTTCTAACGTTAAAGCCCCCAGTAGTGCATTATTTGAAGTCCAGAGGACTTGGACCAAATTGAAACATGGACTAAATATCCCTGTGGTACCAAATGAGTTCACATTTGGACAAAAGAGTCATTCAACTCTTAGCCATGAGGCTGAAGCCATTTAAAAAGTATCAATGCATCCTGCCTCATCCAGACACAGTACAAGTTCTATTTACTCACATAAAAATTAAGCATGTACTTCTTTAACTCCTGTTCTCCTGTAATCTTTAAAATCAAAAATAGATTTCAATTTCATTAATGGGATGACAGAACACCAGATACTAAACTGATGTCCACTTTTATCAGCTACTGAATTAGAAATTGAAAATGCATTTTCTAAGTGCTTTAAAATTGTATTAGTAGAAACTTTCTTTTGTTCTTCCCTTCAAAACTCATTCTTAGTTTCCATTTATGTCAACCTATTTTTTTTATCATGCTCTCTGGCTTTCCTTTCTAACTCTCTTAAGCTTCTGTACCATTTTCTCATGCAAACTTCATGCCATTCACATATAAAATAACAGAATCATTTAAGTTCAATTGTTTCCTTTCTAATTTTCTTTACTCTCTTTATGAATATATACTATCTGACCTTTTAAGACTTTTGAATTGTGATACCAAACATTTGAATACATATGTTCTTTTGCTTATTAATTATTTTCTATATGAAACATTCTCTGATTTTTCAAAATGAAAGTGTATTCTCCATCCTCAATTATTTCTACAGCATCTTATACTTTGCCCTATACTATGTGATTTTGTGATAGACTTGGCTGTATACATACCACATCTTCCAGGAGAATGTAAATGTCTCAGATGCAAGAACTGTATCATTAAGAAAAAAGAAGAAAAGAAAACTTTATTAACCCTAGATCTAATAAGGTACAGCACAGTATAATAATGAGAAGTAACTTCTGTATAGGATATAAAGTTGGCTTTGAAGGTCAAATTCAATCATCAATCCCTTTATAGATGAGGAAATTGAGTTACACAGATTATAAGTACTTGCCAGGGCCACAAAGCAAGGAAGCATTTAAAAAGGAGTTGGATTCAGGTCTTGCTGACTCTAAAAGCAGTCCATTATTCACTATGTTACACTACTTTTTCTGCATAAATAGATAACTGACTTCAGACTCCAGAAATCAAGAATACCCAAGTTCAGTTTTTGCCTCTTGTGCATACCATTTTGTCATCATGGGCAAGACATTTAACCTTAAATGGCAGCTAGCCATGACAGAGCAGGTGTTGATCTGCTTTGGCAGAGGGAAGTCTCCTCTATAGGAACTACTTCCGCCAATAAGTTCATAGGTATTCCTCTGCCTACCAACCCAAACTGAACAACTCCTAGCAAATAGCTTTGTTCCTAGCAGCTATTTATTACATGCTTAATTAATATAATTGAATTTCCACGCTTAATGTATGATTTACATTCCTACTGTACTAAAATTGAAGCCATGTGATGTGATTTCTTAAAACTCTTCTCTTTTCTATTTTGAAACATGTTTATGTTTTCACTTACCCTCTCTTACCTTCTGGAAAAAGTAATTTTTCCTTAAGGCCAAACATGTGACCAGTAATATTAACAATTAATACTTATTAGGTGCTTTAAGGTTTTCAAAGCATGTTCTATCCAATAAAGCTCATGGTTTCCTTACAAAAACTCTTTCCTTTTACAAATGAGTAAGGTATGATCATATAAGCAGAAAATACTAGCAGTGGATTTGAACTGAGGTCTCTTGAATCTACTTCAAAGATTCTTTCCACCATACTTTGCTTCCTTTATTCCATATTTTTCTGCCTACTTTTGGGGCCTAGTTTTCTAAATGTATTATTAACATTTTAAGTTATTATTTTAACATTATTTGCTTTTTAGACTTAGAATTGTGAATTCTCTCCCTCCAACCCCTCCCCTGCTCATTGAGAAGGCAAGCAAATAAGGATGTAAAATCATGCAAAACATGTTTCTATATTAGCCGTATTTCCAAAAAAAGGAAGAAAAATAAAGAAAGTAGGAAAATTATACTACAAGTTGTACTCAGTTTATAGATTCTTTCTTTAGAAGTATATAGTATAGCATTTTTTTTGGACACTAGGCTTTGGAATTGTCTTGGATCATTGCATTGATTAGAAGAGCCAGGTTTTCATCCTTGCAAGTTGAACATCCCCTACCCCATCTCTTATATCTTCCCTTACCTAGTCCACTATTGGGTAAATTGTATTTTTATGCACAAATGTATATGCATGTGTTTCTTCCTTCCTTCTTTCCTTCCTTTCTTTCTTTCCTCTTTGAACCAACTCCAAAAAGAATGAGGTATAATCATTGCTTGCCACCATCACCCATTCTCCCTTCCCATCTAAAAACTCTTTCTTGAATACCTCTTTTATGTGAGAAATATGTTCCCATTCTACTACTTCCTTCCCCTTTCTGCTAATGCATCCCCTTCTCTCCTTCATTTTTTTTGGAGTCCATTACAACAAAATTGACAAACATTCATGACCACTGTCCTTGAAAACTCCTTTTAACTTCTTTAATAATGATGAAGTTCTTAGGAGCTGCATGTATCATCTCTACAAGAAAATGTAATCATTTATCTTTATTGAGTTCCATAGGATTACTCTTTCATGTTTACCTTTTTGTACTTGAGTCATACATTTAAATGTCAAATTTTCCATTCTACTCTGGTCTTTTCATCAGGAATGCTTGAAAGTCCTCTATTTCATTAATTATTCATTTTTCTCAGAACAGATTATGCTTATTTTGCTGGGTAGATGATTTTTAGTTGTAACTCTAGTTCCTTTGCCTGTCTTTATATCATATTCAAAGTCCTCCACTCCTTGAACATGGAAGACACTAAATTTTGTGTAATCCTGCTGTAATGTTAATGCAATAGGAAGATCTTCTGCCTTCCTTATTAAGCCTATGTGACCTGCTTTGGCTATGACTCAGCTCACATGAAGCCTGGGTCACATTAAGCTCAATTTGGGAGGAGCATGTCCAAGTAGGAGCTAGAGAGAGAGCTGGGAATAGAAAGCAAGGCAGAGCAGAGAGAGAAAAGCAAGCTATGAATGGACAGAGGGAGAAATTTGTTTAGGGGAACTTGTGTTTGTGGGGATGCCTAACAGAAAGAAGGCTTAATATGTTGGCACTCTCTGGATTAGTGATGAGTACCTTGTTAAATCTTATCTCCTGTTATGCTAATGACATTCTAAATAAATATTTGGAAGAATATTTGAGGAAGAGAGTTTATTATATTTTATATTATATTTTGCAAATCTACCCTGGAAATTTGAATGCATATTCATAGTACCTGCTATGGGTTATCACATTGGCATTACACCTGATTGTGGTCCCATGATGTTTGAATGGTTGCCTTCTGGCTGCTTGAAGTATTTTCTTTTTGATGTGGGAGTTACAAAAATTGGCTATTGTATCCCTGGGAGTTTTCATTTGGTAATCTCTTTCAGGAGGTAATCAATGGAAATTAAAAAGAAAATTATTTTCTCCTTTATTTCTAAAATATGAGGGGAGTTTTCTTTGATAATTACTTAAATATGATGTCAGAATCTTTATTAAACATAGCTTTTGGGTAGTCCAATAATTCTTAAATCATCTCTCCTGAATCTCTTTCCCTAGTTAGTTGTTTTTTCTGATGAAAAATTTCACATTTTTTCTATTCTTTCAACTCTGTTTTATTGTTATTGTTGTTGTTTTTGTTGTTTTATATCTGATGGAGTCATCAGTTTCTCCCTGCATAATTTGATTTTTTAAGGATTTCTTTTCTTCATAAAATTTATGTGCCCCTTTTACTACTTGACTGTTCTTTCAGGCACACATAATTATAAATTCTAATGCCTTTGATTCACTCTACATGTCCAACCACTTGCCCCTTTCATCCCATAACTTGACAAGTCCTATCAATTTTATCTCCACATTATTTTCATAACTCTCTCCCACTTACTACTCATTCTGTGGCTAACCTACTTCAGATCCTTGTATCACTTCATTTCACTAATTCTATAGTATACCACCCATTAAGTCATCTTCTTACTTTCAGCTTCCCTCATTCTTCTAACAGTTCTCCTCTGTCTAGTCACAATACTTTCACACCAATACCAAATCTTCCTTATGCTTAGATCTAATCACGTCCCTCAAATTCAAATCCCTTTATTGTCTACCAACTAATTATTGTATAAAGTCTAAAACACTTACCCTGATGGCTAAACCTCCTCTCTACCCCAACAATTCAATTTCCATCTAGCTTTCCAACTGTATCTCATCCTATTCCTACATCACATATCTTATATTTCAGGTATAAAATCTGTTGTATTTACAAGAACCTCACATTAGCCACTTAATCACTTCCTCCAGGAAATCTAACTTGAAAATGAAAAAGTGTCTCATATTTTGTCAACTCCAAGACTTTTTTTCACATTCTTTCCTACATTTGGAAAACAGTTTTCTTTTTCTCCTATGTCTCTTTCATTCAAAATTCTAGTCATATTTTTTTTTCTGTCACAAAACTTGCCACCTTCATAAAGTTTTATCTGAAGTGATCTTTACTTTCAGTGACCACTTATAGAATCTTTTTATATTTCTCATTGCTTCGACAAGTACTTACTAAATGAAACTTACATGCCAGGAACTTTGTTTCATTTCGTGAATACAAAGGCTAGAAAGAAATAGCTCTTGTATGCAAAGGCCCTCCCTAGTACTTGAGGACTCACAAAAGATATGAAGTCAGTATAAAGTAATTTTCATCTTTATGGGGCAGTGGCAGTATCAGCCAAAAGGATCAGACCTTGGTAAGAAGTCATAATAGTCTGAACCTTGCAAGAATCTAGGAATTCTAAGAAGAAGATGTGATGAGAAGGAGGAGTGAATGTATTCCAGGCTTGCAGTCCAGCCTGTGCAAAGGACAGGAGATGAGAGTTGGGATGTAGTGCCCTAAGCAATTCCTTTAGACTGTACTTTTCAGATAAAATGATGATCAGCACCTACACAGAAGAACTCACCTTTCCCGTGTGTGTGTGTGTGTGTGTGTGTGTGTGTGTGTGTGTGTGTGTGTGTGTGTGTGTGTGTGTGTGTGTGTGTGTGTGTGTGAGTCCTTGCCTTCATGCACTCACATTCAACCTCATTTTTACCTTTTACAAGCCAAAAATAAAAGAAACAATTTTGTTGTTGTTGTTGGACAGGTTGCAGTCTGCACCTTTGAAAAAGTCCCCAGATCATCTGAGATTGCAGAACAGTCAAAATATTGAAATATAGGAAATAAAATTAACTTTCTATAGACATATTGTGATGTGAGATAATGACTTGAAAACTCAACAAAGAAGAGGTCATTTTTTTTTCTTTTAAGCAGTGAAGTATTATTAATTCAACTACTGCTGTAAGTCATTGCTGTCTACTCAGGAGAGACAATATCATTCTCTTCATCTACAATTCAGCCACTTTCAAGTTATTCCTGCATTGATCGGCTAAGAGATATTCTTTTAAGATCAAGTTTTTAGACTCAATTCAAGGAGCAGCTGTGAATTTAAATGGATTAATTTCATCCAAAAGGAATACTAGTTATCCAGTAGATTGTGGAAGGCACCAGATTTTAGAGTCTAGGGTTTTCAAACGAAGAATTATGAACTCATAATCCTGAGACATTTTTAAACATTTGAAGACAAATAACCTGAAATTTCTAAATGAGAAAATTTCATGGAACGAATAATAGGTTCTTCTGATACCTTCCCCACTTCTCCTGTCCCAAATAAGTAAAAGAACGTAGGAATATATAATAAAAAAAAATCTCAATCTTATAAATACAATGTATGATACTATATAGAATATATTTTTTTCTTTGTTTGTTTGTTTTAGCAGAGCACAACCCAGGGTATTATGGAAGATGTCCAGGTTAGACAAAGCACAGCCCCTATTCCAAAGAAGCTTGGAGACAATGATAGGGCACTGACCCTTATTGGTATGCCATAAAAATATTTTTAAAATATGAATATAATAATGTTGATCTGGTATTAGTGAAAACCTCTACAAAATCATAATGCTATGCCTCATTATTGTACGTAGATTACCCTAAGTCCTTAAAGACTGTGACTGAAGCACAAATTCTGGCAGGTTCTACCCCATTAGAAGAGCTAGGTCTAGGAGAACATGAAAGTGGCAGAATGTGAAACTTTTCTAAGGATCAGACTAGCTAAGGACAAAATGCTTCATCGTTATCAGGTGGGACACTTAATACTGACTTTTTTGACCATGTCAAGCCATGAAACAGAAAAATAAAAAGTGGACTTCAAACCTGGACACCTTCCTCTTTTTTGGTGGTAACAGGGTGGTGAAATAGGGGCAGAAAACTCTAAGAATCTCAGAGGTTTTAGTACATCTATCAAGTTAACTTAGCTGTTGGAGCTCTAATGATAAGATCCTTGTCCAATGATGTGTGTGTGTGTGCGTGCGTGTGTGTGTGTATTATATTATATATATATATATATATATATATATATATATACATATATATAAATATATATATGTATATATATATGTATATAAAACTAGAGAAACTAAAGAGCATAAAACAATTTGACATTATCACAACACATGAAGTCTGAAGCCAAGGAAATGGTAACTAAATGAAAGGATGGTTCACAAAAAAAAAAGAAAGAAAGAAGAAAAGGAGTCATCTGAATTTATTCCTAAGAAAAGAAATCATATTTCATGAGACATCAACATTTATTTCAATATTCGTAAATATTTGTTAAAATACAAGACAGAATATAATTGAACCATAAGTACAATATTTATTGCAGACAACAAGGAAGATAAATTCTATAAATAAGCCAGTAAGATCATCCAGATTAAATACTTTGACACTCAGTAACTTCATCACAAAGTTGAAAATATGTAAGGAATATGAAACAAATTTTGTAAAATAAGATGCTGAAATATGGAACAATAGGCTTGTATACAACTGAGAAACCTTATGTCATATATCATAAATACTTTGACTGAGAAAAGCATTCTAGGGTGCTAAATATGGTGAGCACCAACAAGGAATGGCTTCTTACTGATGCAGGAGTCATTTTTGAATCAGCTGTCTATGTCCATCCAGACTATTGATTTTTATAGGAATGATAAAAATTAATAGAAAGAAAGAAGAAAAAAATTAAAATGAGTAAAGTATGGTATACAAGCAAAAATAGTTCAAACATGATATTTATATGTCATAAAGCAGACAATATGGACATATTAGGAGACTTTGATTTTGATATATGGAAATCCATCTTATATAAACCATTAATAAAAGGAAACCTTTAGACCTTGCCAAGAAATACTTAAACTAGAAAATATTTCACTTATTTGACAATCAGAGAGATAAGAAACACAAGGTTTCACATATAAAATCATTTGTAACATCTTATGGAGAAAAATGATGGAAAGGTATGAATTGTACAATCTCAGGAAATAGTATCAAGAAAAGTAACTAAAGTTATGCCAGGAGCATCTGAGGATGAAACGGGTAAGAAAACAAATACCTGAAATATGAAAGAGATCTGCGAAGGCTTCTAAAACAAATTCACCCTCATTTTGGTGGAGGCAGGAAAATTGAACTCTACCATCACAATCCTATATATGTCTATAAAGGATGTAGGAATGACAATGAAGAGAACAAAGGAAAAGCAACTGTAAATGTACACAAAGACGGGGTACTTTCTGGAAGGTAGAATTAACAGGATGTTGAAGGACCGATTTTCAAAGTAACTAAAAGAGGATCCTAAATATCAGTCAAAATATAAAAAAAAAATGACAGAAACATGCTTACCAAATGTATTTGCCACTGTCACAGAGAAGAGGACAAGTCACAGATAGAGCTCCTGCAATTGGGGGAAGGGAAATTTTAAAGCCTCCTATTTGCAGATTATAGCATGTTCATTAGATTGAATCTCAGAATATTACTAAGCCACTTATATGCGATCATAATCTTCGTAAGAGTACAACTTAATCATTCACAGTGTAGGAAAATGGTGGATGAAAAACTCGAATACACACACACAATACATATATGTATGTATATATACATGTGTATATGTATATGTATAATTTCTTGGACAGAGCCTGAAAAATGAGGCAGTCAGGTGGTACAATAGAATAAATGAAGGAGCTAAAAAGAATGGGGAAAGGGTCTGTAATTGCAAATAGACATGATTGTAAGTACAGAATCAGAAGTAGACTTGGAAGAGGAATGCAGAATGACTGACCTGGGCCCTTCCTTAAAATGTGGGAAGTCAAGATTTAGAGAGGATGGTTGCTCCATGATGAAAATGTCAGAGAAATTATAGGGTGAAAAGAACTGTAGCACAGTTATGAAGTCCACAAAAATCAGAAATTGATGATAAGAAGGCAAAATGAGACCTCACAAAGGTCTAAATAAATCAAAATTTTAAAATTACTAAGATAAGCTTGAGTTAATCATAATCATGTGCATTATATTCACAATGATTTCTAGTTCCTTTTAAACATCTTATGTAACTTAATGAGTTCAGTGACAGAAAGACTCTATATTTAAAATATCCACAGCAGAACTTTTATGATAGCAATGAAACAAAACAAAAATAACAAAAATAAAAATCAGATGAAGAAGTGAAAGTTGGAATAAAGGGAATGAATATAATGGATGAATATAAATGTAACTCCACTTTGCATCCCTTGCTGTGATTTAAATTAACTCCGAGGAAAAGAAAAATAACTCTGAGGAATATGTCCTACCCTGAGCAAACATCAAATCTAATCTCATCACCATTCTGTTAACTCAAGCTTTGAAGTAACTGGATTCTTCTAAAGTGATTTTAAAAGTATAATCTCCATTTTTTTTTTAGTATATCTGAGCTAGTTTTACAATTATCTCAAGTTTCTGACTATTCTGTTTTTGGTTTTCAATTCAAATAAATATGTTTTCATTAAATGTCTATCATGTGCAAATCTAGAAAGCTACTTCTATTTTCCACATTTCTTTACCTATTTAGACACTTTGCAAAAAGAAGGCAGTTTCATCCTTTTTGTCACCTTGATTTTAAAACCTTAGTTACTGTCATGTTTCATACATACAATAAAGGCACTGGAATAGAAGATATGTAAGGTTTTTTGGGTCTAAATTTTATATATCATCTGATGCGTTTTAATTCCCTGTGAGCATTTTTCAAACAGAAGCCTTGTTACTCTTAGATGTGTTTCTACTTGACCTTATTAAAAACACTCCAGATTCTTGGAGACAAATGATAGAAAGGAAGACTCTTGGTAAAATAAAACAAAGCATGTATTTGAGCCAAACAAGAAAATGTAAATTAGGTTCATTTCCCATGTAAACACCAATATGTCCTTTAATAGAGAGAGTTAGAAGAGTCTTTCCCTTTCCCAAGTAAAGTGTATGAGTTTGTTTTCACTTGGTGCCTCCTTAAAATGGACTTCAGAAATGACTTGCCATCAGGCTTCTAATACACCATATATCAAACAAGAGTTTTGCAAGAGTTCTGTTCATTTAATTCTACTTTCTTCAAAAAGCTAAACTAAAAATTTGTTAACACCCAAAACTTTGTCTTAGCAAATGCTTAAGTAGGTGCTTAATAAATTAAACTAATTGTCCTTATATTGAGCTGAAAAATCTCAATACATATGTATTTTATCGGATGTGATTAGGAGTGCAGGTAAAGAATGAATGGAGAGGTAGAGCCAACATGGCAGAGTAAAGGCATGGATATGCCTATACTTTCCCCCAAACCCCTCCATACCTTTAAAAAATTACTCTAAACTAATTCTAGAGCAGCAGAACTCACCACAAGATGTAGTGAAACAAATTTCCACCCCAAGATAATTTTGAAATTTGGCAGGAAAGTTCACCAGGGTGAGAGAAGAGCACAGGCAGGCTTAGGCCACACCAACTCACACCCAGCCCAACAAACCAAAAGCAGGCCTCAAGGTAACTGAATCACTGACAAGAGTGGTGGTTTCCAGCCCACAGACACCAAAGACAAATTATAAGGTTAGCGGGAAAAGGTCACACTTGGGTGAGGATGAAGGACATTCCAGCATGGGCTGTGCCAGCACAGTTCCAGCCCTGGTGAGCTAGGAGTAGATCTTGGAAACCATTACATTAGCCAGAGCAACTGCTACTTCCAGAGCTCTTGGCCCATGGAGAGGAGGGTATTGAGGTTAGAGGGAGATTAAAGGGTCTTTTTTTACTAGCACTAAGGCAGAACTCTTTTGCCTTGCCCATGTTCAGATACAGGTCACAGTCCTGGGTGGTAGTTCCAGGGTCAGAAGGAGCACTAGCATAACAGAGCTTAAGGCAGCAATGGAGGGGGACACACTCCTCACAGTTCCAAGGCAAAAAAGAATGCTTGTGGTCACTCACTGACCGGAGCACAGGCCAGGAGAGTAATAAACAACTCTCCTTAAATCATACAGCTTTGGAAGAACTGAAAACTTAGAGGTCTCTAGAAGTATCTCTGAAAACAGTTGCACAAAACCTCTGAAACTTGAGACAATGGACCCTCCAATCTGGAAGCAGAGTTCTACTTTAATAAAGAGTTAAAGGTCAAGTAATAACTGAGAAAATGAGGTAACAATGGGAGAAAAAAATCTTGGGAGTGTGCGT
>CM053583.1:141184183-141200721 GCA_028627135.1 Pseudochirops cupreus
GTAACAAAATTCATTTGGAAGAACAAGAAGTCCAGAATATCAAGGCAATTAATGAAAAGAAATGCTAGGGAAGGTGGCCTAGCCTTACCAGATTTTAATCTGTATTACAAAGCAGCAGTCATCAAAAGTGCTTGGTACTGGCTAAGGAACAGAGTAGTGGATCAATGAAATAAATTTGGTACAAAAGACTTAGTAGTCAATGATTGTAGTAATATACTGTTTGATAAGCCCAAAGACCCCAGATTCTGGGACAAGAATTCACTATTTGACAAAAACTGCTGGGAAAATTGGAATGTAGTATGGCAGAAACTGGTCATAGACCATCATCTAAAGCTGTACACAAAGTCAAGTCTAAATGGGTGCACAATCTAGGTATAAAGGCTGATACTGTAAATAACCTGAGGAAGCAAGAAAGAGTTTTCCTGTGAGATTGATGGAGTAGGGAATACTTTATGACCAAAGAAGAGTTAGAGAGCATTATAAAATGCGAAATGGATAACCTTGGTTACATTAAATTGAAAAGTTTCTGTACAAACAAAGCCAATGTAACCAAGATTAAGAGGGAAGGGGGAAATTGGGAAAGAATATTTTCAACCAGTGGCTCGGATAAAGGCCTCATTTCTAAAATATACAGGGAATTAAGTAAAATTTATAAAAACACAAGTCATTCCCCAAATGATACATGGTCAAAGGACATGAACAGCCAATTTTCAGAGGTAGAAATTAAAGATATCTTTCAGCATATAGAAAAATGCCCTAAGTCAGAATTAATTTGAGAAATGCAAATCAAAACAACTTTGAGGTATCACATCTCACCCACCAAATTGGCTAAGATCACAAAACTGGAAAATGACAAGTGCTGGAGAGGATGTGGAAAAATTGGAACACTAATTCATTGTTGGTGGAGTTGTGAACTGATACAACCATCTTGGAGAGCAATCTGGATCTATGCCCAAAGGACTGTCAATAATTGCATACCCTTTGACCCAGTAATACCATTTTAGAGGTTGTATCCCAAAGAGATCACAGAAGTGGGAAAAGGACCCATGTGTACAAAAATATTTGTTGCAGCTCTCTTTGTTCTGGCAAAAAAAAACTGGAAATTAAGGTGATGCTCATCAGTTGGGGAATGGCTCAACACGTTGTGGTATATGCAATATACCACATGTATATGGAATGTAATGGAATACTATTGTGCTATAAGAAATGGGAAGGAGATGGACTTTATAATTACCTGGAGAGGCTTAAATAAATTGATGCTAAGTGAGAAAAGCAGAGAAAGGAAAAATTTGTATACAATCACAGACACATTGTATGTGTGAAGACCAGCCTTGATAAACTGGACTCTTCTCAGCAACGCACAGCTATAAGACAACTCTAAAAGTCTCAGGATGGAAGGAGAGATCTATATTCAGAGAAGGATCTGGAAAGACCAGAGTTTAAATGGAGACTGAAGCAATACATGCTATCATTCTTTTTCATGTTTGGTTTTGTTTCTTTTTTTCCCATTGTTCACTCTAGTGGTTACAACCCTTCTATACAACCAGAATATTGTACAATGTGAAAGTATTTGCAGATCCTATACATGATTGCATGCCACCATGGAGGCGGTTAGGGGGGAAGGGAGGGGAGAAAATTTGAAACTCAAGGGATTGTGGAACTGAATCTTGTAAACTAAAAGTAAATAAACAAGTCAATGAACAAAAATGAAGTTAGAGATTCTGGATAAACCTATAGCTCCAAGGAGTCATCTGCTGTGAGGTAATAATTGAATCCATGATCACAAATTAGAGGTTATAATAGAAAAGAGGAAAAGGCCAAGCTTAAAGTCTGGAGCCACATCTGCTGTTAGAAAGTATGAAAGAGATGAACATTGAGCAATAATGACTAAATAGTAGAAGAGAGAGAAGACCCAAGGAAGAGAAGGGTCACTAAAAACTAGGGAGGAGAGAGTATGCAGGAGTGGGGTGTGATCATTATATCATATGCTGCCTAAATCTTCTCTTACACCTTCATATTGATCTTCTTCTTCCTTATCCTTTTACTAATAGATTGTTAGCATTTGCAAAATGCTTTGCACATATTATCTTGTTTGATCCTAACTACCCACACCTGTGGGATAAGCATAATTATTTTTTGATTTTTTCATTGAGGAAACTGTGACTGGGGAACTTTAAGTGCCTTCTGAGGGACATAGAGCTAATAAATGCTAGAAGTAGAATTCAAACTCACATCTTCCTAACTCCAGGTCCATCAGTCTATACATTTTATTGCTTAGCTACCTTTCCACCAACTCAGTAAAAATATGATGCCCTTTCACCTATCTGATAACATGTCTCTCTCTCTCTCTCTCTCTCTCTCTCTCTCTCTCTCTCTCTCTGTATATATATATATATATATATATATATATATATATATATATATATATATACATACATATATATTTATCAAATACATTGATCATTTAATCACTTCTTATTTTTATTCCATTCTTGCTTCCAACTATAAGACAAGACTATTCTTAGAGATATTTCCCAGCACAATTAGAGCTATCCAAAGAGGAACTAGTTGCTCTGGGAGGTAGTGTGTTCATCCTTACTGGAAAATTTTTAGCAAAATATGATTGACTTATTGGGATACTGGAGAGGTTATTTTCAGTCTGGGAAAAGTCAATTATGTCGGGGGCAGTGCCAAGATGGCAGCATAGTAGCAGCAAGATACTGCAGCTCCCATATAGACACCTCAGATACCCATAAAATATGACTCTAAACAAATTTTAGGGCTCTAAAACTCACACAAATACACCTCTTGCTGAAGGCAACTTGACAGGAAGAGATCAACAGAGCTCTGGGAGCCCAAAGCAGCCCAGTGTGAAACCTTGTTGTAGCCCTGGGGGCAGGAGGACAAGGCAAGCCGAGCCACAGCTGGAGCTTCAGGAGAGTAGATCAGCAGCAGCTGTGGCAGTTTCCAGAATTATCAAGCCATAAGAAAAAAGGACTAAGTGAAAGGCCAGTGTATATCAGCTAAAATTGGGGGAGAAAAGCAGGTACGGCCAAACTGCCTCCAGGGCAAGGAAGCAGCAGAAGCAGAGGCCCTGCAGCTGCCTCCATGTAGCTGCTTCAGAGCTCAAGGCCTGAAGACTGCAGGGAGGCCAAGCAATCATTCAGAGGCCAAGTGCTATTTCATTGAGTGGCCTGGATCCGGATCATGGTCTTGGGTGGTGATCCTGGGGTGTGTTTTCAGTGAGCCAAAACTGGTGGAGGCTGCAAAAAAATGACATCCCCCTAATAGCTCTGGCAGCTGGGAAAAATTCAGTGATTTGGGACAGAGCTTTCCCTTCTGGAAGCAGAGTTCCACTGAGCTAAAAAATCATTGACTGGCCAAACATGAGCAGGCAAAGGAATCAAAGTAAGAACAGCAACCAAACTCTAGATTCCTTCTTCAGGGAAAAGAAAGAACAATTATGGAATGGGAAGAAGACAACACACTCAGAACTGCTGCACTAAAAGCTTCCAAGAAACATGAAGACTGCCTAAAAGCCACAGATCAGCTTAAGAAGGATTATGAAAACCAAATGAGGGAAGTAGAGGAAAAATTGGGAAGAGAAATAAGTATGATGCAAGAAAATCATGAAAAGTGAGCCAACAACCTGACTGAAGAAAATAACACCTTAAAAAATAGATTAACTCAAGTGGCAAAAGTGGCCCAAAAAGCCAAGGAGGAGAAGAATGCCTTAAAAAGTTGACTTTGCCAGATAGAAAAGAATCTCAAAAGCTTTCTGAAGAGTATCATTCCTTCAGAATTAGAGTGGAGCAAATGGAAGCAAATGACTTTATGAGAAATCAAGATACTATTAAACAGATCCAAACAAATGAAAAAATAGAAGGCAATATGAAATATCTCCTTGAAAAGATGACCTGGAAAACAGATCCAGGAGAGAAAATTTAAAAATTATTGGACTACCTGAAAGCCATGATAAAAAAAGACCTTAGAAAGCATCCTTCACTAAATTCTCAAGGAAAATTGCGCTGATATTTTAGAACCAGAGGGCAAAATAGAACTTGAAAGAATTCACCAATCCCCTCTTGAAAAATATCTCCAAAAGAAAACTCCTAGAAATATTATAGCCACGTTCCAGATTCCCCAGATCAAGGAGAAAATATTACAAGCTGACAAGAAGAAACAATTTGAATACTGTGGAAACACAATTAGGATAACCCAGGATCTAGGAGCTTCTACATTAAGGTATTGACAGGCCTGGAATATGATATTCTGGAGATCAAGGGAGCTAGGATTAAGAGCAAGAATCACTTACCCAGCAAAACTGAGTACCGTGTTCCAGGGGAAAATATGGTCATTCAATGAGGTGGAGGACTTTCAAACATTCTTCCTGAAAAAACCAAACTGAAAAGAAAATTTGATGCTCCAACACAAGAAGCATGAGAAGGTAAACATGGAAAAGAAATCATAAGGAACTTATCAAAGTTGAACTATTCACATGCCAACATGGAAAAGTGATCATTTTAACTTATGAAACTTTTCTTAGTATGAGGATAGGTGAAGGGAATACAAATATATATATATATATATACGTATACATACACATATGTCTATGTAGGAGAGTTTATATATGCATACAAACACATATCTGAGTATGTATATATATGAATACATAGAGGGCACAAGATCGGTTGAATAGGAAGGGACAATACTCTAAAAGTTGAAATTCTGAGGTAGGAGCAGATTAAAATGAGAGTAGACAGGGAGAGATAAAATGGGGTTAATCATTTCATAGAAGAGGCAAAGGATAATTGTTACAACAGAGGGGAAGAACAGGAAGGGAAAAGTGAAAGGGTCAACCTTACTCTCATTGAATTTGGCTTAGGGAAGGAAAGACATAAACTCTAAACTGGGTGTCTTGCCACACGGGAGAGCAGGTGGGATGGGGATGAGAGGTGGGATGACGGAGGGGTGGGCCGGGTGCAGGACAGGGTTGATGGAAATACACATTTCTTTAAAGGCACAGGGATAGGGACAGGGTAGAGAATAGAACAAGGGGAGTGTGCTTGTGATAGGAAGGAGAGACATATAATCAATCTTTCACAATATGCCTACTGTGGAGAGGTTCTATGTAATTACACATATACAGCTTGTATTTAATTGCTTGTCCTTCCAGTAGGGGTGGGTGACTAGGGAGGAAGGGCAAGAAGCTAGAATTTAAAGTTCTATAATCAAATGTTAAAAAAAATTAAAAATACATACACACACACAATTATTATTATTATTAACTACATCTAACCGGGAATTAAGATACACAGGCACTGTGGTAGGGAGATCCATCCTGCCCTACTGGAAAGTCAGAGGGGCGAGGGGGAGGATAGAGAAGAGAGTAGATTTGGGGAGGGGTTATACAGTGGGATGGCAGTTTCGAGGTGTTTGGTAGGGGGAAGATGGGGAGAAATTTGTAACTCAAAATCTTATGGAAATAAATGATGTAAACAAGATAAATTAATTTATAATTAAAAGAAAAAGTAATCACTAGTACTAAAAGCTTATTAGAGTCTGGCCAACAGACTTTTTCATCCACATAAATTCACATTTATAGTCTTGTTAAGGAAATCTTATTAGAGCTATTGTAGGTATCTTTATGAAAATGAGTAACTGAGGCTTAAAGAAAGCATCGCGAAGTCATCACAATTTTCCACTTCACTGGGGCCATCATCTCCACTTCTTCCTCCGCAGGTAGTGGGGACCTCTGGATCCCATTATCCCCTGTACTTTGATAAGCCAGCTTGGCCTTATCTTGCTTGATTCCAGATGTCTACTCACAGTTCCTCAACATCTCCAACCATATCATCTAACTCCTCCCCTCCATTTCTAGTTCCCTTTTCTGTGTTATCTTTCACCATTAGAATGTAAGTTCCTTGAGAGCAGGGCTTTCTCGTTTCCTTTTATTTGTATCCCCAGAGCTTAGCACAATGTTTGTTACATACTATACGTAATATAGATGCTCTGCTATCTAAAAAAAAAAGTTAAACATGTCTGTAGAGGTCCATTACAACTCTGAGATTATGGGCCTCTATAGTCTCTTAAATTTCCTTCTGACTTAATGCATTTCTTGCTTATATATGATTCCAGAACTTTCTATATCCTATTTTTTTAAATTATCTTTAAAAATATAGGATCCAGAAATAAACAAAATATTTCAGTTATTTTAACCAAAGCAGAACACAGAAGGATCAACCACCACTTGTCTCCCTCCTTTTACTCTAGGCTATGTCTTTTCTTATTTTTTTTAAAATTTTTTATGACCCAGTAATCTTTAAAACCTTCAGAACTTATAAGGAGCAGCATATTATAGCTGACTTTATCTGAAATGGAGCAGAAGCCTCAAGCATATTGACTTAAAAAGCACTAGGTAGATTTCATCATGTAAGCAGATTTATTAAGATGGGCTATTCCATTTTCAAATTTTCTGTCATGATCATCCCAGCACTTATGCAGCTACAATCTAAAGGGAAGTTAATTTGACACTCTATCAAAGTCAGAGGTTATAGTACTAAAAGGACAAAATCTAGGAAATTAAATATCCAACAGAAATAAGAGAGCCTTAGAAAAGCATCATTACCACTGCAGGTACATAGTATAACAATATCTGGAGAGAAAACACAGACATGTATGCTTTACTTTATAATACATCATGATGGATATAGAATACATAACATCACTGATAGATATATGTCATAAAAAAGCATAGGAGATGCAATCACTTTAACATACGTTCTAGATAGAAATAGATATCATTAAATCTCTAATCTTTATCTCAGTGAGCATTAGACTTGGATGTGGGTGACTTGTATTACTACAGTATATGTGAGACCTTGGGCAATTCTATTCTCTTCAATTCAGCAAACATTTATTAAATGTTTTTTAAATGCCTCTACTACTTTATAGGCACTCTGATAGAAGCTCCTATTACAAAGACAGAAATGAAAAAAAAATAAACAAAAAAGACTCATCTAGGAGTTTATAGTTCAATGACTGAAAAATAAATAAATATATACTATCTGTAAAATAATTACATATTGGGCAGGTGAAACAGAATCCCAAAAACTAGGTGAATTGGGAAAATTTTCATATATAAGAGATGGTACTTGTGCTAAGCTTTGAAGAAAGTCAGGAGTTTCTAAAATTAGAAGTGAAGAGGTACATTCTATTTGGGCATTGGGGAGAGGGGGTGTAGTCAGATGACGTAGATTCAAATCCTACTATTAAAAATTATTAGATGTGTGACCTTGGGCAACACACATAAACTCTATACGTCTCAGATTCCTCATCTAGAACATGATGGGGTTGGACTACCTGGTCTCTGAGGTCCCTTATATCTCTGAGCCCGAGAGTTTGTCTTTTATCTTAGTGGTAATACAGGAACACTTAAGCTTCTTTATTAAAAGTCTGCCATAAGCAGACAAACATAAGAAAAAACATAAAGAATGCATGTATATATTCTATACTTAATAAATACTTAATGGAATTATTAAAATGGGAAAATATCTATCATTTTTTTAGAATTCTGAATTTTCAAATGTTTCCATTCATTTGTTTATTTTTTCTTTTCTTGTCTCTATGGTAAATGTAGTACAAGAATCACTAGTTATTCCCTAGAGTAAATGAAATAAAGAAAATAAAAGATGTAGTGTCAGTGAGTCTTCTCCATAAGAAATAGACTCTTTATAGATATGAAATATAACTTAGTCCCCTAGAAAACACCAAGATTGGAAAGGACTTCATGATTATCCTATCACAATGAAGTTAATAAAAGTCATATGTGATTTAAATATTTAATGTTTTAATCTATTTATTTAGTTTTCTCTGAAGTTTAGTTTTTGTTTTGTTTTTTTAATAAATCAATTTATTTATTTTCTTGTTTACATCATTCATTTCCATAAAATTTTGAGTTACACATTTTCTCCCCATCTTTCCCCTACCCAACACCTCAAAACAGCCATCCCACTCTATAACCCCTCCCCCAATCTGCTCTCTCCTATATCCTCCTTCTAGCCCCTCTGACTTTCGGGTAGTACAGGATGATCTCCCTACCACAGTGCCTATATATCTTAATTCCCAGTTGGATGTAGTTAATAATAATAATAATAATAATAATTATTATTATTATTATTATTATTATTAATATAAATAAATACATATATATTTTTTAACATTTCATTATAGAATTTTAAATTCTAGATTCTTTCACTTCCTCCCTCATCGCCTACCCCTACTGGGAGAACAAGCAATTAAATACAGGCTGTACATGTGTAATTATGCATAACATCTTCACAGTGGGCACATTGTGAGAGACTGATTATATGTCCCTCCTTCCTTTCCCACCCCCACCTTTTTCTATTCTCTACCATGTCCTTGTCCCTGTACCTTTACAGAAGTATGTACTTCCAGCAACCCTCCCCCATACACTACACTCCCCTCCATCATCCCACCTCTCATCCCCAACCCCCCTACTCTCTTGTGTGGCAAGATACCCAGTTTAGAGTTTATGTCATCCCTTCTCTAAATTCAATGAGAGTAAGGTTGACCCTTTCCCTTTTGCCTTCCTGTTCTTCCCCTCCATTGTAGCAATTATCCCTACCCTATTGTATATGAGATGATTAACCCCATTCTGTCTCTCCCTGTCTCCTCTCATTCTAATCATCTCCCATCTCAGAATTTCACCTTTTAGGGTGTCCATCTCTTCCTATCAATTGATCCTGTGCCCTCTATGTATTCATATATACACATACTCATATATGTGTTCGTACACATATATAAACCCTCCTTTATAGACATATGTGTATGTATATGTATATATATACATTTCTATTCCCTTCACCTATCCTCAAACTGGGAAAAGTTTCATAAGTTATAATTATCATTTTTCCATGTTGGCATGTAAATAGTTCAACTTTGATAAGTTGCTTTATGATTTCTTTTCCATGTTTACCTTCTCATGCTTCTTGTATTTGAGTGTCAAATTTTCTTTTCAGTTCCATTTTTTTCAGCAAGAATGTTTGAAAGTCCTCCACCACATTGAATGACCATATTTTCCCATGGAACATTATACTCAATTTTGCTGGGTAGGTGATTCTTGGTTTTAATCCTAGCTCAGTTGACCTCTGGAATATCATATTCCAGGCCCTTCAATCCCTTCATTTAGAAGTTGCTGGGTCCTGGGTTACCCTAATTGTGTTTCCACTGTATTCAAATTGTTTCTTCTTGTCAACTTGTAATACTTTCTCCTTGATCTGGGGACTCTGGAACTTGGCTATAACATTCCTAGGATTTTTCTTTTGGGGATCTTTTTCAAGAGGTGATCAGTGAATTCTTTCAAGTTCTATTTTGCCCTCTGGTTCTAAAATATCAGGGCAATTTTCCTTGAGAATTTCTTGAAGGATGCTTTCTAAGTTATTTTTTTTCTGATCATGGCTTTCAGGTAGTCCAATAATTTTCAGATATTCTCTCCTGGATCAATTTTCCAGGTCAGTGTCTTTTTTCAAGGAGGTATTTCACATTGCCTTCTATTTTCTCATTTGTTTGCTTCTGTTTAATAGTATCTTGATTTCTCATAAAGTCATTTGCTTCCATTTGCTCCATTCTAATTCTGAAGGAATTATTCTTTTCAGAAAGCATTTGAGATTCTTTTTCCATCTCCCCAATTCGACTTTTTAAAGCATTCTCTTCATTGGCTTTTTGGGCTTCTTTTGCCACTTTATTTAATCTATTTTTAAGGTGTTATTTTCTTCTGTCAGGTTGTTGACTCTTTTTTTCATTATTTTCTTGCATCATTCTCATTTCTCTTCCCAATTTTTCCTCCACTTCTCTCATTTGGTTTTCATAATCCTTCTTAAGCTTATCTATGCCTTGTAGGAAGTCTTCATATTTCTTAGAATCTTTTCATGTGACATTTCTGACTGTGTAGTCTTCCTCCCATTCCATGCTTTCATCCTTCTTGTCCCCAAAGAAGGAATCTAAGGTTCGGGTGCTGTTCTTACTTTGCTTCCTTTGCCTACCCATGTTATTGCCAGTCAATTACTTGACTTTTTAGCTCTGGAACTCTGCTTCCAGAGGGGAAAGCTCTGTTCCAAATCACTGGAGTTTCACAGCTTCCAGAGCTATTGGGAGGCTGCCATTTTTTTGCAGCCCCCACCTGCTTTGGCTCACTGAAAACACACCCCAGGACCACCACCCAAGATCACAATCTGGATCCAGGCCACTCAACACAAGAGCTCTTAGCCTCTGAACAATTGCTTGGCCTCTCTGCAGTCTGCAGACCAAGAGCTCTAAAGCAGCCATGTAGAGCCAGCTGCAGGGCTGCTGTTTCTGCAGCTTCCTTGCCCTCGATGAAGTTCAGCCAGACCTGCTTTTCTCCTCCAAATTTAGTTGCGTTCCACTGACCTTTCACATTGTTCTTTTTTCTTATGGCTTGACTATTCTGGTATCTGCCACAGCTGCTGCCGAACCACTCTCCTGAAAGCTCCAGCTGTGGCTTTTCCTGGCTACCCTGGGCCCAAACCATTGTTTCAGGGTGGGCTGGTTTCGGCTCCTATTGTGCTGCAATGAGGGCTTCCTGCTGAGCTGCCTTCAACGAGAGATGTGTTTTTCTGTATTTTTGTTTGTTTTTGAGCCCTAAAATTTTTTAGAGTCATATGTTATGGATATTTGATGTGGCTTTGTGGGAGCTGCGGGACCTTGTTGCTTCTACACTGCCATCTTGGCTCCATACCCTGAAGTTTAGTTCTCATGAGAAATTATTCTTAGCAATTGCTTGGACTGAGTGGCCAGTGGAGCTCTTGATTGACATTATTCCTAGGCCATGTCCAACACATATTTGAAAATTCCTCTTCCATGCTAATTTCCTTTTTTTTTGCTCAAAAAGTTCTATTTGATGTGTTCATATGGAATTTAATTTCTCTTCCTTGAAAGCTATCTCATCAGAGATTTGAATGTGCTTTATTACACCTTCAAGGTCTCTTTATACATAATCTTATATTTCAATAACTAGTAAATACAATATTTATATCTGTTTAATTTTTCATGAAATTTAAAAAAACAAACCAAGAAAATGAAACTCTTAGAAAAAACATAACAAACCATCCAGTTGGAAAAATATAAAGTATTCCAGTAAGTAAAAGGTCCATTAAAGGAAAAGGCTTTAATTATACCACAGAATGAGACTTAAAAGAGTGAATCATTCCATTCAATAGATACTTCTTTCTCAAAAATCATTTGAAAAGATAAAATAAATATAATCTCTCCTGTAACTAATTTAAAAGATCCCAGAAGACTTTTAAAACACTTTATAAAAAAATCACCGTAGGGAAAGGCCACAGAAAATGCAAATAAGGGGCATGGAAATAGATGCTGAAAAGAATAACAAAAACAATCAATAATACATAATAGGAATATAAGGCCTTAAAGCTTTTTAAAGAATATTGCAAATAGCTCATTTTAGTCTCACAACAACCCTAGGAGGAGATACTTCTATCATTCCCTTTTACAGAGGAGAAAAATAAAACTATTTATAAGATTTTAAAAGTACTAGGAAATCTCCTGAGTAGAAAGTATTTGAGTTGGGTCTTGAACTTATTATTTCCTCCCTCCATGTCTACCTCTCTATCTATTGTGTCACTTCACAGCCTATTTTCTCAAACTGATCTCATTGTTACTAAAGGCTGTGTTGAACACTGTTTGTTTATTGGCGATTATAGTACCTGTCTTAAGGGAAAGACATCATCCCTGAAGTTGATGTAAAAAAAAAACAGATGAAAGAAGGTGAAATTGACAAAATATTTTTAATTCTTGGAATGGCATTAAGAATCTTAGACTTGTAATCAGAAAATAAGGATGGATCCTGTTTCTAATGCTTACTAGCTATGCAGTTGTGGGAAAAGCATATAATCTTTTTAAGGCTCAGTTTCCCCATCTGTAACAGGGATAACAATACCTATAATGTGCACCTTGCAGGGTTATTGTATGGATCTAATGAAATAATGCTATAAAATGCTTTGCAAACCTTAAAGTGTTGGGGAGGCTAGGTGGCCAGTGAACAGAGCACCAGCCCTGGAGTCAGGAGGACCTGAGTTCAAATTCAGCCTCAGACAGTTAACATGTGTTAGCCCTGTGACTTTGGGCAAGTCATTTTTAAGCCCAACTGCCCTGCCCTCCCTTCCAAAAAAGCAAAATACAAAACAAAACACCCTATTAACTAATAATAATCCTTGCTAACTGTAAAATTTTAACGTAAACCAAAGACAGAAAATAAAGAGTTTAAGCTTGAATCTGGGAACCAAATATAACCAGTAGATCAAGGTAAGACTCAACAAATACCTTGATCTTCTCCAGGCAGGATATAATGTGGATAGAGTCAATAAGGAGAAAGTTGAGACTCTGTGTGTCAAGCAACTTATACACATCCTGAAATAAAATCTCATTTGGAAGAATATTGAATAATTACACCTTCACAAGATCAGTCATAATGAATATTTTGTTGAATAGAAAAATAGAAAGCAAGCACTTTAGGAAGTATACAAACAAAACCCCATGTGCTATTACTGAAAGTCAGGCCCCAGTAACCCAAGGTAGTTATATTGAGGAAATTCATTAAGATGACATTTGCTCATCAAAAAGGAGGAAGATTGAACTGCTAAGTATTATTCGACTGCATGATAGACATAGACATGTCAGCCTTTACCAGAAATATTTCTGAAACAGACAGGTCTTCACAGAGTATTAATAAAAGCTGGTAATAGATACAAACCACTAGACTTATTAAATAAAAACAATTTTAGTTTACTTTAAGATGGAGCCCATGAAAGAGTTAAAGTTAAATAGTGGAACCCAACAGTCTTCCATGGACACCATCCACATGAACTCAACCAACAGTATATGAACCAAAAAGTTTTATGCGAATGGCTGGCTCATACGGATCTAAGTACAGAAATGGAATATATGGTAGCATTATAAGACTAGATCATAGCTACCAGAAATTATAGAAAAATTATCCTTAACTAACCTGTACTTATTGTTCAATGCAGATTTGTATGTGTGTGTGTGTGTGTGTGTGTGTGTGTGTGTGTGTGTGTGTGTGTGTGTGTGTGTTGTGTTAGAGATGGAAACAGTCCATCTTGTCACAGTGGCTGGAAAAATTTAGCATGTAAAATGCATAGCTACAAAGATATGATCAAGTAACCACAATTAGTATACCAGAAACTCTATCTTCAGAAAAAAGAACCCTGTTCTATAAATACAGATTATCAAATATCCTTGATAGTTCAACAAATAAACTAGGATGGCTTTGTAATCAAAACGATTTTCCCAATTACCCAGAAATAGCATTGACCACTTCAAACCCATAACAATAATCTTAACAGAAAGCATCATATGGAATACTCGTAACCTCCAAATGACTTGGCATGACTACATATTTTTGGTTAGTAATCTTGAATATTCAGTTTGAAATAGTTCAGAGAAGTAGATTTAAAAGGGATTTTGGGTTGTCTAGTCTAACACCTCATTTTACAGATGAAGAGACTGAGGAACACAGATGTTAAAATGATTGGCTAAATGTCACATAGACAGCAAATAACAGTCAAAATTTTAATGGAGTTCCTATACTTCTAAAATCAACGCTTCTCCAAAATTGTATTCTTTCTAATATTTTTGTATGTTACATATACATGTATATTATTTTTCTTTTTCTCCTCACTTGGATTTTTAATCTATTTTTTCCTACTTTCAGAGAAGTGAAATATTTTAGATACTTATTTGGCATCATGTGAAATAAACGTTGATTTTTAAATTTTTTTCCTCAGATACATGTTTTATTTTTTTCATTTTGAGGTCCAATTCCTCTCCCTTCTTCTCTCTCCTATACTGTTCTTGAGAAGGCAAGGAATTTGATATAGACTATACATATTTATCATAAAATTTTATCACATCAGCTACATTGAAAAGAAAAATAGACCCCTCCCCCCAGAAATCCCCAAGAAAAATAAATTTTAAAGAAAAAGTATGCTTCAATCTCCTTTCAGTGTACATTATTTTCTTGTTTGCTGTTTGTTATTATTGCTGGGGTTTTTTTTTTGTTTTTTTTATTGTTTTTTTTTGTTATTTTTTTATTTTTTTATTTTATTTTATTTTATTTAGTGGAAATTGATTGCATTTTTCATCATGAGTCCTTAAGAATTGTCTTGGACCATTATATTGAGAGTAACTGTTATTCACAGGTGTTCACTATATGCTATTGCTGTTAGTGTTTACAATATTCTCCTGGTTCTGCTCACTTTACTTTGTATGAGTTCATATAAATCTTCCCAGGATTTTCTGAAAATAGCCCTTCCCTTTGTCATTTTTTTCATAGCACAAGGGTATTCCATCAAAATCATATAAAACTATTTGTTTAAATAGTCACCAATTGATGACATCCCTTACATTTTTAATTCTTTGCCACCCCATCTTTCTCAATTTAAAGTGCTATAAATATTTTTTATACATATAGCACCTTTTCCTTTTTCTTTCATCTCTTTGGGATACAAACCTAGTAGTGGTATTTACTGGATCAAAGAGTATAAACAGTTTTAAATCCCTTTGGGCTTAATTCCACATTGCTCTCCAGAGAGGTCAGATCAATTTACAACTTCAGAATAATGCATTAGGGCTCCAATTTTCCCACATCTCTTCCAACATTCGTCATTTTCCTTTTCTGACATATTAGTCAATCTGTTAGGTATGAGGTAATACCTCAGATTTCTTTTAATTTGCATTTCTCTAAATAATAGTGATGTAGAGTGTTTTTTTTTTTTAAGAACTGTAATAGCTTTGATTTCCTCTCCTGAAAACTGCCCGTTCTTATCCTTTGACATATGTAGCAATTGGGGAATGACTTCTATCCTTATAAATTTGATTCTGTTTCCTAAATATTTTAGAAATAAGGGGTTTTTCAGAGAAACTAGCAGTATATTTTCCCTTCTCATCTTGGTTGCATTGGTTTTGTTTGTGCAAAAACTTTTTGATGTAATGTAATCAAAATTATCCATTCTTCGCTTATCCACAGATTTGATAGGTAAAATTTCCCATGTTCCCCTAATTTGCATATGCTATCACCCTTCATGTCTAAATCATGAATCCATTTTGAACTTATCTAAATATATCATATGAGATATTGTTCTATAACTAGTTTCTTTCAAACTGCTTTCCATTTTTCCCAGTAATTTTTGGTCAAACAGTGATTTTTTATGCCCAAATCTTGCATCTTTTGATTTCTCAAACAATAGGTTATAGTGGTTTATTAATGTGAATTCTGTACTTAACCTTTTCTTCTGATCCACCACTCAATTTGTTAACAGTACCAGATTGTTTTGATGATTACCACTTTCTAATACAGTTTGAGATCTGGTATTGCTGGGCCATTTTTTTTTCACATTGATCTCTTGACTTTCTTGTTCTTGACTTTTTGTTCTTCCAGATGAATTATGATACTAATTTTCTAGCTTTCTAAAATATTTTAATTTGATTGGTATGGCACTAGATAAGTAAATTTATTTAGGTGTAATTGTCATTTTTTTAATGCCAGTTTGGCCTAACCTTGAAAAATTAATGTTTCTCAGTTTCTTTAGATCTATCTTTATTTGCATAAAATGTGTTTTGTAATTGTGTTCATACAGTTTCTAGGTCTGACTTGGCAGGCAAACTCTCAGCTTTCTTAGTTTAAACTTTTTTAAATGAAAATTATGCAACTCTTTTGTGTTTTCAGAGTCCCACAAAATTTAGTGCTAATTTCTGTCTATTTATTTCCTTCAGAAAATTTTTTCCATTGTTACCTAAGAAGAAAGATGTTAAAAACAAGCTTTTCCTCTCAAAGGTCTAATGCTGATAAATATCAATTTAAGAAACTTCAAAGGAAATAAACATTCACATTAATGTCCATATATGTGAAATATGTGATGTCAAGGAGAAAAATAATATTACTTGAACTAGAAAACCAGTTTTGTTATTTAAAAAAAATTATTATGTTAAGTGAATTTTTTCTACTTTTTGACAAGAATTTAAGACATTTAAATCAGCAAAAATACTTTCATAAGTTTATTAATGTCAACTTAATTAACATTTGGCAAAAGTGAAGTTAATCAAAGGACATATTAAAGAAAACAGAATTTTGATAATATTTGAGCATCTTAAACATTCTTTTAAAGTCAGGATTACATTATGGCAAGACTTAATTTGAAGGAAAAAATTACTCTGATCTTGATTTATTATGGGAAAAGTCACTTTGAATCACAAGATTACCTCTCTAAGAAATTCTCCAAGAATGCTTTTTGGGCTGGAGACCAGTTCACATTTCCTTCTGTGGTCTCCAGTGTGTGTGTAGAGTCTGTGTTGCCTTCTGAGTTTGGTGGTTCTTGCTCACTATAGAATGATTTGATGGTTCTAGCCTTTGTAGTTTCCTTCTTCCCCATTGTGGTTGCCTATATCCTGTATTTTTAGAG
>CM053583.1:141201221-141232786 GCA_028627135.1 Pseudochirops cupreus
AGATATACACACAGAGAAAATAAAAGATGGGAGCAGAATTTATTATGTAAAAAGAAATAGGTATAGTAGTCATGATTTCAGACAAATCTGATGTTAAAAAGATTTAATCAAAGGTGAAATATAGGGAAACTATACTATATGTCAATATTATTTTAGACCATTTAAAATAGCTAGATAACATAAAGTATTTGAACATATACCTACTGAAACAAAGGAACTATATGAACATAAATATAAAACATTTTAATACAAATAAACTTGCATCTAAATAATTGAAGTAATATTTATTGTTCATGGGTAGGTGAAGGCAATATAATTTTTAAAATGACAGTCTTACCTAACTAATCTATTTATTCAATGTCATCACAAATTACTCAAAAAAAACTGTTAGAAAAAATAATAACAAAGATCATTTGGAACTGCAAAATGTCAAGAATTCCAAAGAAACCAGGAAAAAATACTTAAAGAATGTAAATTCAGAAGTATAAGACTTTAAAATATATTATAAGGGAGAAGATTGTTGAAGTTTATAAAGTATAAATTTAAGTAATTTTAAATTAAAATTTTCTAATATAAAAAGCATGTAGTCAAGAAGAGAAGGAATACAGAAAATTGGGGAAGGGGAAACTTTCATAGACAATCTCTCAGATAGGATGTGATACACCATTTTGGTGGTATAGAAAATGGTGAAGTGGTGAATTTAGAAAAACATGGAGAGAATTGGAATTAAAGTAAGATGCTACCTACCTTCAGAAAAACAGATGATAGGTGAAAATAAACATAGTATGTTGTTACATATATGTGTATGAGTATATATGTGTATATTTATACATATCTATGTCTCTGATATGTGTGTATATACACACACAGACATAAATGCATATGCATACATGCACTACACACACAAATATATGTACACATATGTAACATATATATACATATATATATACACATACATACACATATATACATATGCTTAATTGAAGCCTTTTTGGGGGGTGGGGAGGAGAAAATTAAAGAATGTACAGCAGAGAAGAAAAGTCAAGATGACTGGTCATGGTCTGGGCAGGATGTAATGGATGATCTTGGTATTTTCAACATCTGACCAAGCTCTGTGGGCTCCATAACAGCTTCTTCAATTGTCTTCATGACCACTGGAACAAATTGTTCTCATCCACCCACACATCTTGGGGTAGACATCTCCCCAACCCACTGAAATGTTTGAGGAGGCACCGTTAACCTTTTTTTAGTATCATGGACACTTTGATGGCCAGCGAAACCACAAATTAAATACAGGAGTTTAGAAAGAAATTTAATTTCATTGAAATAGTAGAGTGGTCATAGCTAGCTAGCTAGTGTATATTATGTATGTGTGTGTATACACACATGTATGATGTGCATATATATGATGTGTACATATATATGATTTATTTGTGTATATGGTAAGAGTTATATCAATCTGATAGAGGTATAGATACAATTTAGAGAATTACTTCACTCTCAGAGAGATTGTGACTTGTCTAGGATAATGCAAGTAACATAACAGGCATGATCTGAATCCAGGTCTTCCTCCTTTCAAATTCAGCTTTCTATCCACTGTACAGTGCTACTCCTCATCGTAATTCTTGTAAATACCACTCCCCAAAACATTTACACTCCAAGCTGAGAAGAACTCAGATGCAGAATAATGGGTTCAATAAATATTTTTGAATTAAGATTTTGATGTAATCTCTGACTTAGAAAAACACATTTTATGCTTAAGTGTTAATTATTCCTCCTAAATTCAGTGAGACATATTTCATATATAGGTATATTAACTTCATTCTAATTACACTGTTTGATTCATTATATTGCCACAAATTCCATACATGGGAGGCTACTTATAAATCTGAATTATTTTTATTCATGTGTAATGTACAAAAATGAATAATTACAAAAGTTTAATAAAGAAGATGGTCTTAAAACATGGAACTTTGTGACAAGTAATGAAATTAAGCAAAGTAATTGGGAAAATATTATAATGAAAATGGATTTGCTCTGCTTGTATTATTAGACATCCTACCAGCTTTATGAATTAATCTTTTTATATAATATATTCTCCCATTAGCTGTCCCAAATTTTTATGTTTTCTGTCTCCATCCTGCATTGTATTATGGCAAGAGTGAAGAAAATACTCTAAAGCTTGTTTGTGTTTAAATATAGCACACATAATCTACAAATGACAAATCAAAAAGAGGTCCCCAAATGTTAATTATGCAGGGAGATCTGCATTCTACCGTATCCTTCTTCTGATCAAGTACCATCTGAGATTTAATTTCTCTCCAATCCTATCCAATTCAACTACTGTCTGACCAAAATTATATTGATTAATTTAAAATAATTTATTGGATGTTAATGGATAATTTTTCCTAGTGTTTTAAAGTTTGAAAAGCCCTTTATACATATTGTATTATATAATCCTGTGAGGAAGGTACTAATATTATCATCCTTTTTACAAATAAGAAGCTAAAGGTAAGAGGTTAAGTGATTTGCCTCATGCCATACAACTAGAAAGTGTCTGATATCATATCTGAATTCCAATCTTGAGTCTAACTCAGTTACTCTATATATTCTATGCCACCTAGCTGTCCTATGATTGATATCTGATAAGAATCCTCCAGTGACAACTCATCATAACTTGAAATAAATTTTGAGGTCTGAAAGCAGAGAATATTTTGTCAGGCCCTACCATGACGGAGAAGTGTAATGGGACGTGTCACTATGACTTAAGGACCAGCCTAGGTAAGTACTAAGAGGCTATCACTGTTACAGATTGACTAAAGTTGTGATCCAGTTACTAAAAAAAATCTTCTATAGCTTATGGGGAATATGATCTGCTAAACTGAGGGAGGACCAACAACACCCATACCACTTAAGTCACAGACTCTGGAGATATTGCTCTAATGACAATGAATAGAGTCTGAGGTCCTAGAGAACAAAGGAAAGAAAGATGTCAGCCCATTGTGGAATTTTCTACCTTCATTATATTATTTCAGAGTGGGTGAAAACAATTCTATTATCCCTAATACTTTTCTTCCCCCTTCTTTCTTCTCCTGGTTCTTTTCCTACTTACCTTATGATTCTGAAAAACCATGTGATGCAGGGGATAGTATGATGAAGTTGAAATAAGTCCTGAGTTCAAATATGGACTTAGACATATAATAATAATATGATACTGTGGAAGTCAATATGCCTTTCTTGACTTCTCCTTCCTCATATTAAAATGAGTAAGAAAAATTTGATGACTTCTTAGGTCCCTTTCAGTACTAAATCTGAGATGCTAATAGTCTTTTCATTTCGCTTCACAAGTTTCTATTTTCTTTTTACCTTGTAAGCATTGGTGCCTCCAAGGTCCTGTCTCAGGTACTTTTCTACCCAGGCAATTTACTCCACTCCATGGCTCCATAAAGACATATTATCATGAGGCTATATTTCCATAGATTTAAGAATGGAAGAGATATTAAAAGTTATTTAATCCAAACTACTCTTTCTACAAATGACAAAAATGAAGTCAAGATAAGTGGAAGGGTTTCGCAAATTTACCTGAGAAGAAAATAGGAGAGTGAAGATCTTAACTCTCAATCTGGGACTCTATCAACTCTACTATGCTGTATTTTGGTTTCACACCCATTTTAGACAAAAAATTGCTGAAATTTATATATCTAGTTTCCAGCTGATTGTTGAATATCTGCCTTCCATGTATGTCCTATCATTATCTAAAGCTCAGCATTTCCAAAAGCTTAACACATCATCTATGCCTTAAACTTGTCCTTCCTCACAATTTCCTTATTTCTGTTGATGATATTATCATTCTCACATTTTCTCAGCATCCAGGTTCAAAACCTTTGAGTCATTCATAACTCATCTCTCTGTCTGTCTCTGTCTCTGTTTCTGTCTGTCTCTGTCTCTTTCTTTGTCTCTCTCTCTCTCTCTCACAAACACACACATACACACATACATACACACACACCACACATACTATGCCTCCTTTGTATCCAAACTTTTGCCATATTATATGTTTAACTGTCACAATATTTTGAGCTTTCATCCCCTCCTCTCTATTGACATGGCTATCATACAAGGTTCTGGGCAGCAGCTGCCTCTTCTCTTCTCCTACTGCTGGATTTATTCTCTTCTTTCAAAGTTAATTTCGGTATTCATGTCCTCTATCATGCCTCTATCAATCTCCTATGTTAAAATGCCCTATCAGTTTTTCCCCCTTAAGCACTTTGTCTGCATCTAGATTAATTCATCACATTTTACCTTGTATTGTGAATAAAAGTATAAATAAGGCATTTATTAAATATTTATCATATGCAATGCACTGAAGATACAAATGCAAAGCAAGGCAATCCCTATGCCCAAGTGAGATATCACTTACAGAATGTTTCAGATGCATGCTTAATAAGAATGGTCTTATAGTCCTTTTTGAGGGTGCAGCAATCAAAGTTGATAAAAATGAATCTTTAATTTTATATCATATATGGTAACATATATTTAGCATTTTGCAAAACTTAAAATGCCATATAAATACTAGGTATTATTAATCATTGTAATTTTTTCAGTGATAAATATTTGTGTATATGTATATCTATGTATACACACACATTTCTGATGTTTGACCATTGGACAATGCAGAGCATTGTTAGAAAGAATTATTTGTCACTGCCCTCCCTCCCCCCACACACACATCTTCAGTAGTGATGTCTATTGAGGAAGGAAGAACTACAGCATCTGCAGAAGCATTTCCCAAGTTGCATCTCCACAAGGGTTGATTTCCTAATTATGATTACAGAGGCAAGTCTGGAAGAAAGGCCAGTGCTCTTGGAGTGGGACTGGAACAGGGAAAGAGTACAACTCTTCTCAGAACACTTTGGCTTACTGATCCTTTCCATGTGCAATGAACTTATGATACAAATGCAAAAGGCAGAAAGCCCTTACTCTCAAGGAGCTTCCAATCCTCTCTAGTAGACTGAGAGAAGATATGATATAGTCAACATAATAGTAAACTAGGAGCCAGAGTTCAAATTCTACCTAAATCACTTATTAGATATGTGTCTTTGGGTGAGACTCACCTTCTCTAAGGCTCAGTTCACTTATGCATAAACTGAGGAATGTCTCAGAGTTGTTGCCAAGATCAAATAATATAATGCCTGTTAATCACTTTGCAAACCTTAAGACCACTGTAGAAATGCTAGCTATTAGTTTAGATGGTCTTTGAGGTGAATTTCCACATTTGTTTTTGGTTTTGTTTGTTTGGTCATGCTTTAAATTATTGTATCTCCAGAATGTAGCACAATTCATAAACTGAACTCAAGCTGCAGGACAATTCAAATCAACAAACGTCTATTAAGCTCCTGCTGTGTGCAGAGCCATGGTTGCTGGGGATAATAAAGAGACAAAAATGATGCATTCCCTGGTTTCAAGGTTCCTATGTTGTGTTGGGTCAGCTAGGTGTGGAGTCAGGAAGACCTCAGACACTCGCTCATTGTGTGACACTTGTCTATTCACATAACCATTTTTATCCCAGTTTCCTCATCTGTAGAAAGAGCTGGAGAAGAAAATGACAAACCACTCCAGGATCTTTGCTATTAAAACTGAATTGGGTCAAAATAGTCAGACATGACTGAAATGACTGAATAGCAAAAAATATGTATGAAAAAAGACTACATACAAATTATATAAAAATGGAAATAGTGCAATATGCACCATGAGTACTGACAAATAGGAACCACTGGAGGGGTTGGGGAAATAAACTGCTCTCCACTCAAAGTAAACATAGTGATGCATGAGGCAGGATTTAAACGCAGATTCTGCTGACTTTGAAGCCAACATCCTTTCAACATTCCTTCACACTGCCTCTATTATAGCCACTTGAAAATATCATGTAAGAAGCATGTGGAGAAGAAATTGTTTAAGGCACATGGGTTTGATGTTTTCAAATGTTTCCAGAGGTTGATCATGTGGAAAGAAAAATAGCCAAATTATTTGGGCCACAGTGGAAGAATTAGGGCCAATGAGTAAAAAAACTATGATAAAAGCACATTTAACCACAAAAGAAGGAACAACTTCTTTCCAAGAAATCTGTTACATTATTGAATAAAATGACTCAGAAAATAGTCACCTGTCTTGGGAACTATTCAAATGGATGTTAAATGATCAGTTCTTACAAGTGTTATAGAGAGGATTGCTACTTTAGGTAAAAATTGGCCCAGGTGACCTTTAGGGCCTCTTTTATATCAAAGAGGTGCAGAGGAAAGAGCATTGGTTCTACAGTTAGTAGAGCTGGGTTTAAATCCTATATAACCTTGGGAAAATTGTTCGACCTTGCCGGGCATAAATTTCCTTATCTGCAACACGTACAGGTTGAACTATATCGTCTCTGAAGTCTTTTCCAGCTTCAGACCTCTGCTACTATGATGCAGTTCATAATATGTCAATCACTCCAAATCACAGAATCATATAAATTTTAAAATTGGAGGAGACTTTCGAGAATATTTAATTCAACCTTTACCTGAAATAGGTATCTAATCCACAACAAACCCGTCATCTAACCTCTGTTTGAATGGCTCCAACAATAGAGAGCTTTCTACTTCAAAAGACAGGCCATCAAAAACATGAAATATTTTATTTATACCTAGTATGTAAAATAGAAACACAACGTAACCATCAATGACTCTCAGCTTTTAGAATTGAGAGATAGCACTGAAGTCAAACTGGTGGCAAAAGAATCCATACAAATCATTAGTAATAATATAGTAATATCACCTTACCACATTATTTAAAATATAAATTTGAGTACTGCCAAAATTCTTTAATTTTATTAATAATAATAACCATAGCTAACATTTAAATAAGGCCTAGTGTGGAAAAGGCACTCTGCTTAGTGTTTTATAAATATCTCATTTTATTTTCACAACAGCCCTTGGAGGTAAGTACTATTATTAGCTCAATTTTATAGTTGAGTAAAGTGAAGCAAATAGAGGTTAAATGACTTGCCCTAGCTCACACAGTTGAAAACTGTCTGAGACTTGACTTAAACTCAAATCATCCTGACTCCAAGCCTGGTGTTCTGTGCATTGTACATCTAGCTGTCTTGATCATTGGTGTGATTACTGTCTCAGTGGCATGGTTTGCAACCTTTTTTCATGTCTTAGATGGTCTTTATGAGTAGTTTTGACCAATAATATTCATCTTGTTGATTCTTATCTTCTAGTGAGGAATGTCTCTGAAATTAGCAAGGCTGGTCCGTTTTTTTGTTTCTGTTTTTTTCAAACTACAGTCTTTCTTTGGACCCATGTTGAAAAACTTTCTACCTTGGAAGAAATTTCTAAGAGCTTGACTCCTTTGGCATAGATTTTAAGAAAGCAGGGTTACCTCCATTGCACAGGATTTTGGTGAAGGTGGAAATATATATTTTACAATATTTTTTAGCTTTCTCTCTAGTTGAAAGACTGCTATCCTTTTATCTTTACATGACATTTTGCTTTCAAGCATAATGAAAAAAGAATATTAAAATAAGAACCGTGGTCTTTCTCTTAACTCTCAAGAAAATATAGAATACAACTCAAATAATTTTGAGTACTTAATGATAGAGCATATGAATCTATGTCAAGATGCTTTAAAAAAAAAGTAGGTGATATGATTTCACACATCATTTGAAAACCCATCAGCTCTTATAACAGGATGTGCTAAGGACAGACACAGAATAAAAAAGTATGAACTGTCTCAGGTTAAATGCAGCCTTCTAATTTATCTCTAAGGATAAATATCACAATAACATATACAGTAGCCATGGAAAGAGGGAAAACAACACCTTTTCTCCAAAACTTTTATTAGAGAAGAGAGAGCAAGAGGTTAGGTCCAAGAATTTTTCTCCCTACAACATAACCCACCTGTGAGAAGTTATAATATCCACCAGTGACTTCTGGAATACATTTGTACATTTCTCTCTGTGAATCACACTTACATAACATTTTTTGCCACTGGTGTTGTTTCAGAGGGAATTAACATGAGAATTGTTCTGTTCTTTCCTTGTAAGTAAATTTACATGCCATGTCTTTAATGTGAGACACAGTATGGATATTGGGTAACTCTTTAGATCATCAGTTTCTATGCAGACAGTGAAATAAAACAAAATCAAACTCATCCAAAATTACCTTAGGACCAGATCCGGCTTGCCTGTATAACTTATCAATCAATCCTTTATATTTATGCTTTTCTATGATTCAAATAAGATCATGTAACTTTAATGAAGTCCTCCATTTCTTACACATGAATGCATTTTGAAATAGCAAGGCAATTTTTCTTTTTGTACTTCATCACAGTATAGAGTTGACTAAGTTCTATAATACTGGAAATTTTTTAATTATGATTTTTCAAAAAAAAACTGTATCTGCTTTCCATGGAATAGTCTAACTAAAATTGAAAAACTCAATATAAAAAAAGCTTATTCTGCTTTACTCTCCTTCATACATTCTAAAATCTAGCCAATCAAGACAACTTTTCATTCCCTGAATTTGGCATTTCATCTCTTACTCTCATACTTTTGTACAAGCTATTCCATGGTTGGAATGAATTCTCTTCTCATTTCCAACTGGAATTCCTCTTTTTTCAAGGCTCAGGTGACAGGCCATTACCTGAGATGTTAAATACTGTCATGCAGAATGCTCTACACAGTTCAAATAGAAAGATTCCTCATCAGTGATGTTGTTCTATAAATGTTATTAGTCATAGATTATATGACATTAAAATTCATAGAATCTTGAAACTCTACAAAGCTCCTCAAGGAAACCAAAATTAACTCAAAAAAAATTGTCGTAACTAGCCACATTGGGAGGGGGAGAGAATTGCTCTAATGATGCTTATTGGCCAGATGACAACATTAAATTATACAAGTAACATATCAAGTTGGTCAGTGATAGTGAAGAATGCCAGGTGAACACTTGATTGCTTCCCTGGTATCCACAAAATATTAAAAGAATCAAAAGAACTACTTCTCCAATATTTTGTATGAATTCTCTATCAAGGATTTATAGAGAGATATAGGCAAATATTATAGAATATTAGATGTAAGATGAACAGGTAGCACACTGTATCAGTGAAAGGAGTAGTCTCACTGATCAAAAGTGGCATCCACAGAAGTATCAAAGTATATTAACCAAAGAAAGTGAGATTTTTGATTTAACTTAAGATCTGGGAATTACTGGTGGTGTCCAAAAATTTTTCACAGTTGCTGATTAATTTTTGACAAAATAGCAACAAATGACATACATATTCCATTGATGGTTAAGTATATTACCTTTAAATAATATGGAGATTAAAAAATGTCAATTTTACATTATAATCTGTTGCACTGTTATTAATAATATCTTTGAATGGAATTTGGTATGTGGATCTTGACATGATTGCTCTGAGAAAATGCTACAAATGAAAATAAACAAACATACAAAGAAACAAACAAACAAAAACTTATGTAGCTTCCTTTTATAGAGGGTTTTAAATTCAAACTACCTCTTCATTTACCACCAAATGTGCTTCTTGGTTTCAGCTCCATCAGAATCACATTCCTGCACTGAGTACCTTCTGGTACTTCCCCCGTTGTCCCACTTTGGCTTCCTTTTATGTGTTTTCTTGTCACATCAGATTGTAAGCTCCTTGAAGAAAAGGAGTATCTTTGTTTTTCTTACTTGTATTCCTAATACACAGTGTCTGACCCATAGTATCCAATTAATAACTCTATCATATCCTAGGAATTGCTAGCAGATGAAAAAAATTCTTAAAGGAAAAATACAAAGTGTAGAGTTGTTAGCTTTAAGAATTACATATGTGTGTGCATATATATATATATATATATATATATATATATATATACACAGACACATATATACACACACACACACAATATGTGTACATATGTATACACATACATAAACAAAGACATTTTATAAACCTTTGATTCATATATAAACAGTTGATGGGAGCGTAAAGTTACAGAAATAAATATTGTTGTTTTGAAAATACAAACAAAATACAGACTTCATCATTAAAACATGTTTTTGGATTCCATTTAAGACTCTATTAATTTGAAGGACTGATAGACCTTTGTTAAGGACACTAGATCCCAGTTTTATACACTCAGTTGAATTTGGACCTTACTCTGAGGCATACCATTTCCTCTCTTATTGATTCTGGATTCTCCAATTACCGTTTTACCTAGAATTTCCAATATAATAATTAGAAACCTACAGCCCAGCAAGAAATGCTATCACATAACTTGGCCTTCAGGTTTGGTGAGTTATATTTCAAAATATGTTCAGAGCTCCACTACTTGGATGTTTTTCTGTTTTATGAAATTTTACCTTTATTTTAGGTTGCACAAAAAGAAATTGAAATGTTTATTTTCATTACAAAAGGACTATGACAGTCTCTATGTCTGTATTTATTCTTTCCCACCATCTGAAGGCAGACAGATTCTTCCATGGAGAAACATTTCAATTACCATTAGCTTACAGACTTTGTTTATAGGCATAAATTAAATATCAAGTACAAATGAACTGCATTTTAAACATTATTTAAGAATTACATTCTTACGTTGGATGGCATAAAGGGCTCTATGTTAATTTAGCAATTTTAATTCAGTCTGACTGACTTAATTACACTGGGCTTACTTGGTCAAAATGGAAATAGTGTTCTTTCTATTAGTGGATTTAAAATACACAAAACTTTACTATTCTTTTCTAAAATGCTTCCGTGATTCCCAGTGGATTTTGAATAATATTAACATTCTATGCAAAAATACTGAATAAAAGCATAATTAGTTTGCTAATGCCAAAGTATTTGCATTTTTGGTTGATAATTAGAGACAGGCTTTTACCACCCTGCACATGGACCTTTTTTGCTGCAGAAAACATTGTTAGTGTTAATGTGTCAAGAGAGGCCAGCCTGGCTCTTGGAAAAATGAGATAGGTTCCACAATTTGTGTTGGGAATACTCTGCTTTTCTTTTAGCAGTTCACAGGAGAGACTCCTTCAAACAAATTTGCCCTCTTAGATTTTGGCCTTTTCCCCTACATTACAACCCAGGACTTCCCTCCATATTTTTTTTTCTTTTCCCCATTGAAATTTAATTATTCTATGTCACATCCTCTTGGGGCCTAATATATTAATTTGCTACTCTTTTGAAACTATCTATGCTACCATGCCTTTAGGAATCTGCTAGTTCTTTTTTTAATGTATCCTTCTGGAAACAAGGTCTTTGAATTCTAATTAATTAGAATTAATTAGAATTAATTAATTCCAAAGATTTTAATTTTTGAGTAGATCTACTTCCTAGTGGGGAAAAATGTTGGTGAAAGTACACCAAAGTCATGTGATCTCAGTATTAAAAATGACCTTAGATGATGCAAAAAAAAATTGTTTTACAAGTGACCATTTTTTCTTTGCTTGAAGAACTCCAGTGAGGGAAAGACCACGACCTCATGATGCAACCTTCTACATTCTGGGAAAATTAACAACTAGGAAGATTTGCCTTACTCAAAGTATCCCATTCATTATTTCTATTTCTTCCCTCTGAAGCCAAGGAAAGTAAGTCTTATCCCTTTCTCTGATGGCAATTCAAATTCTAGAAAGCAAGTAACATATCCCTCTGGAGTCTTTTTTTCTCTTCAGACTAAGTAACCCCATTCTTTCAGCTGATCTTGATAGAAGATGAAACTGATGTCCCTTATCATTCTGGTTGCATCTGGCCCATTGCCAGCTTACTATATCCTTCCTAAAATGTGGATTTGGGGTGCCATTCAAATCACCCTATTAGAAACAAGTATAATGCCATCCATTAAGAGTTGCCCCTTGGAACATTCAAATGGTTCTTTGACTTCTCTCATAATAGATGAAGACCTGAATAGTATAAATGTTTCCCAGAGGATCACCAAACCCTCTTCTACCACTCCACCTATTATCTTGTCACATGGAAAGCTATCAGTGCTCTTAATGATGCTTAATCCAAGAGGCTGACTTCATTCTAACTATAATTAGGGGACTCCTCAACCAGATCCTCCTCCACCAGCTTTTGACTACCCGTAGGTTACTTAATCACAAAATACGGCTGGCCATGTGCTCAATGAGATGTGCAATCAACATATCATTAATTTATTCAAAATATTCCTCTATTTTCCTTCTTACTTGTCATTATTCTCTCCTAGCACTCCTGCTAATTCTAATTGATGGCTTCCATCAGCAAATGAAAAAGCAATACACTACAGGCTCCAGTGATGAGAAACATACCCAGTCAAACAATGCATTCTTAGGGAATGAAGCACTTTGTTATCTTTATAGTCCAGACTGAAAGACAAATTAAGGGAAGAATGCTGTGCAAGCCATTTTATTGCTTTTTATGATAATACAAAGATAGTCAGGGTTTGTTTGGATGGGGTGGTACAAATTTGATGTCCCGCTACAATTTATTGATTTGGTTAAAAATCAGCAGTTGCTTGATGGAACACTTACAGGTGTTTATTTCTGATAGTTTAAATTTGCAATTTAAATTTCATTTTCAGTGCTTTAATGGCTCCTCTACAGCAACTAAGTGAACTTCTCTTCAGAGGAGTCTAAATCCAGTGCACAATTGTAAATCAAATGAATTCTTATTTTGGACAATGGGACAAGTATAACTAAAGTTGAAGTAAATCAAATGTAGGAGGAAAGGATGACATCACAAAGGATGACATATCTGACATTTATATAGCACATTAAGTTTTGCAAAACATTTTGCCTACATAATCATCGTGTATGCATAGTAGCTCTTCACTACCACTCTTTGAAAAAAAAATGTTACTGGCATTCTTATCTCCATTCTACAGATGAAAAAATGGAGGCTCAGAGAATTTAAAAGACTACCCCATAGTCACACAGCTGAGAAAGTATCAGAAGTGAGACTCAAACTCAGATCTTCCTGTCTCCAGGTATCAGCCATCTATCCAGTAATACAATATTTTGTTTTTAAGAGAAAAAAATTAAATTTGGGGTGAAGATGTCAAATCATCCTTAAAAACTCTACTTCACACGGTCTTAAAAACATAAGTAGGTCTTTCCACTGAAGAATTTTCTTTTTTATGACCTATCAATTATATGACCTATCAATTCCACTGAATTTTGTTTACTTGTTTTTGCTTATACTGCCCTTTGGCCAACTGTTTAGATTCTATGGATATTGTTTAAGCAGAAGAGGTCACATGGTACTACCTCTGAAAGAGACTGGGAAGAAAGGATAACAAAAGCATTACCAAACAGAGATGACCTTGTAAGTCAAGCAAATATTGGCATCTCAATCCAATGCCTAGTTTATACATTGACTTAGGGAATGTAATGATTTCTATTACTAGGATATTATAAAAACATCCTTGTGAGATTCTCATAATCTTTGTAATCTTGAGCAGCCACTTAACCCTTCTGGTTTTTAGTTTCTGGTTGGCACAGATGAATTCTAAAGTTTTTTTTTTCATGTTTCTGTCTCTCTGTGCCTCTTTTTCTCTCTGCGCCTCTGTCTCTCTGTGCATCTGCTTCTGTTTCTCTGTCTCTGTCTCTGTCTCTGTGTCTTCTCTTTCTCTCTGTCTTCTCATTTTCTCTGTCTCTCTGTCTCTCTGTCTTCACCCTTCTCTCTCCAGATGTGTGTGTGTGTGTGTGTGTGTGTGTGTGTGTGTATATATATGTATATGCATTTCTAGGTAACATTTTAGGAAAATGCTTATTCATAACTGGTATTGGGATTTATTTCTATATCTTACTTTCACTGGATGACAATGAAGTAAGGTCTATGAAAGACTGGATTTGTTCTCTAAATTTGGGCTTCAGTAAACTTTGTAGGGAGGTGGCTAGGTGGCTCAGTAGATAGAACACTGAACTTGGAGTCATGTGTGACTTTCTTATTGTTGAGATGGATAATGGAGTGCTCATCTATGGAGAGAACTAACAAGAAAAAAATTTTAAAAACCCTTTTTTGTCCTTTCTAAAGTTGGGATAGACCTGGCATAAATTCAACAGTGATGCTGACCTTGGACACCCATAACTATAATGGGAGACTAATGTCTTTTAATGAGCACATTCCGTTCCTCATTTGTCTGCTCATCAACTTTAATGTCACCATATTCATTTTCTGGCATGGACATCATACTGGTCATTGTCTTTCTCTAGTGCATGTCAGCATTTGACCTCTCTTTATTGATAACATAGTTCCTTCACAGTATTTCAGTCAAATTTAATTGCAGTATTATCCCTATTTGCTTGACAGATTGACAATGATGAAGAAACTGCTCTGTCTGCTCACTCTATATTTTTTTTTTATCATTTTCTTGCTAAAAAGGGAAATGCATGAACAACAATTGAGATAAAACATGTGGGGCACTTAGTAAAACTGATATTAGTACCATATGATTGCCAACTATTATTTAAACACATGGGAGTTTCTACACTGTCTTTGTCTCTGTCACTCTCTCTATCTCAGTCTCTCTGCCTGTCTTTCTCTCTCTTTGTCTCTCACTTCATCTCACTCATTCCTTTTTTAGCTTTCGTTCTCATATTCCTACTCTCTCATTCTTGCTCTTACTCTCTTTCTCTCTTGTTACTTTAGGAAAATCCAATCCATACTGTGCTCTGTGGGGTCATCAATGGAATGGACATTCTATTCCAACAATGAAAAGACCAAGGATCCCTTTCTAAAATTAATGCTATTAAAGTCAGGAATTCAGTGAATTTTTATTAAACATACATGATGTGTGAGGCACAGTACTAAATAGCAGGAATATGAACAAAATATGAAAAAATTCCTTCCCTCAACGAACTTTTGGAGGGAAAATTTTGCCCATATAAGGAAGCACTACATATATGAAAAGTAATTTCTGGAGGGAAGGCAGAGATCTAATGAATAGCAGTGTGTTAACAATACAAGAAAGGTCCTAGATAGCATGATGGAAGGGAAGGGAAGTGTATGACATATAGAAAATGTTAAGTATTAAGGAGTTGGGAATGGTGGTGAAGAAAGTGAGGTACAGTCTATGAAAACTACATCTCAGAGTCCCAGAGATTCTGAGTGGAACCATTAGGAGGGAAGACCTGAGTTCAAGTGCTGTTATTGATATTAGCTCTATAACCATGGGCCAATCAATTAACTTCTCTAAGCTTCAGTTTTCACATCTCTAAAAGGGACATAATCATACCTGTATTTCTTACCATACTGAGTTTTTGTGAAGCCTAAACAAGGCTTCACAAACAAGCCTAAGAATATGTAAAGATTTTGTAAACATGAGAGTGCTAGATATATATTAGGTAACACTGTGGGAGAATCCCTTTTGGAGAGGAAAGGGAACTAAGGAAATGTCTTTTTCCCCCATAATGAACCTACAATAATAGATAAGTATATTGTACTCTAGGACTTGAACTGGCCTCTCTAGATTTTTATTATTATTCCCTATGAAATGGTGTAACCATAATAGAATGCTCTACCTCAAAGAAAAAAAAAGAAATTGTTATGTGGAAAGTGAAGATGACAGAAATGCAACCAGAAGGCCTGCTAAAAAGCTCACTTTTCACACCTATTTTAGTGATGCATTTGCTACGTAAAATATTTGGTGGTTTCTTCTTTCTAAATATATTTTGGTGCACTGAAAATGGCCTAATTCCACAAAGTTGGGGGAGCCCAACTAAGGTCTTGTTAATCAACAGCTCTAAATAAAATCACAACAAGTCCAAGTACTTTCTACTCTCCAGCAGCACTGGTCTGAGGCCCCAAACACTATGCAGCAATAACTGAAACAGAGTTTTCGGCTGCTTTCCCTCCTGGCTGAATCACTCATTGGAAAGCTCATTTTGAAAAGTGTGAAGGTGAATCCAAATGCAGCCAAAAGAGAGTTCTCAACAATGCAATGCTGAACCCAAGCAGTTTACAATTGAGAACATAACTAGCAGCCATCCCAGCAGTTTGCACGAATACCAGTGGGTTGCCAATTCTGAGGCACAAATGTCATTTCTTGATAAATAGATCACAGGATCACAGGGGGTTTCTGAAGCTTCTAAACCACCCTGCAAGGCGCCCCAGACATTGACTTGGCTGCTGGAGTGAATCAAAGTGGAGGAGAGCCTAAGAAAAGAGAACTCCACAGACTGACAGTGATTGAAGGTGGTCGTTTCAGGTTACAACCAAGATTAAGCACTGTACACATGGCACTGGATTTTAGTGTCATATTAATAGCTTAAAGGAAACCTCTGATACTTTTTGTATGCATATGTAAAACATAGTGTCTATTGCTTTGAATATTCATTAAACAAACAAAAAAAGACACAGCTAGGATTTGCAATGATAGTCTCTTTGTAATAGCTAATACTGGGTGCGATTTACTTGATCATCACTCTCATTAAGAGAGAAGCAATGCATTGAAGAAATCTAGGGATTCTAAGTAGCAAAGGGAGGCATGGAATCAAATTCTGTCTCTGAAACTAGCTTTGTTTCCTGGATAAGTCACCTAAACACAACTAGTCTGAAGCAACCCTCAGTGAGTCTCCATATAAACAAAAGCATAAGACTTTGACTATTGGCACTTCAGTAAAGATTATTGCTTCTGAGAACTAATTTCGACGGATCACTGTAAAAAAAATTATACAGACAATAAAGTACTATACATTCTTTGGAACTCTGACCTCTCAGAAAATAAGCAAAACTTGAGGAAAATCCCTTCTCACTTCTCCTACCCATCCTCCTAGGGATATGACTAAAACTTTATCCCCTGTTTTTTGTTTGTTTGTGTTAAAGTCACATCTCTTTTTACAATTGAATCACAGAATAGAGACTGAAGGTCATCTACATTAAGTCATTAAACTTGCAAATGAAAAAAAAATGAGGCCCAGAGAAATAAAGCACCTTGCCCCACATTATATAGCTAGTTAGTAGAAGAGTCACAGCTTGAACCTATGCCCTGAACACTGCTCTAGGGGGCTTCTCACTGTACCAAATATGAGGGAGAAGGTTTGTAGTCCAACAATGAGACGGAGGAAGTATGCTTTTCTGGTTGGTACTCTAAGATTAGATGGGGTTCAATTTTTATGGACGCCTTTTGACAATGCTGTCCCTCGGGTTTGCCACAGCCTCATAGATTTTAAAATGTTAAGCACTGTCTATCCACCCCCATCTCTATAAATTCCAAACAATTTCACACAAGCTTCTCAGAGTTCCTGTTTCTAATTAGAGCAGTTCTTCCTTTCTAGATTCAAAATTTTCTGTAATTAGTGATTAACCAGTTTTAAAGCCTTCAAGGTGAAATAATCTAAGAGGAAAGTGATATTAAATGAAAGAAAAATTGAATATGAATTAATTTTCTGTAAGTTTTTACTTTTTTCCTCAATATCTGATTATGGTCTTTAGGTATTCTATAGGCGATAACAGATTTCTCTAGTTTGTATCTTTAAAAAATGTATGTTATATGGTTTTACTGTTCTTGCTAAAAGAAATTTGTTCCTAAACAGACAACTGCAGCATTAATTGTTTCTAAGTGAATCTTGGAGTCATGCATAACTGGGTTTGAAAACCTCTTTAGACATTCACTAGCTATGGGATCCTGGACAAATCATTTAGTATCTCATTCTTTTTTTTTCCTCATCTATAAAATGGGCAGTAATAACAGCATCTAACACTCATGGATAGCTGAATGTGTGACTTTGAGTGAGACCTGAGTTAAAATCTTGCTACAGAAGTTTACTATCTCTATAACCATAGGTTAAGTCACTTAACTGCTTTGTATCTTAGTTTTCCCAGCTGTAAAGTAGAAATAATAAAAACAGGACTGCTGGTATTATTGTATTAAAAACCACAATGGCTGTTGTGAGAATCAAATGAGAAAACATGAAAATCAGTTTGCAAAACAAAGTGCTTTATAAAAGCTAATATCATCATCATTGACATGAAAATCTAGCACCTACCCCACAGGTTTGCTTTGAAGTTCAATGGAGATTAGAATGTGTGTGTGTGTGTGTGTGTGTGTGTGTGTGTGTGTGTGTGTGTGTTGTTTAGCCCTGCATTTGGTATTTATTAGTTCCTTTATAAATTCTTCTTCCCTTCCTTTCTGGCATCATCATCATCATCCTCATCCTCCTCCTCCTCATCATCATCATCATACTCATCCTCATCCTCCTCCTCCTCCTCATCATCATCACCAGGATAGCAATTCGTGAGGGAAAGGAGTCAGCAATTCCCACCCTCTGCCCATACACAGAGCAGGCAGGCCAGCCTTGCTAAAACAGCAATTTACCCTGAGGTAAAGACAGGAATCTTGTGACATGAAAATCAAATCACCACCATCACTATCTCCCCTCAGACCCTGAACCCAAGGTCTATGGGAATAACAATGCTTCTAAAATAAATGTCTCCAGACATCGTTCTGGGAAGTAAAGTCTGGGAAGATATAGCCCAGTAAAGAGAAAGGAAAAAAAAAATCTCTCATCACTAAAATCTTTGGCACTGTCAAATTGTTCAATATGAGAAAATGATATGATTTTATCCATGAAAATGGCATTAAAGAAGAGATATTACCATCTGCTTTGCTACTATATCCTCAGGATCACGAAACCCATGATCATGAAATATGACTTGTAGATGCACAAGTGTGGTCTTCCCCAATAAAATGTGAGCTCATTGAGACTACCTTACCTTTTTGTTTATATCCCTAGTGTTTAGTACTTTGTACACAGAAAACACCTAATAAATGTTTTTTTTTTCATTCATTCATTCATTCCATTAATACCACATGTGCACAAAAATTCAAGAAAGTTCAAGCTGACTATCTGATACTTCTTATGTAACTGTTTCTACCCATTACCCATTCAGAGCACTTGGTGGCAATTTTTATTTGTCAGTTAAAATCAATCAACGTGCATTTTATCTAATGGAGGCTATTTTAAGCCATCAGTCTGATTCAAGTGTTATTCTATTTAGAAAAGTCATCTCTTTTTAAAGATGATTTTAATATTCATGATTTAAGCAGTTAATTAAGGTTGATAGGAAATAGAGGAATAAGAGAGTCCCTTTCAACTTTACCAAATCCATATTTCTGCGAATCAGTTGTAAGCAAAGCTCAAACATATTTTGACTCATTTCTGTGATTGCTAGGAGGTTAGTCCTCCAGAGACAAGAACAAAGTACTTTCAAAACCTATAATATTTTTTAATTCAGCCAAAGGGACCCTCAAGGGATCTATTTAAGTGAAAAAACGTGAATCCCAACTGTTGTGATTTGACTAAGATCTCTTTTTTTATTACATAAAAATTGGTCATTTAGTCTTAGCATCATGTATTATATAACAGGTTCGCCTTTTAGATAGGAATATTTAAAGTTCAAGTCATCTCCCCACCTTCCAATAAATATGCTTTAAAATACCGATTTGAGAAAATGTTTCATATTGTGTATCATAGGAAGGTTTTGTTATCTTGCCTAGGGCACAAATGTTGCTAGTTATGGCTCTGCTTAAAATATTAACTTAATTACAAATCAGTTATTGTCTAAATCCCCATTCCATTCATGATAACAGAGACTGACATCCTTTATAAGAAGTCCTATTCTTAATGTGAATGCTCCAAACCATATGACCAGAAAAGATTTGTCCAAGTGGCAAACTCTAGGAGCACCCAAGGATATGCAAATAGACAGGAAGGGTAAGACCCTCATATCACTTCAAGTTAGGGAGAATAAATTGATTTCTGATTAGAGGAAATTAAAATGTCTATCATACATGTTTTTTGCACTATAGCTTGTAAGAACCATCTCTAGATCACCAACAAAGATAAAAATCTACACTCAGTCTTTTATTCCTTGTTCCTAATTTTTTGACATGTAATGTCCCTAATGTCCCAAGTGAATTAATTCTTAAAAGTTCAGAATAGCGTCCTCTGTATGAGTACTCTGGCTTCATCTGCTTAGCCATATTAATTATATTGGTTATCCACCTAAGGTTCTATTCATCTTTGTTGACAGTCACCAATTAAATGCTTCTCAAATTAAAATTTAGCAGAAATTTATTGAGTTTTTCATCACATTTTCTGAGGATGATCCCCTCTGAAACTGGTTATACCGGTTCTTGGATAAAGAAACTCGGCTATTTTTCAAAGCCTCAACAACCTGGTGGGACTTACCAGAATCTGTGTTCCACCAATTTAACCTCAGAGACTCCAGAAAAATCACACCATGGTAGCATACCATAATTGAATTCTTCTGGAAGACATTTCTTTCTTTGGAAAAATTATCCCGTTTTGCAGTAATTAATAAAAGGAATATCAATCTATTTTTACTGATTCTATTCACAATTATTAAGCAGCTATTTTTCTAAGTAGAAGATACTAATATAGGTACTGGGAATTCAAAGATAAACACCTATTGCTCTCAAGAAACTTACATATTCTGGAGTTTCTGTGAGCATGAAACAAAATGTACATTTGTGTGTGTGTGTGTGTGTGTGTGTGTGTGTGTGTGTGTGTGCATGTGTGTGTGTGTGTGTGTGTGTGTGTTGGGGGGGAGAGTAACGTGGAAATGTAGTGAAATAATAATATAGATTAGAGTAAGTAGTGGAACTGTTATACAGAAATGGATTTGGAAGCTCACAAATTCTCCCTCAGATTACATGTAAATATAAAAGTCTTAAATTCCTATGTAAAGAAGCCAAGATATTTGGCATTCATAAAGGTTAAATCAAAAAATTTCCCATATGTGAATAGACAATATTATCCTTAATGATTCCCTTGGGCTTATTATTAATTTTAAAGTTACTAGCCATCAAGATAGATTCACAAGGTAGGGATGTTACTGGATTCTTTCTCTTTTCACTTGCAAAAAGAAGGTATGAGGCTTTCAAGATTTATTTTATTCATTGTCAGCTCTACCTAGTCAGCCGAATAGAACTCTACAGAATGACTGAAGCAACAGGATCAATTTTCAAAGACATTGCCTTGCAGGAGACTATTTGATGTAAGAGAATGTGACAAATGGAAATCCCAAATGGGTCTCTGAATAGAGGAGAAAGCACTAATTACAAAGCTAAAAAGACTTGATTTATATTAGTTTTTTTAAATCATATTATAACCATGGAGAAATTAATGTATTCATGCCAATTCTGTGAGATACGTGGACACTAATATCTAGCAAAGCTCCCACTGTTATCTCATACAGAGATGGTGCTTCGTAATCTTTTCATCATTAGCCTTCTCCCCAAAGCGGTATATTATCAGTGACCTTTTGAACTTGGCAGAGAACTCCGTGTCTTTTCTATTTCCAATACCTTATAATAGTATTTACATGATTAACTAGGAACTGTTAAGAACTGTTAGATAGATCTAAACATTAAGATGCCTGACACTGAGCTTTGTTTTTGAAATTTTTTTTTCAAGATTTCTTTTCTGTTCATTTATTGGGCAACATTGGAGGAGTAGATAGAGTTCTTGCTTTAGAGTCAAGAAATCCTGGATTGAAATTTTACCTCGGAAACATGTCAGTTGTATGACCCTCGGCAAAACACTTAACCTACAAATACTTCTAGCAATTATCTAGTACTTGTCCGGTAAGTCATAGATGGATTGTACACTGCTCCTCAGTCTGACAAAATTCCCAAGAATCACTGGTGTATTATTTTTAAAAAATCAGCTAGACAAAGTCCTGTTTCCTGTGTCCTTGAAAAGTCATGCAAACAATACCATGTTATTTGTGACTGTTGTGACTTAAGAGACAGTATGATACAATGAGTGAATAAAACACTATATATAGTATATAACCTGGCTTTGAGTTTTGCCTCTGATATATATTTGCTCTGTGATTATGGGTAAGTCATTCTTTTAGTTTTCTCATCTCTAAAAGAGAGTTAATAGTGTGTAATTTAGGGTTATTATAAGGATCAAATGAAATAATGTGTGTATTATATATACATATATATGTATATATATAGTATATATAATACACACACACACACACACACACACATATATATATATATACATATTTGGGGGGTTATATATTCATATGTCTATGCATATATATATATATATGCATATAGTATAATACATGTATATGTGTGCATACCTACAGATGTAGGTATATATACAGGTACCTCTGTATATATACACATTACACACATATGTATGACTCCATTTATATATATATATGACTCTATTATATATATGCATATATACACACACACACATATGTGTGTTTGTGTCCATGTATAGTGCTTCACAATCTTAAAACACTATGGAAAATATTAATAATATTGCTATTTATAACAAATTATCATTTCTCTTAGTACATGTAAAACATTCAATAAATGTGTCATCCATTCATTCACCAGAGGCAGCATGGCACAATGTCTCAGAGAGATGACCCTGGAGATGAGAAAACCTGAGATTAATGACTGTCTCTGTTGGATTTGGCTCTGTGAACATGGACAAGTAATTTACCCTCCCACTGATGCCAGACAAAAGTCTATGTTATGAATGATTTACATAAGTGGAGGGAATTTCCACACTGGAAGTTCTCTAGGCTGACGAATTTATAAGTTCAGACAAAGCAAAAATAACAAAAGTATTACATTTCAAAGGGCAGCTATTTCAGTCCATATGAAGAAGCAAATTAATAAAATCTGAGTCTTAACATAAAAAATAGTGACTGGGACCTGACATCTACAAGGCAAATTTAGACACTTTCATTGTGGTTACCTTGGTCTTTCAAACTAATCAATTTCTCACTCCTACCTTCAGCAGACAGTTTTGGGAAGGTGTCTGAATAAATTTGATGGTATATTCTGATCATTACATGGTCAACTGGACACACTGACTTTGACTAAGACACCAGAATATGGTAAACAACATTGACCAGCTCTGCTGAGTTGTAGTTAATTTTTTTCTGTCATGCAAACATGATCACAGCTGCGAGCACACCAGACACTTTTCCATATGTATGTATACTATTCTTAATTAAAAATGAGGATTCTGATGCAATAGGAGTCAAGCACTGAACTATTATTTTTCTTTTAGTAAAGTGATGGCTTTGGTCCCTACTGGGGACCTATCTGACCTGTGATCTTTGACATGCCTGTTCAAAATAGATGACTTTATGGATGAAGACTTTCAGCAAAGGGTGTATGTGGGGGGAAGCACAAAAACTAGCTGAAAGTTTCCTAATGCAACTAAGGCTTATTAGATGCCTCTCTGCCTTACATACTCTCCATTCCAGCCAAACTGGACTGCTTGCTGTTTCCCAAAAATGCCAATCATCTACAATCTCTGTGCCATTGCACACACCATTTTTTTTTTATTCCCAAAGTGCTTGTCATCCTTGAAACTTCTACTTAGAATACTTTCAAAGTTCAGCTCAAGTACAAACTTCAGTACAAGGCTTTTCCTATTCATTCCAGGGGCTAAGGTTCTTTGGATCTGACATGAATTCGTATTTATTTTCTATATATTTTGTGTTTGCTTATTTGTGTACATGTTGACTTCTAGAATATGTGCTCCTTGGAGGAAGAAACTGCTTTTTGTTATGAATCTGTATTCCTGGAACTTGGCAGTGTGTGACACACTTAAAAAATCCTTGGTTTATTGAATCTATATCTATCTATCTATCTATCTATATTTATATATCTATATATCTATCTATATAGATAGATAGATACACACACACACATATATATATATGTATATATATATATATATATATATATATATATATATATATATATTGCTTTTTGCAGAGGTCATTTGGGGTTAAGTGACTTGCCCAAGATCATATGAATGATAAGTGTTAAGTGTCTGAGGCCAGATTTGAACTCAGGTCCTCCTGACTCCAAGGCCGGTGCTCTATTCACTGTGCCACCTAGCTGTCCCTGAATCAATAAATTAATCAAATTATTTTTGATAAGTAATTAGGGACAGTTAAATGATGTGGTAGATAAAGTCCTGGACTTAGATTCAGAAGACCTACATTCAAACCTAACCTCATGAGACACTAGTTGTGTGACCTAAAGCAAACTACTTAACCCATTTGCCTCAGTTACTTGTTTTGTTTCTCCCAGAGTTGTGGTGAGAATCAAGTGAAATAACAATTGTAAAGTACTTACCACAGTGCCTGGCACATAATAAACACTACATAAATGTTAGCTGAAGCAGGTATGTGGTACAATGTTTAGAGTGCTGGACCTGGAGTCAGGAAGATACATTTACATGACTTCAAATCTGGCCTTAGAAACTTACTGACTGTGTAACCCAGGGTAGGTCACTTAACCCTGTTTGTCTCAGTGCCTCATCTATAAAATAAACTGGAGGAGGAAATGGCAAACCACTCCAGTATCTTTGCCAAGAAAACCCCCAATGGGGTCACAAAAAATCAGACATGACTGAAACAACTGAATGACCATAAGAACAGATGTTAACTATTGTTAGAGTTATTAATTATCGTTTATGGATGAACTCAGCTGCTTCTACATTCATGAAAAAAAATTCTAGTGCTATTAGGACCTTCTAAATATTAGTTACCACAGAAAAAGGCAAAGTTACTCTGTCCTGGTTAAATTCAGTTTCTCACAGAGCTACAGCTAATAGGTGAAAGAGCCAAGATTTGAACCTAGATCCTATTTATTCATGCCAAGGTCTCAATCAAAGAAATCATCTGTCTCCTAAGTTCTTTCACTTTCCAGTTCAGACCTGCTCATTAAACTCTTGTTTTTGGCCTCTCAAGCACCCAGTTTCAAAGAACCATATCAATTAGCTGTATTTTTACAATTTTCCATGGCTAATGAAAATATTTTACTTGTTTTTAAGGAATCTTCATATTTTAGATTCTTTGTAAGGCCATTATAACTGAATATAAAAGCAGATTTTCAAAATGTGAATCACACAGAGATCACCCCTTTACTTTTCATAAATGGCACTGTCCATTTCTAAATCAGAACTAGGAAAAGGCAGACAGATTTCCCAAAGCCTTTGGAGATTGTCTGATAGAAGAATAAGATGTTACTCCTGCCAGGTTGTCTCTGTCCTTAGTGTCTCTTGATCTTTTCACTTCAAAATGAGAAATTTAGAAACTTTGATGTTTCCTATTTTCTTTTTGTAACATTCATCTCTCATTCTCTGCGCTTCTTTGTCCTTTGGTGGACACTTTTTCATCTGCTGCTCTTGCAATACCCTTTCCCTCCCATTGTCTCTCCTTGCTATTCACTTTTTCCTAAGGAGGAGAAAAAAAAACTTTAAAAATAAGTATAAGTAGAAATATGAATAGCAAAAGTGGATAAAAGTAAAATATATCTTCAAAATATCAACTAAAACATTTTATCAAAACTGGTAAAATATTGACCAAAAAAAAAACAAAACTCAGTAAAAATTAATCCCAGAAAAATGTGAAGGACATTGACCTTAGAACCAAGAGAGACCTGACCTTGAATCCCAAGTTTGACTTTCATTAACTATGTATACACAGGCAAGTCAGTAAAGCCCTCAGAACATATTTTTTCATAGGGATAATAATACTAGTAAGATCTACCTCCTAGGTTTGTTTTAAAGGCCAAATGAGATATTTTGTTTACTACAGATCTGTGATTTCAGCAGTGTCGGGAGTCTCAATTGTTAGAACACTTTATACTTTGAAATTCTTCAACTCCTTAGTCTCTTAAATTTTGGAGTGATGATTGAGATCCTGAGGGAGGGGTTAAGTGACTTATTAAAGCTCATACAGTTTAAATGAGTCAAAAAGAGAATTTAAGCCGTCTTCCTGAGTTCAAAGTCCTGGTATGTATCTACTTGCTAAATTATGCAGTCTCTTATCAAAGGAGATAATGCATGTCAAGTATGTCATATGCTTTGCAGAGCATTATCAATGTTTTCCCAATAGCATTTGATCAGCATTGTCAGCTCTCCTTGATGAAGTACTCATCTGGTCAGGATTTTTTCCCCTAATATAAAGTGATATAGATTTGCCATTGTAACTTGACCACCAACTCTATTCAAAATCCTGATGATAACATTAATTCACTTATCTAGATTTTACAGAATGGTTACAGTTTATACATTAGCTCATTTGATTTATAAAGCAACTAATTAAGTAAGTACTTCATATGTATATAACACCTGCATGAAGGTGCCCTTCTCACCCACTTTCTAGCCTGGCTTGCTCATTTCAAATAGTGAAAGATTTTGGTTACCAGAGAAGGGCCACCACCACCACCTACACATTGTCAGGGTTCTATGGAATATCTAGCCATTGATCCGGATTACTCTAGAGGAGAAACTGAGACTGCTAACCTTGAACAACCCTCCCTCACTCAAATCAAACTCAACTGCAAGTCATGTCATCATTTCCCTGATTGTCCTCTTAGAAAATGAAGGACAAACACAATAACACCATGAAATAAACCTCTTCTGAGTTGTTACACTCCCTCTATTCACTAATATGGCTCTCAAGCCCCCACCAATATTTATACAAATTAGCCAATCACAGTAGTGACACATTAGATCTTTTTTTTTCAAAAAATTTATATGAGACTCAAACGCCAGAACACAAATAGAGAATAGAGAAAAGAAACAAACACATACCACAAACTTAAATATTGGAACTTAAATACAAAATTAGGAGTAATAAAAGCATGTCATGTGTCTTTCCAAAATTTTATTTTAGACTCCAATGCCAGAACACATAAAGAATAGAGAAAAGAAACAAAAACATATCATAAATTTAAATATCTGAACTTAAATACGAAGTTAGAAAGAAATAAAAGCATGTCAAGTGCATAGTGGCACACAAGAGAGGATTCAAAATGTGTAACAATAAATTTTCATTTCAAAAAAGCCTATATGATAAATAATATTTGTTGTGTTAAGAATTGTCCATCTTTTCTTTGCTTTCTTGAGTGTTTTCTTTTGTTCTCTATGTTCATTTTTACTTATTCTCCCCCACCCCAGAAGGTCACGATAAAGTTTCAATCTACTTTTCTATAGCTATAGCCATCCTCCCCCACACCCCACAGAAGGCTAAGATAAAGTTTGTATCTTAAATATAACCATTTATTTTAATGTGAAAGTAACCACAAAAAGAACAATATCAAAAGTAGTCAAATAATCAAATGAAGATATAATAAACAAACCATAGTCTATACACAAATCTTGGTCTACCTTTCTCACCAATGCCCTAGTATCTGTGGGAAAGATGGGGCACAAACCTACAGAACCCATTAGGGAAGCACATGAGTGAAATAAATCCATTTGCTCAAGGCAACCCACAACTCCAAAACTGTAAATTTGGTGTCCTCTTTCTATATAAAAAATTATGATATACAGGCACTGGGGTAGGGAGATCCATCCTGCCCTACCAGGAAGTCAGAGGGGTGATGCAGAAGGACGTAGGAGAGAGCAGATTGGGGGAGGGGTTAGACAGTGGGATGGCTGTTTTGAGGTGGTGGGTAGGGGAAAGATGGGGAGAAAATTTGCAATTCAAACTCTCGTGGAAATGAATGATGTAAACAAGAAAATAAATTAATTAATTTATTTTAAAAAATTATCCATTGATGACTTTACTTTCCTTGATGACCATACCTTTCATATTGGAAAAAAAAAATGATTCATTGATGACCATATTTTCTGTATTGAAAAAAAAAATTATGTCACTGCTAAACTGAATTAATCCATGCTATGTTTGACTAATATCTCACTCTATTCAGGTGTCTCTGACAAACTAATTGATCTAATAGATGTTTTCTCTGATTCTCTGCTTCTAAGCTGTTCTTCTGTTCAGCTAGACTTGTTCTTCAATGGAATTTTAGTATTCATCATTTTGAGTTTCAGGTTTATTGATGCCTTCAGCTAAAGTTAGTAAAAGCTTCTTCTATTTAGTTCCTTTGGAGGATATTTTTCTCTTCCAATTCTTAGAAACAAAATATTACAATGAACAGAAATATCTTTTCTCTCTTTCCTATTCCCCTACAACCCTGCTCACATCCTCCCCTTCTAGCCTACCCATGTACAGTATTTATAGTCTCCATAATTTTCTCATTATTCATGTAAAACTTCTCCAATAATTCATATGAAATCGCTGATGCAGTGTTGTTCTCCATTTACTCCAATATTTCTATGATATTTTACATTATCATATTCAATCAACAACTATTGTCTCAGAACATTAAGTCAGACTTAATTTCAGTAACTGATTCTCTTAGAATTCTGAGCCCCTGACAAGTGAACTTTGAAGGCAAACCTAACTTAGCCAGTGCTTTTCTCAGAAGAGCATATATGTTTCAGAAAAATGAACTGATTTTCTTTAAGGATCACTGCCTAAAACAAATATTATTCCATTTTATAACTGTAGTACATGTGTGAAGTGGCCACCAATGCTGTAGTGCTCTATACGTCTCACATAAAGTGAAACACTTACTCTCTGGCTATCTTGCTATCTCCAATCTGCCTTCACTCAAAACATGAAGGTCTCCAGAAAAGAACTATCACCAGATGTTTATGTTCAAACTTTTCGGGATCCCTAGATTTAACTCTGCTTTGAGGGAATAGATTCCTTCTGTTCACTACCTTAATTTTCTTGAGCTTCTATCAATACACTACCATTTACATAAAGCTAATACTCACAATGATGTCACTTTTACTCAGTCATTTCCTTTGTAATAAGGAAAAAGGAGTAATTTCATTAAATTTACTCATATTAAACCAAATTAAAAGACAATAAATATATCACAATTCACACATATATATATCGGTAAGATCCTCTGAATAATTTGCTCTATATTTGTGAAGGAAAAAAAAGGTCACTTATAGAATCTGGCAGTTAGAATAAAAAAGTAAATAAAACCAATATTCACAGGGTAAGTCACAACTCTGGACTACCAGCTTTGATGCTAATAGTTCATTCAAGTACACTAGTATCAGATGAAGCTAATCCTATACTAACAACTTGCCTTCTGATCTTCACCAATCTCCAACTTAAAAGGATGATCCCATTTTCCTTGATTCTAGAACTAACAGATACTGTAAAAACTTTTAATTTGCAATTATTGCTTAAAGGATTAAAAATAATTTTAAATATATAAGTGTAGATATAGATATGTATGTATGTGTGTATATCTATGTCTCTATCTATCTCTCTATCTATGTGTGTGTGTGTGTGTGTGTGTGTGTTTTCTTTTATTCAGAAAAAGGCAATGTTCATCAAGCTAATTCTGGCCAATGCTGACAAACCCAGGTAGCTATTCTTTCATCAAGATGCTGCATCATCTAATCAGTATATAACAAACAACTCACAGGAAATAAGCTCTCTGAGAAAGGCAAAAAACCTCAGCCAGGAATTCAATCTCAAAGATTCTACATTGCCCAATTAGATTTCTCTCTACAATTAGAATTATCTCTCTACATAAAAACTGCAAATCCTGTCTTTCCCCTTTATGTTTTTTTTTAATTACAGACAGCAACAGAAAGCAATAGGCACTTTTGAAAGACTTCACATCTCTTCAACTATTGGTGGCCCTGAAGGGCAATACTTGACATTGAAACCTTTCTCCAATGACCTCCTCTCTTTTTTCAGCCAAATAGTTTGGTACCTGTTGAGGGTGCCACATTATCGCTTATCTCTGTCAGAAATAGTATCACCTCTAAACTCCACTGCAATTTCTTCAAGAGTCAATCTTCTCTTGGCAAATTCTTTATATTCAATCTTCAAACTACTTTTAAGGTTCATATTGGTACCTCATGATCCTTAATAAGTCACCTTTCATTTGTGAGATTAAAAAATCCACTGTCTCCCTTGTGAAATAAACTACCTTAATTTAATCATTCCATGATCTCCTAAAAGTCACTGATTTTTAAAATAAGTTGCATACTCTTATGTCCTATTTCTTAAAATATAAAAATGAGTTGAGGGACCACACTCCCCTCAGCTTTGTCTATCCTAGAGTCTTGAAAAAGTCCAATTGTTTAGTCTTTGTCACTGATAATAGTGTTTATTCATATTCACATTTTATTTGTAAACAAAATATTTTTTCCTCCATTCCCCTTTTAAATCATCAATTTTTTTCACATTCAAAAGAAATATTACCCTAGATGCTTTCAAAAGTGATTTGAGTTTGTATGTTTATTCCCTAGCATTTTCTTTTTTCCCCTGAGTCAATTGGGGTAAAGTCGCTTGCCCAGGGTCACACAATTAGTCAGTGTCAAGCATCTGCAGGTCCTTCTGACTCCCAGTTCATCCTCTGTACTTTTTTTTTTTTCAGTCAACCTGCTGAAGTATATCTAAAGTCTATTTCTTTACATACAAAATTTTACCAGTTTTCACTAATCTAAAATTCTGGGACAGTCCAAATTCTGATGTACAATAGCAATGTAGTCCTCTCTTCAGATTACCAATCCCAAAATCCTTTCTACATCTATTCCCATTAAAAAGTGATATCATTAATAAAAACACTATGTTCATCATTGGTAGCAACTTGTACACTAAATAATAGATACTTGCTTATAAAAGGACAATTTTATGGCCAATTGGGAGCCAACTTATCTTTTCAGTTGGCTGCATTTATTTGGTTACCAGTAGTTTCTTTGTGATCACTTGGCGATATGCTTTGGAAGTAAAATGATGCCCTGGAGCAAGCCCTTATAACGTCACTTGAAATAGCTTATTGCTTAACATCCCTGTCATGTCTCTCCCCATTCCAATTTCCATCCCCCAACAGTGCTGCTGAAGTGAACTCTCTAAAGTGCAGGTCTTACCACATCTCCATTACCACTCATAGACCCTTTTAACCTGCTGGATGAAATATGAAATGCTCTATTTCATTTTTTAAAATCCCTTCCTGCCTTTCTAGCCTTCTTGTATTTTTCTCCCCTCTTTGTACTATACAATAAAGAGTCATCGACTTTTTAAATATTTTCTCACATGTCATTCCACCTCCAAAATTATGGCTTTTCCCTGGTTGTCCCACACATCCTCAATTCTTTCTGTTGACCTCCTCCATCTGACTTACTTAAATTTCTTCAAGATTCATTATTAACCTCATTTTCTAAAAGAATCCTTTCCTAGTTTTCCCTCCCTCAAAACTCACTCACTCCTTGCTAGGGAGATTATCTCCCATTTACATTGTATATGTTTTGTATGTACATAGTCGTCCTCATGCGGTCTCCTCCACTAGAATATGAGGTTCTTGAGAGCAGGGATAGCAGCCTCTCACATAGTAACCACTTTAAAAATACTTTTAAACTGACTTTGGGCTACGAAATTGTTAACCTATGAAAGAGGTAATACATTATGTCCTTCACTGAATTATTTCATTATTTTTCTCTGTGCAAAAGTATTTTTTGTTCCCCTATTAGTACCAAACATCTTCAAATGAGAAGATAACATCATAAAGGGATGGTATCTTACATTAAGGAGGAAGAGATAGAGAGAGAGAAAGGGAGGAGGAGGAGGAAGAAGAAGAAGAAGAAGAAGAAGAAGAAGAAGAAGAAGAAGAAGAAGAAGAAGAAGAAGAAGAA
>CM053583.1:141233286-141257894 GCA_028627135.1 Pseudochirops cupreus
ATATATATATATATATATATATATATATATATATATATATATATATATAAATAATTTTTTTTCCCCTCAATACAATGTAAGTTTCTTAAAGGAAAAATTTGGTCTTTTGTCTTATCTTCCCAACACTCAGAGTAACACATGCCACAGGCAATATATTTAACATATTTTTGCTGATTAAATGATTGATATTGCCTTTGCCATTTACTTTCTATGTAACTTTGGGCAACTCATTTACTTTTTCTTGGTTTTAGGTCCTCATCTATAAAATTAGGGAGTTGTACTAGATGAATTCTGGGGACCCTTCTCATTATAAATCTGATTTTATGGTATCTAAAGTGATGGATGAGTTGCAATATAAATTAGTGGAGGCAGCTTCCACTTAAGAATTTCTCTACATTGAAAATATCATAGATCTTTCATATTTTTGCGTAATATCCAAAATTTCTTTTGATTGAGACTTTTGATTTTATTGGTATATGAAAGTACCAGTCAAGGAACTCCCTCTACCATAGCAAAGAATCAATTCTCCAACCAGTTAGAGTCTTAGAGACTTTACTCTTTAAGTGACTTGCCTAAGGACATACACTCCTATATGTGTCAGAGGAGGGACTTGAACCCAGTCTTTCTGATTAAGAGACCAGGTCTCTATTCTATGCTATTTGATTAAAATTCAAAATGACCCAATGTGTTAGAACACAAGAAACAGAAATGTGTTAAGTATGACATGTAGGCTTTGAACACTACAAGAAGAAAACAAAAATAATTATGAGGGTAAATTCAGATATTTATTTGTCAGGATGGTGGGAGGGGAAGTTAGAGTTGGTTCTGGTAAAGGGGAGATTATGAGAGATTATGATGACTCTCTTCCTGAAGATCTTATAGAAAGGAACTGAAGGCTCTCTGTCCTATATTGTTACTATACTCCCATACCTGGGTGCTCACTAGAGGCTGTCCCTCTATGAGGGTATAATTCTATAGAAAAAAATGTATTCATTCATCTCTATCATGTACTCAATTCAGAGACTTCAGACTGTAGAACAATTGCAGTTTCCAATTTATCTTCCAGTCAAGTGTTATTTGGATCTTGACTTTTGATTTTAAGTAGTTTTCTTCTTTGATGATCTTTCACTTTCCTCTCCCCATGAAAGTATACCTGCCTAGGTCTATCTTGTTGAATCTGCTGTTTTTAGGATTCTCCTTTCACTTTGGACAAATCCATCAAACTTTCTTCTAAGTCAATAGACACAGAGAGAATAAATGCTATACCAGAATAGATCTGATGTTTTGGTATCTATCAGGTTCCATCTGTATGCCAGATGCATGAAGCCATGTGTTGTTGCTCATAGATTTCATCAGATAGAAGTACAGTATATCAAAAGACTAGGTATAGGCAATTTTTTATGTTCACACATGTCATTATTTATTAATATTCACTGTCATTTAAAAAATTCTCTACTTCTTTTAATTTCTAAGGGAAATGTTACTTCTGTAAGATGTGGAGACAACTATGGAAAATTGAGCAACAGATTTTAGTTTTTTTCCACTGCTTGTTTCTTTCTTCCCAGACTAGAAACTAGAATATTACAGATATTTTTAAAGGATATTCTAAAATTATGCAGGCATAAACACAAAAGAAAATATGGAAATAGAAAATGTTGCCAGATTCTGGACACATTGTGAATGGAGAGTCATCCTCTAAGCCTAAAAGATTTGTCACTTTTCATTATTTCCTAAAATAAGAAACTTGTTTATACATTCCATGAGAAAATTTGCACAAGTCCTGACTGCAATAAAGAGACTTATTCATAGTGGGCCAATAAAATAAAAATCATGCTTATATGGCATTTTAAAGTTAGCAAAGTAATTTACCTATATTACCACATATGCACCTCACAACAATGCTGTGAAGTAAGTGCTAGAAGGTAGTACACACATTTTGCTGGGAAAGGAAAAAAAAAAGCACATGCTTACAATCTTTCTAGATAAATCTGATTTGCTCAGGAAAGCAATGTGAATGAATACCTTCCTATAGGTTACCACACCACCAATGGGGATGATACATAAGAGAACACTAGTATTACCAAGGAACATTGGTGGCACACATGTCAATAAACTACTAAAATTGGTGGCACTTGGCAACTATGTGACCAAGGTCAAAACTTATCACCATTTTGGACAAATCAGGTATATTAGGAAAGAGACTGGCAAAGCACCCTCTTTATTTTACATGTTTTGATGTATCTGCCATTGCTCCATTTGAAGATACATATTTTTTCTCATGTTTTCCTTTTTATTATGAGAAACATGGTCTTTCATGTAATTCATTAGCTTCATCAAATCATAATCTTTTCTACTTCTGTCTCCATCATCCTTTTTTCAGTTCATGTCTTTAATCCTAAACTGTTGTCAGACACCAATAATCTCCTGCTATTCCAATCTTTATGGCATGTTTTTGTCAGATAAATCTTCTTAGAACTTTATGTTGATCATGTCATTTGCCTGATCAAATTCCTTTAAGAATAAGGCCCTCAGGCTAGGATTTAAGGCTCTGAATCAATCTAATTTTTCAGCCTTATATTTCCTAAACTCCTTGGGACTAGTGTTTTCTCAATCCATTGAGTCTTGTACTTTTCTACATACTATCTTCTTCTCATTCTCTTGCACATAATTAGAAAGTCCTTTCTTCTTCTCACAGACTACTGAAAGTACTTCAAGACCCAGGTGGGATCCTACATACCTTGTAATTAATATGACCAACTCAACCTGAAGTTTTCTCTTTCCTTTTGGTGATTCTTTTCTTCAGTTATTATAGAAATCTATTTTAATTTAACTTTATATTTGTATATTCTGGACACCTCTAACACATGAAGACCCTTGGACATACTAGCCTAGATCGAAATATTCTGTTGGTTAGGGTCCACACAAAGCTATAGCTCACAAACTGGCATCATTAAGTTTAGTCTTACCAGTTAGAGAGCACATCAGTTCAAAACATAATACTTCGTATGGAACAATATTGCAAAGAAGGTGATCATTTTTAAATCCCTGAATATACACTTGGGGTTCACCTTTCTATAGGTTACATCACCAATGGGGTTAACAAAAAAACTGAGAACACATATGTCCAAGGAACATGGATGGCACACATAATAAAAGGGATGGCATACCAGTAGAAAACAGTTATGACCAGGGAATATAAATATGGAGGAGCATATGCTGTAATTGCTAGCAAAGGCCACTTCCAAAGTTTGGATTAGCAGCATAGCAAACCCCATTTATTCAGTGACAGGTAAAGGCAAACATTCACAGAACAGAGAAAATTAAAATACAGTGTAACTCATTCATTTGGCAAGTAAGGTCTCAATTTAGTCCAGGTACAGTCCACCCCTGGACAGTACATTCATTTAGACAGTCAAAGTCTCTCTTCTCACATGGAGATTAGTTTCCAGTCATAAACAAAGTACATTAATTTGGTCCATCACAGAGCACAAAAAAATCAAAGGTTTCCCACCCCTGGATCACAACTGAATTACAATACTATCCATTAACACCAAGCACTTTATCAAAAGGAGCAGGAGAGCACAAAAGGCCATCCACCCTTAAGCTATAACAAGATTAAGATATCATCACAGCAGTCAATGCCCAAGGAGAGCCCCTGTCTTCATCTTGACCTGAGGAGAGTACTCAGCAATCCCAGGAGCTGGGGAGGCGAAGGCTAACATAGCCACAACACACATTGCCAGTATCCTCATCAAATCATTCTCTGCCTGCAGAACAGTCCCAGAACCCCTGAAAACATCAGCAAGGTGCTCTTCCAGGATTTCTGTAAACATACAACAAGAAAATCCTCCTTTAGGGCTTCTGAACCAACAACCAGGTTCCAGGACCTCTACAACAGCATCACCGTCCTTCACCAGCAGGTGAATCTGGCAAAACAACATCAGAACAGACAGACAAAATACTGGCATCACAGCCATGCCTCCTCAGTTCTCCAAAGTCTTGGGCAGCTCCAACTGGCCCTCAGCAGTCTTTCTCTCAGCAACTCTGGCTCCATGATACTGTATACTGCTTTACAAAAGTCCTTCTGGCCTTTCCTTGGTTTGGGCCTCTCTTCAAATTCACGGCTCCTACCAGTTCAGCCATCTCTCTTCAAGTCAACAAGTCCATCCCACAAGTGGGATTCACAAGGTCTGGGTTTTAACACTCAACCCAAAAATCAAGCCAACACAGGGGGATCTCCAAATTCCATGACCGTTACATATGCCAGATGACATTGGGATAGAGTACAAAAGTGGAAGGCACATATGAAAGGGAAACATATACAGGGCAACTAACACAGTTATTATTGCAGTGTGTCCTCATGTCATAGTATGTCTTCTATTACTCTGATAGTTATTAAGCTTCTGCTGTCCTGAGGTGTGTTGACATAACTGGATGTGTCATCTTTACTCATTTCATAGTCTTTTCTCTTCGGCTGTCTTTGGGCTCCATCTCTTCAGAAAAAATCTACTAGGTTTTTGGCTTTCATCCACCAATATAAAACTCACTCCTGATGAGAGCAGGCTCTTTAATCCCTAGGTGGCACAATGAACCACCAAATTTAGCTAAGATCCATTGATGATTAGTCCTTAAAGGATTGAGTATGACACTAGGGATTTTCCGATTCTTCTTAACCTCTCCTCTTTCATCTTTGCATATTTTGAGTTGATGATATATTGGGACTCAAAACTCAAATTTTTCCTTAAAGAATCATATTCATTTATTGATTGATAAGTTCCAGAACTGGACTCATTTCAGTCACTAAGCTCTCTGACAGGAAGTGGAAAGAGAGAGAAGAATTTAATGCTCACTTTCAAAATATTGTTTTTTGTTAAATGTGATGGACAGGAATAATGAAAGGATTTGTGATTTTATCAGTGTGGCTAATTACCTTCAGCAAAGCAGATCGGCTCTGTGACAAAGTAGATAAATTCTAGAACTGACTTGCCCAAGGTCATGTAACTGCTAAGTGTCAAAGGCCTAATTTGAACACAGATCTTGACTCTAAAGCAAGCGCTCAATATAGCACACCATATAGCCTCTGTCCAAGAGATTGAAAATGAATTGTGTGATATGTGTTTTGGAATCAAATCATTTAAAATTTTTTTTTCTTTTGCTTTTTGGAGAGGGAAGGGCAGGGCAATTGGGGTTAAGTGACTGGTCCAAGATCACACAGCTAGTAAGTGTTAAATGTCTGAGGTGGGATTTGAACTCAGGTCCTCATGACTCCAGCGTCAGTGCTCTATTCACTGCACCACATAGCCATCCCAAAGAATCAAACTGTTGAGCGAGGGGATGGAAGGAACTAACAATTTCATGATTTTATGTGTATCTGTGCTCATCCTTAAAGTATTAGAGCATGAGAACTCACAAGGAAGCTATTTCTCCCACTCACTTCTCCTGAGATGTGGGTTGTAGTAAATACTTCATTTCCTTTCTCCTGTTATTTATGTGCTATGCTTTGCCACTCTGTCTACAAACAGATGAGGCCAAAGGAGAGCCTAAGATAGTCGTTCCCAGGCTTGCTCTCAATAGCTCAGTTTGCTAGCTGTAAAAGGGGTACCCTCAGACACTCGACATATAAATAATAACATACCTTTCCTTGCTGAACATGGCAAAAGGGCTGGTTTTTATTTATATAGTCCATTTATTAATTTAGTTCAACAAGCATTTATTAGGGGAAGGGTAGTGAATAGATAGATACTCAGCCTCATGGAAACCTGAGTCCAAGTCAAACCTGACATACGATATCTGTATTATTTTGGGTGAGCCATTTAATACTCAGTCCTCGTGAGCAACACCCTAAGACTCTAAATTACAGGGTAGATGTTGATCTTTGTTTGTGAAATAAATTACTAGTGCAGTCAAATATCTAAACCAAATGAAATTTTAGAATATTATGTAAATAAAATATTATGTGCCCAGGAAATCTTAAGAGTGGGTTAAGATAAGAGCAAAACAAAATGAAACAAAAGTTGTAGATGTGAAAGCACCAAAAAAATATTCCCTGTCCTGACAAAGCTTAAATTTTTACTGGTTTATCACCAATTAAGAAGTTCAAAAGTGGTTTGCTTTACCAGCATTTCAGTTAGGAAGGGTATATATGCAATTTCTTCCTAGAGGGAAAAATAGATTAGCAATGATAGTTGGAAAATACATCATTATTTCTTTTTGGATCAGCAAGTGTCTAAAAATAAGGGTGTAGTTCTCCCTTTTAGCTTAGCATTTCAAAACACCCCATATTCATGTGTTTAAATACATGCTTTTCTATCAAGTTTTCTGCAGAACTTCTAAAATTGTTGACTTAGTCAAAGACACATCACAAGAAATGGGGTAGAAAATAACTTTCCAAAGGGCATAGACACCAAGAGGGTTATATTTGCTATAATTTTAAGACTACTTGATCTGTTTATTATAAAACCGCCACGTACACTTAAAAAAATGAAGAGCCATGTTAACAGTAGCAAGCAGGCTAATATATAACAGAGGAAAAAAAATAGCTAGTTTACAATTAGACTGAATGATAGTGAAGACTGGAGATAGATAAACTAGGGAATATCTAGGGAAGGGAAGGAGAACGGAAGGGCCAGAAGTGTATGTTTTATGAGAATCATTTGAAGAAGCTTCCAAAGTTTGGCCTGGAGAAGAGTGAAGAAGAACCAGATGGCTGTCTCCAATTATCTAAAGGATTCTTATGTGGAAAAGGAATTAGAAGTGTTCTGTGTCACTGAAGGAACAACAAGGGACAGTGGTTAGAAGTCAACAAGGCATTAAAATTAGGCTCAATAGTAAGAAAAATTCCCTACCAATTACAGTTGCTCAAAATTGAAATGGGCTGCTCTGGGAGATAGTAGCTGTTCCTAGCAGGCATTCTTCTAGGAAGAACAGGATGACTGACCAGCAGTTGGGTATGCTTTTGAAGGAATTCTTATTCATTTGTGGGTTAGTCTTGAGGGCTTGTGAGGTCCCTTCAAAAACTGAGATTTCATTCTGTGAAGAGAGGGTTCTGCTTCCAGCTACAATAATTTCTTTTTAAATCAACAAAGATAAATTTGCTTACCAGTTTTCTTTCTGTTCTTCTCCCCCACCCCCCAATTCCAACTTTTCAGAGTCTAATTATTCCTGCGAAAATTCTATGCATTTAAATTATCTAGAGGATATGTTAAGATTGGAAACTTTTCTTTGTTACCTAGTCTGTACTTGTTATAAATATGACAAACCCCTATTATTCCATCGAAAAAGTCATAATTTAAATTACTCTTCACACATTGTAATGCTGTTCTGCATTGTTCCCAATGAAGGTCGGGCCTGTGAGATAATGTTCTATTATTGGCTGGAATTGACTGGCTTTGTATTCTTGCAGCATTTGACAAGTGTGCAACTTAAGAAGAAGCAAGTTATTTACATAGAAAATGCTATGCTATAAGTAAAATGGAGCATGTCCATAGCCATATATAGAAATGTGTTGGTGGATTGATTACAATACTCTGAGGCCTTTTAAAAAGATGTATATATACTCTTGAGTCCTAATGACTAAAAATTACAAAAAATCTCCAGATGGAAGGGATTTGCCCAACTGTCCCTCCCTCCCCCCCCACACCCCTTGATAGCTACCTAGTATATTGCTTCTATAAGGCCCATATAATGGCTATCCTTTTAACATCTAATAGTGTTGTGTTGAAAGAAGCGAGAAAGAGACCCCCAGAGCAATTTTGGAAGTGGATTTTATTTAGGGCCCGCTGTTCGGGACTACATCTTATCTTGCCCAAATCAAACAGGCCTGACCGAGGGGAGACCACTCTTAATGGTCAGGGATTGCTTAATAAGAGGTTTACAGCAGGGATTGGCTAGTACACATTTTGATTTTCCTGGGCACAGGGAAACCTTTGGGGGGGTCCTGCAGCCAACTAGTCTATTTCCATGAAAAAGAACAGGAAGATGATAGCTGGCTACAGCAGAATGAGGGAAGGGGAAGGGATCAGGTGAGCCAGACTGAGGCCAAGTACAATAGAAGAAAGAGAATATCAACTAATGCTTGGTGCAATAAAGACTTCACCGTGGCTAGAAGAAACTGCACATAAGTTATTTACGGAATTCTCAGAAACTTTCTCGTGATGTTTGATTTAGGTCTCACTGCATTTATATGGACTATGAGTAATTATTTTAGAAACTGAGGTGAAGTAGCGAGGAGGTAGAGTGGAGAGGATTCTACATTTGGGGACAGGCAGACCTCAGTTCAAATCCTGCTTCTGATATTTATTAGCTGTATCACCCTTAGAAAGTCATATAACCTTCCTTTTGTTTCTTTCAACAACTTTGGTTCTTCTTTTTGATCTAAATCTATGCTATAATGATTCCTATCAATTAATTTGTTGGTAAAGAGTGTGAAAAATGATTTTTCTTAGAGCCTTGGATACTCAGAACTTCCTACCCACTCCAGCCATACCAGCTCCCTTCTCCAAAGTTTTTCAGAAAGATATTACTGATAATGAGACTGCATTGGAAGCTGCTTGGGGGCTGACAGATTTTTCTGTCTAGATAGCCCAAGTCTGGGAGAGATCTGGTATAGTGGGGGGGTGGGGTGATCTGATAGAACAGGTATTCCCTCTGTCAGAAGTTGAACAATGGCAGGGTGACATCAGCCCTTTTTGAAAAGGTATATGAATTGGATACTACTCTCATTCCCCAAATTGAGCCACTTCTAGAGTGGCTCCAATTCTGAACTATAACCTCATGTAACACACGTCAACAAATTGTGAGAGAAATAAAAATGTGGACCTGACCTAATTTAGTTTGACTTTCTTAGATCAGATTGTTTGGGGGTTGATAGAAAACTTTGAATCAAAGCTTTGGAATTTAAAATTGACTTCACAGGAGAAATATAATGGGAAGTTGAACGCTTATCTGTCCTATGGATTCAATCAAATCTGGAAGACCCAAAGTGAGTAGTATATGAGGAATTATTAGTTCTGTGTAACCAAATATACTTTAGAGAAGTTTGATTTGATGCCCTTGAAAATAGTGGTCATATTGCAGGGCTCTAAGGAAAAAAAACAAATGAAACTGATCAAAAATCATTATTGTCAGAGCATTTAAGACATTAGCAAGGCAGGCTAACTTAAGGAAGTAGAGTTATCATTTAACCTCCTGAGCCTCAGTTTCCTTATCTGTAAGGTTAAGGTAATAATACACAGATTACCTATCTTATAGGGATGTTGTGAGGGAATAATTTTAGTGCTTCAAAATGTGAACACTTAAGACACTAGATGGCATAGAGTCATTTATTTTTTTCTCTAATGAGAGGGCCAATATAGATCATTTCATTATTTCTTTTTTAAATGTGAACTTGACAATCATAAATAAACCCAAATATTTCAAAATACAAGTAGCAGAGACTTGGATAAGAAATTGTGAACTTCTATAACATGCAACCTGCCTATTTAAAAGAAATGTATATTTATATAATTTAACAAGGTATTAACAAAACTGAACCATATGTTTGTTTTCCCTTTTCTTTGCACCATTTTTTCTTCTGTGCATTTAAAAAATGTTTTATTTATGTTTTTTCATATCTATCATTAATCTATCTGACAATTCTCTAAGTGAAATTTCCCTTTACTATTAATAAGAATTTCAAAAAAGAAATGGTGAAAAATGTTATAAAATATTTGAGTTAAAAAAATGTTATTGTCATCTCATGCAAAGATAGAAGGCCAAACAATGGGGAGTCTATGTGATCTTTTGTTATCTTTGAGATAAATTGAGAAAAATCCTCCATCATTTTGGATATGTCACTGGTAGAGAACTTATAGATAAATAGAAAAGTATGGGTAGACACTAATTGGCTGTTCTCTCTTTGGAGAGAAGACCCTCACTGAGGAGACCACAGATACATTTGGGTATTAATATCAGGCAGCTAGGTGGTACAGTGGATAGTGTGTTGGCCCTGGAATAAGGAATATCTGAGTTTAAATTTGGCCTCTGATACCTCCTAGCTGTGTGCACCTGGGCAAGTCATTTAACATCTATGCCTCAATTTTCTCAATTGTAAAAAAAAAAAAGTAGATAAATAACAACACTGGTATACTTCTCAGAATTTTTGTGAAAATCAAATGAGATATTATGTGGAAAGCACTTGACACAGTACCTGGCAATAATAAGTGCTATTAAAATGCTAGTTATTATTATGAGCTATTAATATTCAAACCTCTTCTTTCTCTCTTTTTTTCCATACCAAGTGATTCTTTCTCATGTACATCCCTATACTAGTGCATCTACTCTGTTTCTCTCCATCTTGATTCAATTTAATTTAATCTGACAATCAATTATCAAATTTGCAGGACATGGAAAAAGAGTGACATAGATTTAAGGGTTAGCTGTAGGAGTCAGGAAAACCTGCATTAAAATTCTCAGTTTGATACATATAAGGAGTGTGACCAGAAGAAAATCATTTAACCAGTTGCAGATATATGGCAAATCTCTACTGACAGAGTGAGATTTTAAATCAGAAGATTATCACACCATTCAGTGACTTTGCCTTTCCTCCTCCCAACCTGCCATGAAAAGAACCATGACAAAAACAGCAGAGATGATGACAACACCACCACCCCCACCAACATTAGATGCCAGGCCTATAAAATAAGTTAGGAATGAAAAACACAACAAAAACAAAACTTTTCAGCTCCGAAGTATCCTTTCATGTTTTCTCATAGACCGTAGAAGGAGAAGATGCTTTTATCTTCCTTTCCATTATGTCCATTTGAAGTCAGTCTCAGACCTTCTCTTAGTCTCACAATGAGGTTTGAGTAAGTAACCGATGGGACCATTCTCTCTGTACACTTACAAACTTCTAAAAAGCTTCCTAAGTCAGATGAAACTCTATAAAGAAATGAACGATGCTAGAGAATCTTGGGAGGCAATGTTCTTTGAAATCAACGTTTTTTATCCTCTCATTCATTTGGTGATATGTATTCAGAAATTACTTAAAGTGCTTTGTAGATATTTGAGGCAAAGATGTATAGTTTTCCAAGGAAGTTTGTCTCGGGAGAGATGCCCAAGGCAAAAGATGCCATTATAAAGCAGAGTATGCCTTACTTTAAAAAAATTACCAAAGTGGGCCTTTCTGTAGCTTTTATACCTCATATACCTCCAGGTAAAAGTATGAGGCTTTTAATTCTACAAATATTAGTGGATCTGTGATTTCATCAATGCAGATGCTTCCTATAATGGGATAAATCACAATCCATCCTTCCATGCCCATTATGGATGGTTCTTGCCCATGTCTTCACATAAATCCACGAAAAAAAGAAAATATATCTAATTCACCAATATCTTTCTCTGTTTCTCTTAACATTTTCAGGGAACCAATGATATACTCAGGCTGAAAATCCCTTGATCCCAAGACCCAACTTCCTTTTCTGGCCATACATGTTCTTGACAAAGCATTTTATGCCAATTCTCATGGACAAATCATCACATTTATAATATTCTTTACAGAATAGTGAGTGGTTAGAATGCCAGCATAGAGAAAGAAAAATGGATTCGAAGTTACCTTTAACTCTTAACAACTATATGATTAAAGGCAGGTCATTTACCTTCTCTGAACTTTATTTTTTCCATCTGTAAAATGGGGGTACTAATACCTGTAGTACCCATCTCACTTGTGAACTCAAATAAGATGTTGTACATTAAGTGTTTTCTAAACATTAGAATGCTACACAAATGTTGATTACTATTAATGACCTTGGGACAACATGGCCCACTTACACTGTTATTAGCAGCACAGAAATAGGGAAATGAGAGGTTACAAAGGGAGAATGAAAGCAAAGAGGGTGATGGGGATATAGAGCACTGCCTATCCTACACTTTGGGTGACTCAGAAGGAGTAAGTAGACAAAAGTGAAGAGAAGGTGAGTTATATAGCACTCATAGCTTGATAAAGGGTAAGTTCTTTGAAGGCAAGTATTACTTTTTATTTTGTCTTTCCTCCAGCATGGTAAATGCTCATTAAATTAAACTGAAAGAAACTTTTCCCCCCTCTGGTGAAATTAAAAAAAAACTGAGCTAAATGGCAAACAGAATGGTGAAGAACAATTTATACATATAGGGATTGGTTGAAGTCACTGGGGTTCTTTAGCCTTAAGACAAGAAAACTAGTTGGGAGTATAGCATGATTATTGTCTTCAAATACTTAAAAAGACTAGCTGTGGGAAAAATGATGGTACTCAATGGGTGTGATTGGAGGGCATAACTTGGAGCTATTAGTAGAAGATACAAAGAAAACAAGTGGATGCTTGACTTGATGGTGTGTGGGGGTTGCCTAATAATTAAAAGCTGTCAAAAATGAACTAGTGAGTTATCTAATCAGTGGAGATCTTCCAGCAAAGGCTGAATTATCATTTTCTGGGTATTTAGTAATGGGGATTCTATTTAAGGTATGTGTTGGCCTAGTTAACCACTGAAGTCTTTTTCATTCTTTTGGACAAAGGTGATTAATATTCCCAAATGTAACAATTTTCTCACTACTCCTCATGTTGACTAAAGTCACTGTTTCATATATTCTTACAAACTCTTCCAGACAAGCATTTCATTATTCCCATTTTGAGAGTAGATGAGTATTTAAATATAGTGATTTGTTGAAAGTATCAATTATTTAATTTTTGTCTATATCATAATTCAGAGAGGCTAGACAATAAATAACTAAATGTAAATAGAAGCTAGTTATATATGTTCACCTAATTTCTATTGTGCTTCCAAAAGAAAAGAATGACAAAAAGGAAGGAGGGAGGGAAGAATATATTTTTAATTTTTCTTTTGTTAATAGCTGTACTGAAATAGATTATTAGAAACTCTTGGTTCTAACCTCATCCTTAATGAAAGGTCTGGAGGTAATAATTTTGTTTAATCCTTTGATATACATTCACAGAATACATCATCTAATTCTATGTCCACATGTAACATTTCCTGGCCATCCATTTGAATTATATTTCATTGATAAAATTGCTTTCATGTCCTTACTTTGAGATTCATGTAACCAAAGGTTTATGTATTTGTCTTTTTTGCACAAAAACAGAAATAAGATTCCATTGTTGAAAAATATGGTTTTTTTAAGTGAAACTTTTTCTACCTTAAAATAGAGTGAAAGGATCCTCCTCCAAATTACATTATATTCCCAGCACCTAGGACAGCGACTTGAACATAACAGAGATTGATTGTTGACTTCAGCATCTATTTGCTTCTCTTTTTTTCTTTGAGTAGTATTTGTAGGGGAAAACAAAATTTACATATTTGGTTGTCAAGGTCTTTAAACTCCTTTGTAGAAAAATAATGTTTACCTTGATTTTAGAAGTTAGTGTTTGGAAGCCTATCTTAGAAAATATGAAATTAATTTGTATAAACTGCTAAGAGGGGATTTGCATGGGTTAGACATCCCCCAGTGGTGGATAACAGAAAGAGTATACTGAATGTGCCAGTCAGCTGTGGTTATTGTTTTAACCCAAATGCTGCCCCCTTCCACAAAAAACAAAAAAACAAGCAAACAAAAAACATAAAATATCTTAGAAAGTTGTTGTGGCAAATACACAAACACACAGAGGCAGTCATCAATAATAGTCATGGGACATTGCGAGATATTTTTTTTTAAGTATTTTATTTTTATTCTTCCCCAGTAACAAATTTTAAAAAAACATTAATTTTTAAAACTTTGAGTTCCAAGTTCTCCCCCTTTCTCCCTCCCTACCTTCCCCCCAGTCCGCCTATTCTTTAAGAAGGTAAGCAATTTGGTATAGGTTATATTTGCGTAGTCATGCAAAACATATCCATAACAGTCATGTTGTGAAAGAAAACATAGAGAAAAAAACAAGAAAAATAAAGAGAGTAAAAAAAAAAGTACGATTCAATCTGCATTCAGAAACCATAAGTTCTTTCTCTGGGGATGGATAGCATTTTTTATCCTAAGTCCTTCAGAGTTGACTTGGTTAGCAGTATCACTGAGAAGAGCTAAGTTATACACAGTTGATCATCCTACAGTATTGCTGTTGTGTTGTAGACAGTACATTTCATTTTGCATTAGGCCATGCAAGTCTTTTCAGGTTTTTCTGAGAGCATCCTGCTCACCATTTCTTATAGTACAATAGCACTCTATCACAATCTCATAGCACAATTTGTTCAGTCATTCCTCTATTGGTAGGTATCCTCTCAATTTCCAAATCTTTGCCACTAGAAATGAGCAGCTACAATTTTTTTTTTTTACATATACCACTTTTCCTTTTTTAAAAATTTTATCGCTTTTGGGATACAAACCTAGTCATGGTATTTCTAGGTCAAAGGGTTTACAATTCCACCAATACTGCATTAATGTCTCATTTTTCTCACATCCCCTCCAACATTTGTGATTTACCTTTTCTGTCCTATTAGCAATCTAATAGGTATGAGGTAGTACCTCAGAATTGTTTTAATAGGCATTTCTCCAATCAATAGTGAGTTAGAGTACTTTTTCGTATGGCTATAAGTAGTTTTGATTACTTCATTCAAAAACTGATCATATCTTTTGATCATTTATTAATTACGAAATAGCTCTTATGACTACTTCTTCCCCTAATCTGCCCCCCCTTCTCTTATTCCTTTCCCCTCCTACTTTCCTGCACAGTAAGATAGATTTCTATACCCAATTGAGTGTGTACATTATTTCCTCTTTGAGTCAGTTCCAATGAGAATGAGGTTCACTCACTCCCCTCCCCTCTCTGCTCTTCTCTTCCCCTGTAAAAGGTTTTTATTGCTTCTTTTATATGAGATAATTTACCCTATTCTACCTCTCCCTTTTATCTCTTTTATTTATTTATCTCTTATCTCTTAATTTTGTTGTTCAATATCATGCCTTCACATTTAACTCACACTTGTAACTTCTCTCTCTGTCTCCATCTCTCTCTCTCTTTCTCTCTCTATATAAATACACACACATACACTCATACATAGATACATATATACATATATCCATATAAATCTCTCTATATCTTTATCTATATCTATACACATACACACATATGTATTGTATACATATATACATATACATACACATACATACATAAGCACAGACACACATACACATATTCCTTCCTAACTACCCTAATACTAAGAAAGGTCTTATGAGTTACAAATACCAACTTTCCATGTAAGAATGCAACTAGTTTAAGTTCATTAAGCCCCTTATGATTTCCCTTTCCCTTCCCTTTTTATGTTTCTCTTGAGTCTTTATTCGAAAGTCAAATTTTCTACACAACTCTGGTCTTTTCAATAAGAATGCTAGAAAGTTCTCTTCTTCATTGAATTTCCATTTTTTCCCCTCTGAAGGATTATACTCAGTTTTGCTAGGCAGGTGATTCTTGCTTGTCATCTTAGCTTCTTTGCCCTCCAGAATTGCATATTCCAAGCCCTCCAATCCTTTACTGTGGAAGCTGCTAAATGTTCTGTTATCCTGACTGTGGTTCCACTGTACTTAAATTATTTCTATCTGGCTGCTTGCAATATTTTCTCCTAGACCTTGGAATGCTAGAATTTGTCTATAATATTTCTGGAAGTTTTCATTTTGGGGTCTCTTTCAGGAGGTGATTGGTGAATTCCTTCCATTCCTGTTTTACACTCTGGTTCTAAACTATCAGAGTAGTTTGATATTTTCTTGAAAGATGATGTCTAGGTTTTTTTTTTTTAATCATGACTTAAATTGTTTCTACTGGATCTATTTTCCAGGTCAGTTTTTTTTTCTACTTTTTCATTCTTTTGTTTTATTTTTTCTTGATTTCTAAAAAGTCATTAACTTCCATTTGCTCCATTATATTTTTTTAAGGAATTGATTTCATCAGTGAGCTTTTGGACTGCTGTTTTAGAAAGAATCCTAGCAACCCAGTATGGTCTACTAGCACAGGTTCTTTGATCTGTTTTTCTAAAGGAAAGATAGCTTTAAAGTGGTCAATGATCTTACTTTAATTACATTCATTTGTTCATGGGAAAGGTCAGCACCCTGAACAAGGAGAAAATACAAACAGAGAAATTAGCATAGAGATTCAACACACAGGGATTCTACTCTTTGAACAAAGTAATACAACCACCTATATACACCACTGGACTGGAAGAGCACAAACCCTCTGAGTAGTCGGGGGGTTCTTAAAAAAATGGCTACTCAGAGCCCTGTCCAGGGAATCAAAAGGTCCTTCTCATGAGCAAACCCCCAAAACAAAATCCCGACCACCCAGAACATATAACAAAGACTCTGCCCCTGATTGGCTCAGAGTCAGAAGGCACAAAACCTACCTGACTCAGCACAGGTGTGATACATTCTGAGTCACATTGAGGGAGGAACTTGCCTAAGGAGGGGCTTGCTTAGGGGGAGACTTATAAGAAGGCTTTCAGACCTTTTGGAACTAAGCTAATTAGGCATTGAGTCAAAAGGGCTGTGATGGCTTCTGACTGAGCTTATTAGTTGAAAACTATATATAATGGGAGGTTAGTTTTTTACTTTGGATGTTTGCTTATGAGAAGGGACTTTTGCTTTCCTAGATGGGACTCTGAGTAGCCCTTTGTTAAGAGCACTCCAATTACCCAGAGGCTTGTGCTCTCCTGATTTGGTGGTATATGTATGCGGTTGTATTATTTAGTTTAGATAGAAGGAGCCCTGTTAAATATCTGTGTTAATTTCTCTGTTTATATTTTCTACTTCTCTGTAATTAACGTAAGATTATTGACTTCTTTAAAAGTTGTCTTTCCTTTAGCAAAACAAATCAAAGAACCTGTGCTAGCAGACTATCTGGGGTATGCTAGGGTGCTGCTGTTACAACCTCTTTTCCTATTTGGCCTTCTGATTTTTAAGGCATTCTCCTCACTGGCATTTTGGACCTCTTTTATCTTTTCCCTTTATTTTAGTGTGGTTTTTTTAGTGTTGGGGAGGGGTCTTCTTTAACAAGTTGTTGACTCATTTTTTCATGATTTTCTTGCATCATTCTCATTTCTTTTAACACTTTTTCCTTCACCTCTCTTTATTTTCATAATCTTTTTTGAGCTCCTCCATGGCCTGAGACCAATTCACATTTTTTTTGGAGGCTTTGGATGTGTTCTTTGCTGTCTTCCAAGTGTGTGTTTTGATCTTTCTTGTCACTGTAGTAACTTTGAATAGTTTTGTTGGTTTTTTTTGTTGTTGTTGTTGTGGTTTGCTCATTTTTTCACTCTTATACTTGACTTTTTATTCTTTGTTAAAGTAGGTTTCTGCTTCTGAGGTGGAGGGTGCCCTGTCCTAAGCTTCAGGGGTTTTGTGCAGTGGATCTGAGTGTGGGCAAGGAAACAGAGTCCTGCCGCAGTCATAGCAAGAGATTCCTAAAATCTCCTTCTGACCAGTTGTTCAACCTCTTTACACTTTATGGGCCAGGAGCCCTGGAACCTGTTGCAGTGCAACAAACCATTCCTGCTGACATTCTAAGTTTTCCCTGATGTCTGTGGGACATGAAGTCCAGAAACTGCCACATTTCCCAGTAATTCAGTCACCCTGAGGTCTGCTCTGGGTTGAATGGGCCCCGGTCTGTGCTAGCAAAGCCTGAGCTTGGTTGTACTCCTCTCTCACCCTAGTGCAACAGACCTTTCCTGCCTACCTTGTAAGTTGTCTTGGCCTAGAAATTTGTTTCATCCCATCTTTTCATTGCTTCTGTTCACACATTTACTTAGTCATTTTTAAAGGTATTTGGAGGGTTTTGGAGTAGACTTAGGTGAGTCCCTGCCTTTATTCTGCCATCTTGGCTCCAATTCCCTTACCATTGACTTTCTAAGTTGTCTTTGGAGTCTGTGGGCTGAGAGATCTGGAAACTACCACTGCTTCCACTGATTCAGTCACCTTGAGACTTGCTCTGTGTTTGCTGCAGGCCTAGTCTGTGCTGATGCAGCTTGCACTGGATGGTGCTCCTCTCTCACCCTGGTTCAACAGACATTTCCTATGGACCTTCCAAATTTTCTTGGGATGGAAATTTGTTTCACTCCATTTTTTTTGTGGGTTCAGCTTCTATAGAATTTGTTTAGAGTCATTTTAAAAATGTATTTGGAAGGGTTTTGGGGAGAGCTTAGAAGAGTCTCTGACTTTTTCCACTACCTTGGCTCTGCTTCCTATAATCTCATTTTTGAATGTCATAAAGCATTTCCAACTTGGTACAACAAGTCAGAACTTTGTTGCCATAACCTCCAAGAATCCTGAATCTATATCATGTCACATTGAAACAGTTACAAAATATAATATATCATTATTATCATATCATCAGTTATTCAATTTATTTGATTTTAAAAAGAAAACAAAAGTCAAATTTGAAGAAATATGAACACCTAAGCACAGCTAAGTAATTTCCAAAAAAAAAAATCATTAACCTAATTAAAATCTTGCCTTCCTTAATGTGCTGTGGAAAAAAAAAAAAATTTTTGTCTGTGACAACTTCCACAAATAAGTTCTTAAGACACAATGTAACAAATGTTTTATATATCACTTCTCAGGGAGATCCACCTAATATCAGATGATATTTTGCCCACTAATTCACATAATGCTGAATGCTCTCAAATTTTCTTTCCTTTCTTATTAGTGTAAAGTTGTATTCCTTACCTCATGAACAGAAACGCTCAAATGAGTCTGTACTCTCCTTTATATCTATTTTATTTCGAGTGATATAGATTGAAAACAATCCATGCCTGCCTATCTTATTCAGCTCTTTTCCATCTCTCCTCCCCCCCCTTCAACCCCCACAAATTAACCTCAGGAGGTTGTAGTGCTTTCTTTTAACATGCAGAGTGATGGAACACATGGGCGGTACATCAGTTTTCTCTGGCTCTTGTTATGTGATCAGTCCATTTTCTTTTGGATCATACTTTCCTTTGATAATATTACTTAGATTCTTTCCCATAGTTTATTATTTTGTATTTGTTATTGCTGACTTACCCACAATGCATCTCTTCATTACCCTCTGGATGATACTCACTTTTAATATTTTGAAGAATATGTGTACCAAGACTCACAGTCATACAACAGTCCTAGTACTGTAACAAACGGGCCTTTAAACAAAAATTTATGAATTTTCACAAATAATTAGAAAAAGTGAAATTAGAAAAGTGAAGCCCTATTAATGTAGTCAATATAGAAAAATTTAAGATTGGCACTAATAATTGTGTTATTCTTCTGTAATTCTGCCTTACACTAACATTAAAACATCACTAGCAATATGCATAAATATAAGAGCATAGCCTGCAACAAAATTCATCTAAAGGTGTGAGTCCCAGAAGTTCAATGCTAGATTCATTATTTCCCTACAGCATGATCACCTCATTCACATTCTGGTTTTCCTATAGGTCTACTTACAGTTCCAAGATGGTAACTCTTAAGGATTCATTGATTTCAATAAAAAAGAAATACAACACTTGTCATAATATGATTACCACTGTTTTTGGTTCAGATGGCATGAGATATATATCTGTATCATAAGGAAATATCTGGCTGATTATTAACTTGATTTTGCTGATATCATAGTAGACAAACTGAAGGGAAAGATGATGGTATTTCACCACTCTGGTCTTTTCCATGGGACACCAAAGATTAGCTCTGGTAAATACTACTACATGACACTAAAGTAAAAGCTGGTTGTTTTAACAGTAGCCACAAATCAAGAGGAGGGAGGAAATTGTGTTAATTTGGTCTAGCATAATATAAACATCTTTAAATTCATATATCCCAATACTGTCAAGAAAATCTTATTTCAAACTTCTTAGTATTTCAAGAGCTGTCCAATTGTCCTCTCTTACTCTCACTGGACCAATGCAAACAAAAGTAACCTTATTATAATAGTTGTTCAATATAGAACATTGAACATCAATACATCCCTGACATTTGTCATGTTAGTATGTAAGTACACCTGTAAGACAACCAAGTTTTGAGTGAGGTGACTGATTATGCTATATGAGGTTATGTGTCCCATCACTGCTGCTCTGGAGCCTCACACCATTGATAAACAGATGATTAAAAGTGTTTATGAGATAATCAAGCTCAAGAGCTACCTCCACGGACCATTGCCTGGTTTGTGGCAAATCTGGATAAAAGCACACCAAAGAATCTTGGGAAGGTACATCTAATTTATACCATTAGTCAGGGGCCTTATGGAATAAATGATTCTATATTCCTCAAATGTCATTTATATCTTGAGATATAATTTTATGTCAAATATGAAAATAAACCTGTCTCCTGAGCAGTTGGCCCATATAGTGAACAGTCCAAATAAATTTTGGGAAATTCAGAAGAAACTACAATGCTAGAATATTGTAATGCCCTGTCATTTTTACTGTATAGAATATGTGATGACAGCTGAAGGAATGTATATGATGCAGTTTTCAAGTAGGTCAAATCCTTCACCCTTTTCATGATTGATAACTACTTATAAAGTAGACATGCAAAATTTACACTCATATAGGATGCTAAAAATAGAAGTGAGAAATGAAATCACACAAGACAGAAGGAATCATAGAGGCCATTTAATTCCAGTGTTATCATTTTATATATGAGGAACTGTGGACATACTCCTGAATTTCTAGCCATAAAAGCTATTCCTCTGCTACTGCCTCATCTTCAAACTTCCCTCAGCTCCTGGGTCCTTGGAGTATTCAAGTATCCCTGTGACTTTTAGCTCTTGGAATATCCTTCCACAAGGCTGGCCCCCTTTCCCAAAGCTGAATTCCTATTAAGTCTTTCATTTTGTGGAGGGGCCCAAGTCAGCAACCCTGACTTAATTACTCTCCCAACCCTGTTCTAGACATTTTGGATTTCAAAACCACACCATCATGCTGGATAACTCATCTTCTTCCCTTCACCTTCTTCCTGCTTTTTAGCTTTCTTTTGTGTACTATCTTCTCCCTCTAGAATATAAGCTATTTGAGGGCAAGAACTGGTTTTTTTTAACTTGTATTTACATTCCCAACATATAGCACAATGTATGACAAATTAAAAAAAAAACAATCTTAATAAATGCATGTTTCCTTCCATTCTTTCCTTCCTTTTCTCTTCCTGAGGTCACATGGGTAGCCTCAAACCTAGTTACTATGACTCCAAATCTAACACTTTCCCCACAAAATATTATAATTCTTTTTATTGGTGAAATACTGATGCTGGATAATACTTGTCTTGTATGATCATTACATAGTTATCAGAATGTAGATATGTTTACTGAGTTAGATATACCTTATGTTTACTGAAATTCATTTCTGTCTGCAAGACTCTTGGCTACTTACTTATTTTGAAATATTAGAAAACTTGTGGTTCCTTGACACAAAATTGCATATTTGATGGTTCTTCTAATTAATTTTCCTTTAGGGCTCAGGTACAAACATCTATGCACAGCCTTCCTAGAGGTCCTTGCCTAATTCTAATATAATATCTATATATGAGTATGTGTATACATTCATTCACACATATACCTATACATACATATCAATTGATAGGGACATTTCCTGTGATTTCTTTCATATAGGAAACTGCCCAGTGAAGAAAATTACTATCCTGGTGCAGATTTGTACTCTCTCTGCAACTAAATTTTAGGGAGTTACCTAGATCACTGAGAGATTAAGTGACTTGACCAGGGAACCAGAGTATATGCTTTAGGTGGGACTCAGACCCAGATCTTCCTAGCTTTAAGGTTTCCTTTCTACCCACTATATTATGAAACACCATACGTGCACATATCATGGTAGTTACAGAATTCTATGTGATACAAAAAGATCTGCATGTACAATAATGCATCAAATTCTTTACATATCACAATAATCCAAAAATTGTTGAAAACCTAGAAAAAATATATTCATTTAAAGATTGTTTTTTTCAATTCTAACCTCCATGACTAATTTAGGTTAATATTACTCTTCTGTGAGCATGATACTGTTACTCATTTGTATGCTTTACAGAAAACCACTGAACACAGGATATAATCTATAGTTCATGATCTTCTATAAAAGCTTGCAAAAAAAATCATGGTATTTATCAGCCTGAGTCTATCTTATGGTCATTTGTAACTTTCATTTAGTTTCTGTGATCCTGTCTTATACTTTGTTATGTAGATGAGACTTGGACCATATTTCATTATTTTTTTTCCTACTGAACCCTCTGGAGAATCTATTGTAATATTGCTTGAATTAACATAAACACATTTTTTTTTATTCATCTCAATATGGTTCTAACATGCTTCACTTTTGTATGTTGATATATTTTTGCTTCCAGAACTGAGATGTGTAATTTCACATCTGAATTTCAAAAGGAAGTCCCAGAATCACATCTCTTCAATTTCTTTACTTGGGTAATTTGTTTCATTGCTTGATTGGTAATAACACTGGCCCAAAGAAAACCTTGACAATAAAATTACAGGTGTAATCTATAAATCTTGATCAGGATTTAAGGTGCCCAGGTGATTTATTTGCCAGTTCTGGCTCAATGCTTTCACATGAATTCAACTTGCATACTTAAATAAAATGATTCTGTAGGTAATGTGGGAGAAATGTGAACTCTATTGTTCAATCACTTTATTTTGGGAATGTGAAAATAATGCTGGGAGAGTGAGGAAATCACTGCAACATGAGTTGTTGAGAGAAAGACTGCTGAGAGCCCATTGGAGCTGCCCAGAACTTTTGAGAACGGCCACCCGGAGCTGCCAATAACTGAGGAGGTATGGCTGTGATGCCAGGATTTTGTCTGTCTGTTTTGATGTTGTTTTGCCAGCTTCACCTGCTGGTGAAGGACAGTGCTGTTGTTGCAGAGTTCTTGGAAACTTGCTGTTGATTCAGAAGCCTTGAAGGAGGATTTTCCTGTTGTATGTTTACAGAAATCCTGGAAGAGGGCCTTGCTGATGTTTTCAGCAGTTCTGGGACTGTTCCACAGCCAGAGAGTGACTTGATGAGGACACTGGCTATGGCTTTGTTGAGACTTGTCTCCCCAGGAACTGAGATTGCTGAGGGCTTGCCTGGAGTTAAGATGAAAGAAGGGCCTTTCCTTGGGTATTCAATGCTGAGATGATATCTTAACCTTGTTATAACTTAAGGGCAGATGACCTTTTGTGCTCTCCTTCCCCTTTTGAGATTCAGGGGTGGGAAGCCTTTGAGTTTTTTTGTGCTCTGTGATTGACCAAATGAATGTACTTTGTTTATGATTGGAGACAAATCTCCATTTGAGAGAAGAGACTTTGTTGACTGACTAAATATACTGCCCAGGAGGTGGCTACTTTGACTAATATGCTGGCCAGGAGTGGGATACTTGGACCTTGATACTTTGCAATTGAATTGAGAACTTACTTCCTAAATGAGCAAGTTATACTATATTTTGACTTTCTCTGTTCTGTGAATGTTTCCTGAATAAATGGGGTTTGCTATGCTGGTAATCTGAAGCTTGGAAGTTTCCTTTGCTTGGCATTAAACCATCCCCATTCAGGAAGTTATGAAACCATTTTGATTTTTCTTTTACCGTTATTCTTACACATTTCTTATTTCCTCTACAATCCTACTGATACAGCACCATTTTAGCCTCTTATAAACTTATTTTTCAACTAAAAAAAAAACCTCATTGGTTTCCACATCCTCGTTTGTCCCCAGTCAAATTAATTTGTGGGGAAGCAATGTGTTATTATGAAAAGGAAAATGAATTTGGAATAAGAAGAACCAGGTAAAAAACCTGATTCTGAAGCTTTGAGACAAATGTTTGACTTCAGGCTAACCATCAGATTTATCTTCTCATTAGTCTCTTCATCTAAAAGTAGGAGTAATAGGGGCGGAGCCAAGATGGCGGTGTAGCAGCAGCAACATATCGCAGCTCTCACATAGCCACCCCAAAATACCCATAAAATAGGACTATAAACCAATCCTAGAACTCCAAAACGCACACAAAGATACTTCCCACTAAAGTCAGCTCGGCTACAAGGAACCATGTCAGCACTGTGAACCAAAACCAGCCTGGCCTGAAGCCGCGGCTGTGCCCCGGGGGCGGCTGGATGGGAGGAGTGGAGGAGCCTCTCAGGGGAGTGGATTAGCAGCAGGTGCAAGTGGGATTTGCAAAAGGGGAAGATAAGCAGTCTGGCTGCAAGGCCTCCAGAGTGGAAAAGCAAAAGGCAGAGGTTTTGCACCCGCCTCTGCGTTGTAGCTTCCCGCCCCAGCCTACAGGCAGCAGGGGGACTGAGCGATTGTTCTTAGGCCAGTGCTCTCGCGTTGAGCGGCCTGGATCTGGATTGCGATCTTGGGCCTCTGTCTTGGAGTCCTCGCTATCCAGTTAGCTGGAAGTAAATAGGAAGAGTTCCCAGCCTCTTCCTAAGAGCTACAGCAGCTGGGAGGACCCCAGCGATTTGGGACAGAGCTTTCCCTTCTGGAAGCAGAGCCCCACAGAGATTTAAAAAAAAAATCACGGTCTGAAGAACCATGAGTAAGAATAAGCATAAGAAGCAAAGTAAGAACAGCTCCCAAACCCTTGATTCCTTCCTTGGGGAAAAGAAAGATCATGGGAGAGAGAGGGAGGAGGAGAGTGCAGCCAGAGTGCCCCC
>CM053583.1:141258394-141301977 GCA_028627135.1 Pseudochirops cupreus
AATAAAATAATCCCCTTTAAAAAGTTCATCTTCTTTTTAACACATTCATAAATCACTCTACAAACCCACTTCATTCAATTTAAGAAGTCCTCTTCATATGGCATTAATCATTTACAAAACAGGAAATTAAAGATTGCCAATTTGCTTTACCACAACATTCTCAATTTAAGGTGGGTGGGAGAAGGAAGGTTATTTTGAGACTTGTGATTTTATCACTATGGTATATAGCCCATAAGGAAATTTATTTCATTTAAACTAAAAATTCACTCATTATTTATAGTCACAAAGAGTGTGTTAGGAAAATGAGAAGTTCAGCACCTAAATCATATATCCACAGTTAAATAGTTGTTATGTGTCAATGATGGCTCAAACTGGTCCAGTATTTTATATACTATGTGATACTACCTGCCATTCTTCACTTTATTTAAAAAAAAATTATTAGTAAATAACTAATGCTTTTTATTGTTAAATGAACCATCCAGTATCATACAACAAATAAGGGAAAGAGGAAGGATTTGAAGGTAAGTCTTTCTCATTTCAAGTCCATTAATCTATATTCATCACACAGTTTTGATTCCCATTCTTTATTGAATGCTGATCACATTTTTTTGTTTTTTTTCTTTAAAGAAATATTTAAATAGCTACTTTCTCTAGTGTATTAAAATATCACTTGAATTACCTTCATGTCTCACAAGCAACCCTCATTGCCACTCTCCAACATCACCATAATTCAGGTTTTAGTATCTTCTGTTTGCATTATTACAGGACCTCCTAACTTATATACCTACATTTAGTCTAGTCCTACTTAAATCTCACTTGTACCCTACTTTCAGGGTAATATTTAATGAAGCATTTATTAAGTTCCAACTATGCCTTAAGCATGCTTTCATTCTTTTTAGGCCCATCCCAAAGAACTGGGGTAAATTTACTGAAAGTTTGGGTTTGGCTCATATCTAGGATCTTTATAAAGGAGAGTGTTGATGGGGAGAGAGTCAAAGTATAAAATAGATCAGGTAGAGGAAAGTTATTTAGTTCCTATACACAAAACATATTCTTAACGCGAAAAACTGGCAACCATACCTTGATAGACATATTAAGCAGCAGTAGTAACAACTTAAAACTGCTATTATATTCTCCCAGGAATTTGAGATCTAAAACAGAAAAATAAGGAATTCATGGGAGTGCTGAATAGGCATTCTACATTTAACTTTCATAGGGTCTGTATCATCATCTCCCCAAGAAAGCCTATTGTGCTTGTAGAGAAGAAAGGCTGTATAGCTTAAGAATATGTAAAGAAGAAAATCTGTATAACTCCAGAAATCATGAACCAATAAAATGACCCACAAGGCTGGTCACACACATCTCAGGACCATGGTTCAGTCACATAGATATGCAGGAAAAGAAAGAACAATGGAAAGAAAAAGAAAGAAGAGATAACTAGGGCCCTTGGCTTTGCCTAGGGAGATCATGTGATTTACCTGCCATGTACTCATCATATCTACAATGTGGCCAGGGTGAGAGAAGGCCACCTACCTATTTTCTTTCCTCTCCAGAAAGAAGTTGAAATAACCCTGATACAATCAGCAAGTCTGAATAGGTGTCACTACTTTTTGAAGGCCCCTTGAGTCATTGACTCCTCTTGCTCAGTGATCAATAAAAAGATTGCTTTGTTATTTCAAAACACTTTTCTTCACCACCAAGTCATTGATGTCTCTGTAAGTTGCTTGGAAAACTCACTGCATACTCTATGAGATCACTAATGAAAAAGAATCATGTGCTGAAAAGAACTCCCTTACCCCCATAACATGCTTTTCACATTTGTCTTTGGCTGGAATACTTCCAGTCCAGTGAGGGGAAATATTCAAATATTCCACTTCCTTACGTATTCCATTCCACTTTTTCATCCCTTTCATTGTTAGAAAATCCTGACCCTCTTCCCTTTATTGAAGCCTAAATTCACCTCTGTAATTTCAATCCATTCCTCCTATTTCTTCCATCTGGTATCAGACTGAAGTCTAAGCTGTCTTACACATGATTGCTTTCCAAGTTTATGAATACAGCTCTAATGTCTCTCCTATTTTACCTTATTTAATTTGAATTAAATATTCCCGTTTACTTCCACTGATCTTCATAAGGCACAAGCTCAAGAATCTCCATTTGGGTTACCCTTCTGTGGACACTCTCTTGCCTATTAACATAATTCATAAATTGTAGAATGCAGGGCTAAAATCATAATACACCAGACATGGGCTGATTATGGTTCATTTACTGTATCAGCACATTAAAGATTATTCTATTTTATTGTACAAAACAGTTAATTTTTCCATTTTCCCTGCCTCCTAACTTTCCCCCCCACCCCCACCCCAGGAAGTACCATAACATTGGGGAGAATCAAACCCTTTAAGTTTGAAAGTGAAAACAATCACTTAATGATTTAAACTGGTAAATTTAAATTGGTGAATAGGGAGGGATGTGGTGAGTTGGAATCATGGCAGGAGTTAATGTGTTTGAATGTTAACACAGGTGTTGGAAACCAGAAAAAAAGAGCCCTAAGCTTTCAGTATATAGCGTAAAATCAGAAATGAAAAATAAATGAAGTAAAAGCAAAGGGGATTTCAAATCCACTTTGTGAGGTTGCATCTGCTGTGACAGTTTATTAAGCTGCAAGGCTAGAGATCTTAAAAAAAAAAGGACCTACCTAAATATTTACTATAAGACAAATGGAATTGTCAGAGACATTCAACCAACAACTGTCTAAAACAGAGCATTAGCATTTCAAAATGATAACATTACTTGATTGATTCATTGAGTGAAAAGGTTGAGAGAAATAAGATCAAACTGAATTCAGATCCCTAGGTGGACATAAAAGTAAAGAGCAGTTAGAAGGAAGGAGATACTACATACAGGCTGTGAATGAAAGAGAAAAAAGAATACAGAACCTTTAGGATGCTGTCCAAAGATATTTTAGAAATGAACCTCAATCCCAGACCAGGTAAATCATTTACCAGGCTGGAGCTTCTCTTGGGAGGAACAGTAGAAAATGTTGCCAATGAACTGAGATAACTCGATATTTTTGATCTAAATATATATTTAAATTCAAGATCACATATTTTTATGTTGTTGTGTTCCTTTCATATCTTTTTTTATAATTATTGGATATGTGTTACTATTTTATTTTAATTTTCCATCTTCAGTTGTATCAATTAAGAATTTAAGTGCCTACTATGTGGCAGATGCTGTGTTAGGCACTGAGACGATAAAGACAAAATCAAATAAGTATTTGCCTCTAAGGAATTTGCAATATGAAGTGAGGGACAGATCATCTATCTGTCTATCGGATACATACATACATGCATATATAGACAACTTAGATATATACTTGCATATGTATGTATGTATGTATGTACATATATCTAGAAATAGTGATAGATACATAGATATATGCATACATATACATATCTACAAAATAATTTCAGTAGGTGCTAACAAATTGGTTACCAATTTGGGATGCGATAATGAACATGAGCTGAGCTTTGATGGGAACTGAGTTGCCAGAGGTAAAAAATAGAAAGGATTACAATCTAGTCATAGTAGTCAGTCTGTGAAAAAGCACAGGTGTGAAAGATGGAATGCAATGCACAGGAAACATCAAATGGACCAATTTGGCTGGATCACAGGGAACATGAGGGAAAATAAAATATATTCAGGATTAGTTTGAGCCAGATTGTGAAGTATAAAGAGGATTCTATATTTCATACTTCAGGTAATCATAATAATGATAAAAAGCATTTTGTAAATGTTAAGTAATTTAATCCTCATAGTGACTCTGTGATATAAGTGATAATTATATCCAGCTTACAAATAAAGGAAGAAAGGTATAGGGAGCATATATGACTTGCCCAGCATCATATAGTCTTTTTGGAGGGATTCAAACTCAAATCTTCTTAACTCTGAGTCCCATGCTCTATCTACCAGGTCTTCTAGTGGCCTATAACACAGAGCCACTGGATCTTCTCGCATAGAGGAATGATAAGGTCAGAACCATGATTCATTCCTTCCAATTCCTTGCAACAAGAGGATTGGACTGTTTTCAGGTTATACCATGCTCACTAAGGATAAGAAAAATCCCTCATTATAAAATGCGAAATGGATAATTTTGATTACATTACATTGAAAAGTTTCTGTACAAAGTCAATGGAACCAAAATTAAGAGGGGCGTCTGTCCTTCTGCCCGCCGGAGGTCGCGCATGAGGCCGCGTTGGCCGTTAGATCCGCCAGGCTCCCTCCTCGCCTCACCTCCTGCCCGAGGCTCGCAGCGCAGCGACTCCCGACCCTCTCTGGCCGGCATGAGAGTGCAGGTGGAAACCATCTCCCCCGGAGATGGGCACACCTTCCCCAAGCGGCCAGACCTGCGTGGTGCACTACATGGGGATGCATGAAGATGGGAAACAGTTTGATTCCTCTTGTGACAGAAATAAGCCCTTCAAAGTTTGTGATGGGCAAGCAAGACGTGATTCGATGCTGGGAAGAAGGAGTTGCCCAGATGAGTGTGGACCAGAGAGCAAAAATGACCATCTCTCCAGACTATGCTTATGGTTCCACTGGTCACCCAGGCATCATTCCACTAAATGCTACTCTCATCTTTGATGTGGAACTTTCAAAATTGGAATGACAGGAATGGTTTCTTCCCTAGCTCCCTGTTTCTTGAATTGGACACATGGAGAAGTTCAGATTCTCAGCTTCAAGAACAATGCACATGAATTTGTATGGAGCTTTTCCCTTATATTCCACTACATTCATTGTATAGACATATACCCCAATTGACTGTGTTATCACTTCGTTTTGCTTCCAGCTCTTCCTCCTTGTATATGTGTTGTCTCTCAATTATAGACCATAAACCTCAACTTGCCAAGTCATTCACCTTTTTGCTTTTTTTGGGGGGGGGGGGTGGGAGGTCCAGATTTAAAGTGAAATCTTTTGGGTATAGATTTAAGATTAAGTGTATGATCAAGCATTAACAGAACACGGATGGGTTAACCTTAGAATAGGAATTATTTGGACAGAGAAAAATCTTTGTTCCTTTTATTGTTTTGGATGAAATTTATCTATTATGTATTATTATTTGCTGTTGCTATAAAGCCATAGCAGATTGAGGAGCTGTTGAGAGCTGACATATTCTCCATGTTGAATGATTTCCTGGGAGCATATCAGTCACCCTGTCCAAAATGAAGGTGGGGAAGGAGAAGCTGCTTCAACCACCCAACCCTCCTTTCCCTCACCCCTCTTAACCTCTGCCTTTTGAAAGCAGATATTTTTGATGCAGTGTTGGACACGCCACTTGGTGTCTTATCCACAGGACAACTCAGGTCAATCTAAACCCACTTTGCTGATGCCTGGCTTTATTTTTTTTCCCATCTTGTGGTTTTCTAATGGATTTGGAAGACTTTTTAAATTTCCAGTAGCCATCAAAGCTCCACAACTACCTAAATTCGAAGAACTTGAATTGATTGTTAAATTGAAGGTGCTGTTTGTAGAAATTTTCAACACAATGAAAGCCCAGTCATTGTCACAGGAAATCATTGTGTGTTCTCTATAAAAAACAAAACTGATGTTGGTCATCACAACTTCAACATCTCCTGTTTTCGATGTTCAGCTCCTCTACTGCTCATACTCCTCCCTCTACCCCCACTTTCCTTCTCTCCCACTCCTCCCCCCACTCCTTTTGCTGTGCTGTGTAGTGATTTGGTAAGAGAAACTGCCACCACCCACTCTCTCTCCACCACATATGAGTTTCAAGTTTTATTATTGCAATAAAATGCTTTATGCTGGTTTTTCTCAAAAAAAAAAAAGAGGGAACTGATAAATTGGGAAAGATTTTTTACAACCAGTGTCTCTGATAAAGGTCTCATTTCTAAAATATACAGAGAATTTAGTCAAATGTATAAGAATACAAGTCATTGCCCAACTGAAAAATGGTCAAAGGATATGAAAAGGCAGTTTTCAGAGGAAGAAATTAAAGATATCTATAAGCATATAAAAATGCTCTAAATCACTCTTGATTAGAGAAATGCAAGTCAAAACAATTCTGAGATACCACATCTCACCAGGCTAAGATGACAAAACAGGAAATTGATAAATTCTGGAGAGAATGTAGAAGGGTCGGAACACTAATGCATTGTTGGTGGAGTTGTGAACTGATTCAACCATTCTGGAGAGCAATCTGGAACTATGCCCAAAGGGCTACAAATAATTGCATACCCTTTGACCCAGCAATACCACTTCTAGGGTTGTATCCCAAAGAGATCATAGAAGTGGGAAGGAGACCCATATGTACAAAAATATTTATAGCAGCTCTTTTTGTGGTGGCAAAGAATTGGAGATTAAGGGGATGCCCATCAATTGGGGAATGGCTGAACAAGTTGTGGTATATGAATGTAATGGAATACTATTGTGGATAAGAAATGAAGAGCAGATGGACTTCATATTTACCTGGAAAGGCTTATACAAACATGCTGAGTGAGAAGAGCAGAAGCAGGAGAAATCTGTCCACAATGACAGACACAATGTATGTGTGATGACCACCTTTGATAGACTGGACTCTTCTCAGCAATGCAGGGTTATATATAAGACAACTCCAAAAGACTCATGATGGAGAGAGATGTGTACATTCAGAGAAAGAACTAGAAAGCAGAATTTGAATGCAGATTGAAGCAAACTGCCTGTTCTCATTCTTTTTCTTGTTTGGTTCTATTTCCTCTTTACCATTGTGCATTCCATCTGTTACAATCCTTCTTTATAACCTGACTAATGTCTAATGTCAAATTATTTCCAGATCTTGACTGCATGCTGTAATGGGGGCGGGGAGGAAGAGAGGAAGGGGGAGAAAATTTGAAACTCAAGGGATTGTGGAACTGAATCCTGTAAACTAAAAGTAAACTAATTAATAGAGACCAAAAAAAAGATGGAAAAAAAAAAGAAAAGTTTCTCATTCAATGTCATTAGCACAGAGGCAGAATGTCTAATTCAGACAGGGTTCAGGACTCACAGTTTCTCCAGTCTCACTCCTCTTTCATTTCCAAACCTTTTGTACTAGTCACAGAAGAATTCAGTCTAGCTTGACCTGAAAGCTCACTGTCAGCTCTCTGGGTCATGGCCATACCTTTTCTTTTAGATGTTCAGTAGCACAGTGACTAGTATATCAATGTTAAATAAGTAGCAGTGTGAGAGCTCCTGTTGTGAAAATTCTCCCGACCAATTAAGATTACTTCTCATCTACAACTTAGTAAATAAATCTGTGTGTGTGTGCATGTGAATGGTGTACATTCCTGTCCAAGAGCATGTAATCCTGTGTGTATTGGGGAGGATAAGTATTGCCTACCAAATAAAGGTCAAATTCCCCCAGTTCTAGCCAAATGTTATGTCCCTTCCAGTTTGCTTTTATGCCACTCATCTCCATATGCATTGTGCACATTTGGTGTTTCATTATTCACTGAAAAAATTTACTCCGTTACTCTTCAATGTCTTCACTCATGCCAGACCCCATGTCTGGAATACCAACCTCCTCATTTCTCCATTTCCAGCTGTTAAAAAACTAGCCATCCTATAATACTCAGTTCAGATCACTTTATCTGACCCATGAGAACTTCCCTGATATCTATCTATATCCCCCTCCAATTTAGAAATATTTCCTTTGTGAGACTTGGAAGTGAACTTTGTTGGCACCTTTCCATGAAAGTCCCTCTTTGTGGAGGGAGGAGTAGGGAGAAACAGACAAATAGACAAGGAGACAGAGATACAGAGATGGGGGCAAGAGAGACATACAGAGACAGGGAGAGGTAAAGGAGAGAGAGAGAGAGAGACAGACAAGGCAATAGAATAATAGAGAGAGAGAAAGAGAAAGATACAGACATATATAGACAAATACTGAGAAAGTGAGAGAGAGAAAGAGAGAGAGGGAGGGAGGGAGAGAAAAAGAGAACACAGAAACAGACAGAAAGACAGAAATAGAGAGAGGGAAAGAAGGAAACAGAGGGAGAAAAGAGAGAAAGTGGAGGTTATAAGACAACTCTAAAAAACTCAGGATGGAAGGAGATGTCTACATTCAGAGAAAGATCTAGAAAGAACAAAGTTTAAATGGAGACTGAAGCAAACTACACGCTCTCTTTCTTTTCCATGTTTGGTTTTGTTTCCTCTTTCCCATTATTCATTCCATCAGTTACAACCTTTCTATAAAACCAGATTAATGTCAAATGTGAAAGTATTTGCAGATCCTATACTTAATTGCATGCCACCATGGGCAGGGGTAGGGAGTGGGGTGGAGGGGGGAGGTGGGGGAGTACATTTGAAACTCATGGGATAGTGGAACTAAATCTTGTAAACTAAAAGTTAACAAACAAATCAATTAAAATGTTATATAAAAAATAGGCTTGTGGCTGTCCTTCATCATTGTGGGGTACACAAGTTTATGCAGGGCACTGTCTCATAATGCAGTATAATCTAGCTTATTTTTATCTGGAAACAAAATCATTATGAAATCACTAACAGTTAAAATATAAAAGTTAAAAGAGAGCAAGACACTTCTGGTGCCAGGTTATCAGACAAGGGAGTGAGGAAGAATAAATTCGCCATACCTCAGCAGCAGGGACATTTAGGGAAACTGCAGAATTTTGCCCAGGCAGATTTCTCCTTAATTAGATCAATGAGCCAGACAAAGCTCTAATTGCTGCTGATTATATTGAGATTGTATTAATCTTGTCTTTCACTTAAAGCAGGTACTATTCTGATGCTAACAGCCCTCCTTTTGTTTGAGGGGCTCAAAAGTTCACAGACTTCCTTCCATTCCTCATCTGCAGCATACCACAATCTTTCAATCCTTCCCAGTCAGGGGACATTGCACTTCCTAAAAGGGCTAAACAAATATTACTTTATTTTTTGCATTGTACATATGTAGTTTCTTGTGTGCCAGAGTTTAAGCTAATTGTGGGCATTAGCCTTTTCTTATTTAATAGTTGCATTGCCACCAGCATAATGCCAGCAATAAAAGTGGTTCCTTTCTCTTCTTCTTACCACACTTTAAAGTTTTCAGGGAGGAGAGGCAGGGAGAAAGAGGAGAGAATGAGAGAAGAGATGGAAAACAAAGACAAAGGTAAGTGTGGAGATCCTGAGTGTTTGTCATTCCCAATCCTCTTGGGCTGAGGCAAAGATACCAATACCAGGTATTAGTGTGGCCAGTCTCTTTGGCCTGATACATGGTATTTATTGACTTAAATTAAGTTATAAATTTTAAGCCATGTGACTCTGAACTGGGGGGGAGTATGACATCCAAGGGCCAGAATTGGAATAAAAAAGTTCCAACCTTAAGACCTATTCTTATAACTATTTATCATTCAAATATCTGGTAAAAGGAGATGAACATTTGAAGTTCTGAAAAATTTCAAGTTTATTCAAAGAATACATAGGAGCAGACTATCTATTTCAGAATTTAACAACTTATGAGGCTTAGACTTTAAAATAAAATAAAGGGGCAGGAGGATTCCCCTTAATTTTCTCCTGCCCGCTGACAAGCGTAATAAACCCTTTTAAAACTGCCAAAAAAAATTAAAAGAAAAGAAAAGAAAATAAAGGCCCTTACTCTATTTAGAAAGCTATATAAATTAAAAATATATATTTTTAAAATGTTGAATTTTGTCTTTGTTTTTCAAAAGTAGTTACTAGGTCAAAAAGGAAATCAGCATGGTACCAATGACTACCAACTATGCTCTTCCTCGAATACACTCTTTGATTGGTTTAGCCTATTTTTGTTTGTTTGTTTTGTTTTTTACTTACTGATTTTTTTTAGATGGCCACTAGTCACAAAAGGAATATGGAGAAATTGTGTTCATTGACACAGAATGGAATAATTACCCAATTAAGTCATAACTGCAGGAAAATAGAAAAATTCATGAAATATGCATGTGAAATACATCTGAATATTTTCCAAGCTTCTGCTCTGTTGTTTTCATTTGCATCTGCATTTGAAAAGATACTGTGTTGCTGAAACAGATCACCACATTAGACATGCCCGCACAGCTGCTGAGCAAGTTATGTTTATTAAAACCGAAGGGTAGGTTGAGCACATGCTCAACTTCTCTAATGGCATGGGAGCCAATGATAGGAAATATGTATTTGCATTATACATTTTCTAATTCACACTTCATCTAGAAGGTTATTCCTGCTACCTATTTAACAAGACAGGCAGTGGTCATAATTGTTGGAGAAATCATTCTGAGAATCGTATCTGTAAAACATATCGTGAACTAGTTCTGTCTGTATATGTTCATAACCATGTGTGTTTCCATGTTACAACCCATCCCCTTGATTTGCATTTTACATATACTGTTAATCTATATTTTGTGGATATACTCCCAATTTAGGCACTTGTCATGATTTGCTCCAAACACAGTTCAAAGTAGTCATATCTAGAATTGCTTTCTGAGTTTGGGCAAATCTGACAAATAGGCAACTTATCTGTTCCCCATGAATCACCCCCTGTTTCAGACAATGTGGCCCATCCCTCTTTTTCTCAACATTCTGATTCTCTTTCTCTGTGACTTTTTATAGAGCAGTGATTGCGGACACTGAGAAGGAAAACAAAATAGTTATTGGGAAGCCACAACTTAAAGAAAGTAATTCCTAACAGGTGGGGGAAAACTTTCACCATAATTTAGAGACAGGAATATGTCATAGCACACTGAGGTTTACTTAAATCATCTGAAGGTTTCTTTCTTATCATTACAGAATCTTAGAATTGGAAAGAACTCCAGAGGTCATCATCAATCAATGTGTAACCAGGACTCCTGCCACAAAATAATCAACAAAAGGTCATACAGTCTTTGCTTGAAGACTTTCAATGAAAGAGAATTTGATGCCACCATTAGCCTACGTCAGGGATGGGGGATCTGTGCCCTCAAGGCCACAGGTTTCCTACCTCTGGTCTATATGGAGTAGAATTTTGAATTGGCAGGAAGCTTTTTCCTCATCTAAAACTAATTTTGCTTATTTGCAACTTCCGTATATTATTCTTAGTCAATTCTTCGGGATAGGAAGAATTCTGATTTTGAATCTGGACCAGGAGGCTGAAAGACCATAGTTGAAATCTGGTCTCACATATGTTTGAACTGTGTGACCCTGGGCAAGTCACATAACTCCAGTTTGATACAATTATACACATCTGCAAAATGAGGGTAATAGTAGCATCTACCTCCCAGGGCTGTTGTGAAGATCAAATGTGATAACATTTGTAAAGCACTTAGCACAGTTCTTGGCATTATTAATATTAGTCTGTAGTAGTAGTAGGAGGAGGAGAAGGAGGAGGAGGAGGAGGAGGAGTAATTAATTATTCCCAGGATATTACACCTCTTAATGTAGCCTAAAATTTCCTTAGTGTGTCTGGGTAACTTATTATACTGTTGGTTAAAGAGGCCTATTCATTGAATGGGTGTTAACTCATTCTAAGTGATTACATGAAAAGGACTTAGCATAAAGGCCAGGGTCTCTTATTGCATCCTGAGTCATCTCCAGTCATCCTGATGAATTTCTGGTCACTGGATCCAGATGGCTCTGGAGGAGAAAGTGAGGCTGGGGAACTTGCAGAGCCCACCCCCAGTCAAATCAAAGTCAACCGCAAGTCATGATTCTCTTCAAAAATGAAGAACAAAAATATAGTCCATTAAAATCCCCAAAATGTGTTGTTGTTGTTTTTTCCTAGAGGAACTTCTATACAATCATGTTGCCTCCATGTTGTACTTATTGATTTCATTTTAAGCTCAGGTTTAAGACTATGTTTATCCCTATTAAACTTTGTGTTCATACAGTCAGCACACTAGTGTAACCTTTCAAGATCTTTTTTGAAACTCTACTTTTTAATGAATCTTATTAGCCAACCTTCGTAACTTTGTGTCATCTCTTCATTTAATAGATAGATCTATGTGTTTATCAAAATCATTAATAAAAATACTAAACAAGACAAGATCACACACAGATACCAAGTACATTTTACAGAAGACCTCCTACTAAATTGACTTGGAACCATTGTTGGTAGTTTCTAGATATGGACATTCAACCAGTTGTCAGGTTATGTAGCTGGGCCATCATCTAGCCTATATCTCTCCAACTTTTTCACAAGAATATCACGCTTTTTATAAGAATAACATAATTTCTCTATTGAAAACATTTTCATTTGTTTTAATAGGGGATTACATGCCGCAGAATTAGTCCAATCATGACCTGCCAGAATTTCTATAATTCTATAATTCATATTCATACCCTCACACAAATTTATTAGAAGGAGATCACTGAATATGCTGGGGGATATCCTCAGGGGCTTCTGCTATCCCATGTATATTTTGTTGTTTATCAGTTATCACTAGCTCTTGCTATGTCACTGGCAAATTTCTTTGTCTAACATATATATATATATATATATATATACACACACATACATATACATAAATATAAAACTATATTCATCTATTACATATATATATGTCATTATGACATACATTAAAAAGTTTTGTTTTGCTCTTTTTTTTTGTTTGTTAGCTTCCTTGCCTATAATAGGGTGCAGCCTGTTCAGCCCATCATTGCTTCTCTAATACCCTGTGGCTGATCTTCTAATCCAATTATTAGATGACTGGAATTTTGCATGATTCAGAGCAAGAAGAATGGGATGGGTTTTTGCTTCATAAAGATTATGATAATTAAAAATAACTTTATATTTCCTAAAGGCAGTATAACATGTTCTCTTCCTCCTTTTACAATTGTGGATTTACCTTACTGTCTATTGACTACATCTCTCCAAGATATGTATGATCAAAATACATATATACAGATATATAAATATATATAAAAACACACATGTGGTTGTTTCATTTTCCTTAAGGGTCAGACACCAAAACCCCTGATCCAGATGAGCGGCTCAGAAATGAGGTCATTTTTGCTGATGCAACCTCATCTCTCAGTATGGATTACTCAGTTCCTGCATAAAACTCAGGGTGAAATTTGTTCATTGGCATTAAGTTGCAAGTGTACAGGAACCCAAAGAATAATGGTTGTGTGTGTGTGTGTGTGTGTGTGTGTGTGTGTGTGTTTTAATTTGATATCTTGAATTCATTTCCCTTAATTGCCTATATTAATTCATATGCTTCATTCATTTGAAGACTGACCTTCAGTTTAAAATTCTATTATTTTTCAACAAATGTGTAACTTAATAATTCCAGTCCTATGACATGTTTATTTCTCCTCTGCGAGTTTTATCCTTAAATGCTCTTGGAATGATTTTGGTTAGTTGGGTCTCATAGTAAGCATTCTTTACAGTGACCTTCCCTTCCTTGTTTCTTGCAGTTTTGTGAGGAGATTTAGTTCATAATCATTTGTCATCCTACTTAGAAAGGTATTATGGATGACTAAGTTCTAAATCAGTATTCTTCTTGAGCACCATATGTCTTCAGTTGTTGTATAAAGAGGTTTTATATTATATTAAGTTCTTCTTTCACTTGTAAATTTAATTAATTAGTGAAATTAATGTATGAAACTGTCATAATCAGTGTCAATGTCCCTTCCTTATCAGTTTCCCATTTTTATTCTGATAACTTTGTGTCAATTATGTCATTTGCTTTGAAAATTCAGTGGTATCACTGCACATAGACAACTGATAAAGAAATGAATTACTCATCAGTAATGAGCAGTTTCCTGTCAAAATACCAACCCATCAAAAAGTATTAAGTGACAATTATGTGCCAGGCACTGCAGATACCAAGATAAAAATTAAACAATTACTACTCTCAAGTCTATCAAAATTGTTAAATAAATAAATGATTTTTAAAAATTTTGATTTTAAAACTTTAAATTCCGGATTCTTTCTCTTCCTCCCTTGTCTCCCACCCTTACTGGGAAGATAAGCAATTCAACATAGGTCGTACATGTGTAGTTAAGCAAAATATTTCCATAGTGGATCTATTGTGAAAGACCAACTATATTTTCCTCCATCCTATCCCGCCCCCCACTTGTTCTATTCTTTACTTTGTCCCTGTGCCTTTACAAAAGTATGTGCTTCTAACTACCCTCCTCCTCAACCTTCCCTCTTTTCCATCATCCTCCCTCTCATCCCCTTCTCCTGTAGGTCAAGATACCCAATTCAGGGTGTATGTCATTTCCTCCTTAAGCCAAATTCAATGAGAATAAAGTTGACCCATTCTCTTTTATCTTCCTGCTCTTCCCCTCCATTGTAACAGTTATCCTTTGCCTCTTCTATATGAGATGATTAACCCCATTCTGTCTCTCCCCATCTCCTTTCATTATATTGCTCTCTCACCTCTCAATTTCACCTTTTAAATATCATCTCATATGCATATATACCCTCCTATATAGACATATATGTATGTATACATATATATACATTTATATTCCCTTCAACTATCCTCATACTGAGAAAAGTTTCATAACTTATAACTATTGTTTTTTTCAATGTAGGCATGTAAATAATTGAACTTTGATAAGTTCCTTATGATTTCTTTTCCCTGTTTATGAATGTAGCTTCTATTGCTTCTTTTATTTGAATGTCAAATTTTCTATTCAGCTCTGGTTATTTCATCAAGAATGCTTGAAAGTCTTCTATTTCATTGAATGTCCATATTTTCCCATGAAACATTATACTCAGTTTTGCTGGGTAGGTGATTCTTGTTTTTAATACTAGCTCCTTTGATCTCCAGAGTATCATATTCCAAGCCCTTTAATCCATTAATTTAGAAGCTGCTAGATCCTGTGTTATCCTGATTGTGTTTCTACAATAGTAAAATTGTTTCTTCTTGGCTTGTTGTAATATTTTCTCCTTGGTCTGGGAACTTTGGAACCTGGCTATAATATTCTTAGGAGTTTTCTTTCTGGGATCTTATTCAAGAGGTGATTGATGAATTCTTTCCATTTCTATTTTGCCCTCTGTATCTGGGCAATTTTCCTTGAGAATTTCTTGAAGGATGATTTCTAGGTTCTTTTTTTGATCATGGCTTTCAGGTAGTCTAATCATTGTTAAATTGTCTCTCCTGGATCTATTTTCTAGGTCTGTGCCTTTTCCAATGAGATATTTCACATTGCCTTCTATTTTTTTTTATTTGTTTGGATCTGTTTAATAGTGTCTTGATTTCTTATAAATCATTCACTTCCATTTGCTCCACCCTAATTCTGAAGGAATTATTCTCTTCCATGAGCTTTTGAAATTCTTTTTCCGTCTGGCAAATTTGGCTTTTTAAGGCATTCTTGTCCTCATTGGTTTTTTGGACCTCTTTTGCCACTTGAGTTAGTCTATTTTTTAAGGTGTTATTTTCTTCAGTCAGGTTATTGACTCTCTTTTCATTGTTTTGTTGCATGATTCTCATTTCTCTTCCCAATTTTTCCTCCACTTCTCTTTCTTGATTTTCAAAATCCTTCTTGAACTCCTCCATGGCCTGTAATCAGTTTATATTTTTCTTAGAAACTTTTGGTGCTGGAATTCTGTCTGTGTTGTCTTCATCCCATTCCTTGCTTTGATCCTTTTTGTCCCCAAAAAGCAATCTAAAGTTGGATGGCCGTCCTTTCTTTGCTTCCTTTGCTTGCTCATGTGGCCACTCAGTCACTTGATTTTTGAGCTCTTTGCCACAACAGAACTTTGCTCTCAGAAGGGAGAGCTTTATCCCAAATTGCTGAGGGGTTTTCTGCTCCTGGCACTATTAGGAGAGTACCTTCTTTACAGCCCCCCCAACTTTGTGGTTACTGCTCATAGGTCACACACCTTAAGGCCACCACCCAAGATCATGATCCTGATTCAGGCAGGTTAAGACAAGACCACTTAGCCTCTGAATGGTTGCTTGGCCCCCCTATGATATGCACGCTGGGAGCTCTGAAGCAGCCATATGGAGGCGGCTTCAGGGCCACTGCTTCTGCCACTTCTCACTCTGGGGTTAAAAGTTGGACCCCACTCTATCCCCTCCCGCCTCCAATCCAGGAGATTTCCAATGTCTTCTTACTTTGTCTTTGGCATTTATGGGTTGATAATTCTGGAAACCACCATAGCTACTGGTGATCCACTCTTTGGAATGCTCCCACTGTGGCTGGTCTGGGCTGCCCTAGGGCTAAAACCGAGGGCTCAGTAGGGATTGGGCTCAGCTCCTAGCCCACTATGATGAATCCTTCCTGTTTGCTTGTTGGGCTGCCTTCAGCAAGAGACTTGTTTTTCTCTGTCACTTTATGGGTTCTGTAGCTCTAAAATTTGTTTAGAGTCATATTTTATAGGTATTTGAGGTGGTTATGGGGGTAACTACGGAATTTTCCTTCTTCTATTCCACCATCTTGACTTTGCCCCCAATAAATGATTCAAAATTGCTTTTTCTGAGTTATCTAGTGCTTACCATGCCCAATGCAGAAAAATTATTTTCTCAAGAAAAGTATTTATGATGTATAAATGTGAGCCTTCTAGTCTACAAGTCTTTGAACTGAAGGAATTCTCCAAAGAATGTTTCTACATTCTCATACTCTGCAACAGATGAAAGCTCCATTTTCTTTTCAAGGTGGTCTTTTCACAAAAATTATCTTGATCCAAAAAAAAAAGAGAAAAGAGAAAAACAAGGGGGTGGCTAGGTGGCACAGTGAAGACAGCACCGGCCCTGGAGTCAGGAGGACCTGAGTTCAAATCTGGCCTCAGGCACTTAACACTTACTAGCCATGTGACCTTGGTAAAGTCACTTAAACCCAGTTGCCCTGCCTTCTCCCCTCCAAAAAGCAAAAAGAGAGACAGAGAGAGAGAGAGAGAGAGAGAGAGAGAGAGAGAGAGAGAGAAATTATCTTGATCTATGTTTCCATGTTCCTGGAGATAAATTTCACATGCATTCATGGGTCTTGTTTTTGGATACATGCTAAAATTAACTCTATGTACTCCTTTGTATGTTTCTCCAGGGAAAACCATGTGAACCATTATATGAGCCATAATTTCATTTTATTATAATTTCCTTTGGTCTTCTTCTTTGCTAACTAGTGAGGATGCCAAGATTAATACAATTCAGTCATTTAAACATATATACACTTGCTTGTCACTGAGCAATGATGTCACATTTACAGGACCAAAGCTAAGTTAATGTTTATAGATGGCCTAATAACCTATGAGACTTTTAATAGCTCTTCTCTTTCCACTTCTGCCAACAACACTGTAGCAATAAAAGGGACCAAGTAGAACCAAGGGGCATATTGTAATTTTCATTTCATGGGTTGCCATGGCCAAGGAATTCATGATATAGTGACCAGCCTCCTCATGATAATCCCTTCTCTACTTATATAGTCTGGTTCTCCAAAAATTTACAGTATTTTGGCAGTAACATATTTGAAGCTTTGACAACATGGTATAACCTTGCCAGTACTAAGCTGTATACTAGCATAACTGTCAGGAATCCAAGGTAACCTCCATGTCACAATGTGAGCTTTTGAGAAGAACACACAGAGCCTGTTAAAGCATAACTGCAAATGAATGAATAAAATGAACATTTATTATGGGTCCAATATATTAGAAGAACTGTGCTAAGTACCAAAATGACAAATAGAAAATAAAATAGTACTAGCTCTCAAAAAGCTCACATTTTAATGAGAGACGGAATATATCTATATCTATATCTATATCTTTATCTATATCTTTATCTATATCTATATCTGTCTATCATCTATCTATCTATATGGAGAGAGAGACAGAGAGACAGAGAGAGAGAGATGTGTGTATTTGTATATGTGAATATATGTATATATACATACACATATGTTTATATGCTACATATAGTATAATATATAATTATATATTATATATTACATGTTTTGTGTATGTGTGCGTGTGTGTTGCAACTGCAAAAGTCTTATGGTCTTTCAGATGCAAGAGTAGATTAGATGGAAATATCTCTACTTCAATGCCATTTGTACTGATAAAATCATATCAGTTTCTCATGTTGAACCATTTGACTATGCTAATGATTTTGGAGACAACACTTTTTTTCGTTTGTTTTTTCAATATGTGTGACTATAACACCTGCAAGAGCAGTTACCCAGCTACATGTCCACAGGCTTGCTTTTTGCTGTTCCTAAAGCTCTTGGTTTTAGGATTCTGGACTGTCACCATCAGGGAGATGGTGGTCTAGATGTTAGTAGAGTGACTTGCCTGACTTATACAGTCTTCCTTCTTTCCCTCAGGGTGCCCTGCTATATCAATTAAGCTGACCTGCCAACTCTGTAAATGGCATTTGATTGACAGTTGGTAAGAATGGATAGCCGTTTCTTCATAAAAGCTCCTTCACTCTCTAATTTTTGTGATAACTGGCCTGGAAGTCAAGATGGTGGTCTTGTATGTGCTGTCATTTTTCTTTTTGATGACAATGAATGATGCTGGTGGTAAAGAGGAAAGTGGTCCTTTCACCAACATTACTCAAATCAATGATGACTCTGAATAAAATTAGACTCGATAATTCCTTAGGTCCCTTCCTACTCTGAATCACAATACCACTGAAATCAGTATTTATCAATTTACTTTATATGTACAGAATTAGTTTATATTTATATATTCCTTGGCTTACAAAGTGGTTTGTTTTTCCCACTACTACCTGAACAAATTTTGATATCCTAATTTTACAGAGAAATAGGGTGAAGATCAAGAGATTAAGTGATTAGTTTACAGTCACCAGATGGATATATATTGTACTGATGGCCAAACCCATGTCTGCTAAATCCAAATTCAACAATCTTTCCATTCTTTCATAGTTCTCAATTGATAAATCTAAGAGGACACCTCTTTGAAAAGTAAATAACACAATGTTCAGAACAGAATTGCCTCCTTTTCATCTCTGTCACTTCTTCTTTCCCTGTAATATAGTAGCATATCTTCTACAATGGATTATATATAGGCATGTGAATGAAGTGTTGATGGGCAGAGGCATCCAAGTAGATATTAATGGTGGAAAAAAAATCATTATTTTATTTCATGCACCAAGTCACAGTGGAAAATATTTTTAGTCTTTTGAAGTGTTTTTTTCCCCTCTTGACTAATTATCAAGTAGCTGACTGATTGCTGATGATTGATGACTGATGAGGAGAAGGTTCTACAGGTGTTAATAGTTTGGTTAATGTAAGTGGTTCAGAGGGAAGGAACAGCAGTTGGTGAAGTGGGTTGAGCTATTGAAGATTGTCTCAAAGGTGGTAATTTGGAGCGAGGGGTGTGGATGTGTAGAAATTGTGTGATAAACTGAAGAAAGCAAACCCTGCAAAGTATTTTGTATTATTAATAATAATATAGTTATGTTTCTGACCATAAGCCATGAAAAGTTCCTTTTATTTTTAAAATCTAACATGCCAAAAGGGCAACAAAATTTAATTTCACTCAAGTAACATATCAAATTAATCCAATTTGTCAGACAATGTGGTAGGTGCTGAGGATGCAAAGATTAATCAAACAATGACTCCTACCTTCCAAGAGTTTACATTCTTCTTGGGGGATTCAGTACACAGAAGTATGGAAATACAAAGTGTGCAAAGTAATTTCAAAAGTAGAGAGAATATAAGTGAACTATAGGTGAACAGAAAAAAAAAACCTTGTGTGAAAGATACCATATGAGCAATATTTTGAAAGGTGCTAGCAAATAAATAGTAAGGAGGAAATATACGATATTCTATTGAATATATGAAGCCTAGACAAAGACAGGGAAGCAGGAGATAAAAAGTTTTAGTAGACCAGACTGAAATTTGCCTACTATCTATCTATCTATCTATCTATCTATCATCAATCATCTATGTGTCTGTCTGTCTGGCAGGTATACGTGGATAGATAGATAAATACAGATTTAGATATCAGTTAAACAAAGGCTGCATCTTAAATGAAGGCACTATTAAAAGATGAGCTTGAACCTGAGAACATGCAAGGGCATCGATATTAGTAGACTGTCCTTTGAGACAGGAACAACAATGTGTGTCTGAGGGTAGGAATTTAAAAATGCTTATTTTGCTTTTAAACATGATGCTGTAAATTGTCCATGTATTCACACCTCATTTTTATGAACTTCCGGAAACAATTTGTTTTATGAACATTTAGTTGAACTGATCTGTGTTTTTTCCTTCCATTCCCTAAATCAACTGTCTTGTCAAATTTCTTCCTGTCCCCTTGACCTTTACTGTAGGACCTTCTTTATCTTCCCTCATCAGTTCCTCTTTAAGCCTCTGTCTGAATTTAAATCAACTTTGAAAATGCTCCTTCCTCCCACCCACCCACACTTTTCATTTGTCCTCCCAGTAAACTGCTTGGTTTTGGTTTTTCTTTCTACTGTACCAGAGTAGATTAGTAGGAGAATTGCAGAATTTTCTCCCTTCCCCATCCCTAGAAGCCCCACTTAAATGCAATCCCTTATGCAGCTTTTCCTGATCACATCAGCTATACATGACCTTTTTCAGGTGACCTAAAAACAAACTTTGCTTGGCAACTTATTAATTCCCCAGTATATAGTGCTGTGTGTTAAAATTATATGTTGTTTTCTTATTTGCAAACAGACTAAATTCCCTGAGGATAGGGGCCATGGCTTATTCAAACTTTATAGCTACACCATTAGCTTGCACATTGGTCTACACAGATATATGTTTGTCGAAAAAAGTAATGAAGGAATAAAAAAAATGCGGGCTCTCTTCACTAATTGCCATGTATTCATTACTGATTTGAGGAGGCTGAAGCACTAATTGATTCATACAGTCATAATTAGAGCGGTTCCTAAAATTCTGGTCCAGGGAACTGATATCTCTCTATGGTTCCCCAGTCTACCTGCATTACACCTTTTTGGTCATCTATCAAATATGCCATGTGGCATAATTTTTCACATTTCCTTAGCTTCCTTCATTCTATCAGACTCTTTGAAGGTCTCATTACTCTCACTCCCCTCTTCTGTAGTCTACCTGCTGCTAGCACATAACAATGCTGGGACCCAGAACCATTGCTACTGGAATGATGGTGACAGTGATAGTGATAGTGATTGATAGTGATAGTGACAGTGATGTTGATAGTGATAGTGATAGTGATAGTGACAGTGATAGTGATAGTGATAGTGACAGTGACAGTGACAGTGATAGTGATAGTGATAGTGATTGATAGTGATAGTGATAGTGATAGTGATAGTGGCTTATGTCAGCCAAAGTGGTTTGCTGAGGGTTTTCTGTGGTGCAAATAAGATGCCCCAATTCTAGCCTGATGCTGATCCTTCACCCTTAGCAGCAGTGGCCTCAAGTGATAAAGAGTTTCCATCTCCCTTCCTCATAGCTACTTTCTCAGCTAAACTTGCCCCAGGTGTCATAATTTCAAATTATGTCTGGGTTGACATGTTAAAATACAGATTTATCTATTTGAGATATCTAGGATGGGAAATTCTGTCACAGAAAGTAGTACTTTAATAGTCTTAGTGGTCTCAACATTGAGATAGCTTTCTGGATACTACTCAATTGAGTTTATGGAATAAATTAATGTAAGAATTATGTTTGATGCTTTCCTTTTGACATCATCAATTCCCTAATTGTCTCTGCTTCAACAATTATTGATGATACACACCAAAACTGAAATCACAAGAAGGCTAAAAAAATTCACAGGCCTAGGCTAAATTGCAACTTCCTCTGCTTGATCTACTGCCTTTGACTAGTATTAGGAACCATTTATTTATATATTAGGAACCATTTTTAAAAACCTTAATTTTTTTTTCCTCGTTCTATCTCATCTTTATTACATGATCTTCCAGAATCTGTTTTTGGTTTAACTATTTTAGTTCTTAAATAAGGTATTTACAGAACCACGCTAAGAAATTTCTGTGACCAGGGTAAGTACCTTGCCCTGGACAACACTGAACCAAAGATACTCTGAGTTGAGGGGTTGGCAAAGACCCAAGGAACAATGGGAAAGATTGTTTGGGGGAATATTACCAGTGGGTTGAAAGGAAAAAGGCAAAACTATATCTTATACTAACACTTGGTAGCTTCTAATTTTAAATAACTATATTGTTGTTATATAGGTGCTGTTATTTCCAGACTACTGAAAAACTGCAATTATGGCCACTGTACAAAGTTGGCATCCTCTAAACTGAGTGTACTAGGACAAAGCCCTGGTTATCTGACTCTCCTCGTGACTTTCAGTCCTCATTAGGGCTATCTTATACACTTTTCCGTCCCACCTCTTTTCTCTGTTGTCTCTCTCTCTCTTTCACTATAGTTTCCTCTATGTTTCCAAAATCAGTGCTTGAAATGTATTTAGTACTATGTCTTTTCTTTCTCTGACAGCTTCATTTCAAGGAATAATTGTATTACTAGGCCTGGAGTCAGGAAGACCTGGGTTCACATTTAGCCTGTGATACTTACCCACTTTTAACCTTGGATAAGTCCTGTAATATCTGTTTGCTTAAGTTTCTTCATCTATGAAGTGGAGATAATAATAGGGTTGTCATGAGGATTGAATGATACCGTATTGGTAAGATACCAAGCACAGTGCTTGGCAGATAGTAAGCTAGCTGTTGTTATTATTACTTTTAAAATTTTTTATTATTATTTGTAAGGAAATGACAAGGGAGTACAAGTAATAGATGACAAAGTGCTTCCCCTTGGATTATTTCAAATACGGTTCCCTCAGTCATTTGAATATCCACAAATTGCTCTCCCTTCCAGCAGCAAACACTCTTGTTCTAACATTTCTTCTGTTAAACAGTTCCAAAAAAGTGGGCTTTTTGTTTTGTTGTGTTTTGTTTTGAGGGAGATTGCAATAAAGGTTATTTTCAACCACCCTCTTAACTGGATAAGCCTCTCCTTTGGAATACTTACTTCACTCCAATAAGGTGAATCTTTATACATTCATGGTCAAATCTGTCATATTTTATTTATTTTATATTTTTCTTTGAATAATATTTTTAGTTTCCCCTAATTTCATGGAAAAACAATTTTTAACATCACATTCTTTTTATACTTTGAGTTCCAAATTCTCTCCTCCTCTTCCCCACCCTCTCAAGGAGATGGTAAGTAATTTGATATAGTTTGTATACATGTAATCATGCAAAACATATTTCCATATTAGTCATGCTGTGAAAGAAAACAGAAATCACACACACACACACACACACATCATCATCATCATCATCATCATCAACTGAAAAATAGTATGCTTTGTTCTGCATTCAGACTTCATCAGTTCTTTGTAGGTGGGCAAGACTTTTCATGATTAATCTTTTCGAATTGGCTTGGATCATTGTGTTGCTGAAAATAGCTAAGTGATTCACAGCTGAACATTATATACAATACTGCTATTACTGCATACAATGTTCTCCTAGTTCTCCTCACTGCTAATTGTATCAGTTTGTGCAAGATTTTCCAGATTATTCTGGAATCATCGCATTTATTATTTGATACTAACACAATAGCATTCCATTATACCATATATCACAACTTGCTCAACCATTACCCAAATGGTTCCTCAATTCTTTGCCATCACCAAAAGAGACTCCCATCTTTTTTTTTGTATAAATAGGACATTTTCCTTTTTTAAAAAATCTAGTAGTATTGCCTGTTCAAAGTGCTTACACAGTTTTGTTTTTTTTTTGTTTTTTAATTACACTCTAGGCAGAGCTGCACATTGCTGTCCAGAATGGAGAGTCCCAACTTTCTGCTTTCTTTTTCATCTTTGTTGCATTGGTTTTGATTGTGCAAAGCCTTTTTTAAAAATTTAATGGAGTCAAAATCATCCTTTTTATATCTTGCAATGCTGTCTTAACACTTGTTTGGTCATAAATCCTTCCATTGTCCATAGATCTGACAGGTAAACTATTCTGTGTTCCCCTAATTTAGTTAGGTTATTAATCTTTATGTCTAAATAAATGTACCCATTTTGAATTTATATTGATTTATAGTGTGATGATCTATATCTAGTTTCTGCCACCCTATTTTCCAGTTTTCACAGCAGTGTTTGTCAAATACTGAGTTCTTGTCTTGGATTTTGGCAATTATAAAACACTAGATCACGATGGTTTTTGCTATTGCGTATTATGTACTTCATTCTCCTCATACACCACTCAGTTTCTGAACCAGGAACAGGTTGTTTTGAAGTTCAGTGCTTTATAATAAATTTTGAGATCTGGTACAGTTAGGCCCTATTTCTTCATTTTTTCTCCATTAATTCCCATTATGTTCTTGACCTTTATTTTCTTCCAGATGACTTTTGTAAGTATTTTTTTTTCTGTTTTTGTTCAATCATTTTAGTTGTGTCCAAATCTTTGTGACTTCATTTGGAGTTTACTTGGCAAAGACACTTAAGTGTTTTGCTGTTTCCTTCTCCAGCTCATTTTGCAGATGAGGTACTGAGAGAAACATATTTAAGTTACTTCTCCAGCGTCACACAGCTTGTAAGGGTTTTAAGGCATATTTGTACTCATGAAAATGAGTCTTCCTTATTTGAAGCCCAGTGCTCTATCCACTGTGTCACCTAGCTGCCCATGTCTTTCCATGCTTCCCAACATTCTTGCTCATCATTTTTTTTTCTTGCAACATAGGAAAGTTCCATTACATTCATGTACCATAATTTCTTTCCCATTCCCCAACAGACGAAAACTCACTTTTTTTTTTCTGTTTGCTAGCACAGAAAGTACCAATATAAATAGTTTGGTCCATATTGGGACTTTCTTTTCATAAATTTCTCTATAGGTCTACTCCTAGCAATGCAATATTTGGATTAAAATGTTTGGATACTTTAGCCATTTTATTTGAATAATTTCAAGTTTCTTACTAGCAGGATTTAAACTAATTCAGAAATCTGCCATCAATTCACCTGTGTGTCCATCTTCCCACAACCCTTTCAACAATGACTCTATCTTTTGTTATCTTTTAAAATTTGCTCTATAAGAAGTGAAAACTCAGACTTGTTCCAATTTATTTTTATTTGGAGTATTATTTCATGTGGCTGTAAATAGTCTTTTGAAAATTGTTTGCTCATATCCTTCAACCATTCATCTATTGGGGAATGATTTTTGGTATTATAGGTCTGCTAATTGCCCACGTGTCCTTACTGCATAAATTTGATTCAAAAATATTTTATCACTTACTTTGTCATTCCAGATGCTTTAATGTTCTTGTGAACAAACTTTTCATTTTTATGGAATCAAATTTGTCAGTTTTTTCTTTAGTAATTGTCTCCATCTTTTATTTAAGTATTCACCTATTCATTGCTGTGAAAATTATATTAAGTGCTTCTCTTCTAATTTTCATGTTGTGTTTAATATTCAGTTTCATATATATTTTGAGTTTATTGTGGAATATGACATAAAGTATTGGTCTGTCTCAATTTTGCCAGCCTGCTTTCCTGTATCCCCAGTAATTCTTATGAAATAAGGAGTTGTTTCCTAGGTAAATTATGTTTTGGAATCATTGATTCCATTGGTTCTGATTCACCATTTTCTAGTTCATTGTACTAATCTATAATACCAAATGGTTTTAATTATTGATGGTTTGTAATGTAATTTGAGGTCTGGAAATGTTCCCCCTCCCAACATTTTTTTTTCATTTTTCCCTTGATAACCTAGATGTTTTGTTTCTCCAAATGAAACCTAGCACCAAAAATACAATAAAAGATATATGTTTTATTTAGCTAAATTTTACACTTCTAGCAGTCAGCCATGGAATAGTGCTAAGAGAACAGAACTATGTGCTATGAGTTAGAATGACATAGATTCAATTGTTACCTCTGATATATATTAACAGTATTACCATGTACAAGTCACTTAAGATTTCACTGTCCCTATCCCAATAAACTATAGACAAGTTACAGATCAGCACAAGTAGAAGGAATCCCAATACCAAGAAATGCAAATAATGATACCATATATGAAACTTGAGGGATATTAGGGATTTCAAGAATCAGATTTAAGAAGGGAGCTCACACCTAATACAAAGGACATTTTGTATCAAGGCCCCAGGAAACAACAGATGAAGTTTCATGTATAGGGAACCATAAGTAAGTCAGTTTTGCTGGAGCAAAGAGGGCATGAAGGGAAGTAATGTAAAATCAGACTGGAAAGGTAGGATTGGCAGGGGATGTGAAGGTCTTGACTTAATATCTTTAATTATTTTGAACTACAAATAAGGCAATTTGGGAACTGAAGTGGAGTCTTCTTCAAAAGGTCTTTCCAGATTCTCCTAGTTATTAACTATTAGTGTGAACTCTGTTCACTTATCTATGCACATATTGTATTCTAACACCTCCCATCTCCAAACAAAATTTAAGCTCACAGAAGTCAGGAACTCTCTCACATTTGTATTTGTAACCCAAATGTCCCACCCAGTGAATGATACATAAAGAATAGGCAATTAATTATGTTTTAGGTTGTTTGATTCATTTTCTTCACCTGAAAATTAGGCCATTGGACTATACAATCTGTAAGGTCTTTTCAGTATCTAACAGTCTATGATTCTATGAATCACAACATTTAACTACATTGCATACATATCATTAAGCTTCTAGTAAACATAATGAAAAAAAAAATTAACAATCCAGGGAAAAAAGTTGATACATTGAAAATATGATGGTATATTTTAAGAAAATGGAAATTTCAGCTTTCCATTAAAATAAGAAAATAATGGAATCTCTCACTTTTAAATTAATGCATAACACAAACAAGAAAAAAAGATTATAATAACTTATATACTACAATAAAATACCCAAACACTGAAATCTTTATTCTGTCTTTCAGATTTCATTAGCACAATGCCAGTCTCTCCATCTGAGATCTCATGTATAAATTTTAAATTATCTGGAACCTATTTTTAAACTCAAATTCTTTGCAAAAAAAAATGTGGTCACTGAAAAAATGGAGCAGTATAAAAGTTGAGTTATTTAGTGGTTGGATGAATAAAAGGCCAGTTGGATGAGTAAAGCTAGTCAGAACTAAAGGTTCAGTTTACAGGGAAGAAGCAGACAGGCTTTGAGATGTACAATGATGAAACCATGATATGACCAAGTAGGGACAATCTAAGTTCATGTAAAAGTATTTAAATAGTGAAATGAATAGAAGTTTCAGAGGACTGATTACAGTGTGATTAAAGAAAAAAAAATTCTAATTGCAAATCTGTCACAAAGTGAAATGAACAGACCAAAAAAAAAAAAACATACTGGCATACACCTCCACCATTGGAGATGGGGCTTCTTTAGGTAATGGATGGATGAACAGGTTTTTTGGCCATTACAGGGAAGGGAGTATTCTTTAGGCATTGTTTGGACTAAATGTCCTCATATTTTGCTACTAACTCTGAAATTCTGAGATTTTGATACCCGTTGCTGATACTGGAGAAAGGAAGGGGAAAAAAAAACTACCAGAAGATTGCGTGGAATGATATTGCTCATTTATCAGATGCAGGAGGGAAGTGAGAATGTGTTGATAATGTGGCATAATGCCTGTGATGATGGTTGTGGTGCTGCTGTTGCTGCTGATGGTGATAATGATGGTGGTGTCAATATTTGTAGTCCCTGGATAGGCAGCATTACATCATAAAAAGAGAGTTTCCCTTCAAGACAGGAAGACATAGGTTCATATTCTATCCCTAATATATAATGGGCAAATTACTTAATCTTTCAGTGCTCTATGCAACTCAGTAAGGCTAAAATTTGCAAAGAAGTTGACAACATGCATTGGTAGAGGAACTTTCTAAAGTGAAGCTTCTTTTATCCATGAAATTCCAGATCCAGTCTCTATCCTTATCAATATATAATAAACTATGATTAGAGACATTCTGAAGTATAAGAGAAGAACAAAAACTTATGGGACTTCATCGAGGAAATCACTGAAAATCTCAGGTTCTTAGAATCCCTGGGCTTCAAAAATCTAGTTTTAGAGAAAGGCTACAACTAATTCTAATTAAGTGCAATAAGATAAAATCAGATTAGGCTATTGAAAATTATTGACTACAAAGACTAAAATTCTAATATTAAATTATCCCCAAGCCTGTGCCAAAATCTAGACAACTGTTACTAACTCAGTATTGTTTCTTTTTTTGTAAATTGTATTCATTCTAAAATCACTTTGTAAGTAATGAAGGTCATCTGTCCAGAGTTAATGGAATAGTTTCCATCCAGTATAATTTATATATATTGCCTTTCTTTTTTCAGGATGCATTTCTGACTTCGCTTGGCCAAATCTTGAAGGCGGTTCATGTTTCCCAATCAAAATGACTGATTATGTAGATATGAATTAGATTGGGGGTAATAAGGTTTAACTCATAAAAATCTTAGATGTAGACTAATTGCAAACCCTATGACAGAATAAAAACATTTAAAACTGCCTTTCTTTTGGTCATGGTATTGGCTAACAGAATGAACAAGTTGGTAAATAAACAGGTCTAGGTACAGGTTTGCAAAAAAGATGTTAATATGAGGTTGATTAGTAAGGTTTTCACCAATGGATAGGAAAGACTACTGCCTTTTTTTTTTTCATCTGGATGTATTTCCCAGTCCTCTTCTGAGCATCCACAACCATGGATATTCCAGGCTTAGTAACTTCAGATTTCTGAAGTTTGTACTGAAATTGACAGTGAAAGCATAAGAGCTACCATATGCATCAGACCTTAGCCCTTCTATTTCAGAATTCAAACACATGGAAAAGGATTGTAATTGGCATCAAAAGATTTACTTTTGAATTCCATTTATTATTATTTGTGTGACCTTAGCTAACGTTCCTTAAATCTCAGTTTCCTCAATAAACTCAATGTCCTCATTGAGAAAATGGGTTCAATAATACTTATACTTCTTGAAGGGTTTTTATAAGAGTATAATGAAATTACAAATACAATTTACTTTTTTTTTATTTTTTGCTTTTTGTAGAGGCAATTGGAGTTAAGTGACTTTCTCAAGGTCATAGCACTTTTAATTTTTAAAGTAAATTTCAGAGATAGGATTGAACCTAGGTACAAAATCATCATCTGATATTTAAAGTGCTACACAATGTTACTCCCACCTAACATTTCCAGAAATAGTTTAGAGATTTGACCTGTAATTTCACTTGCTTAAGAAACTCCCAGTTGAGAACATTATATCAATGCAGGTTCATTAGTTAAGGACTTTCCCAAGATTAAATCACCAGTATTTGTTAGAGATGAAACTTAAACCCACGTTGTCCTATATCTGAGGCCAGAACATGTTGCCTTTGACTTTTTTGCTCATTTCATATTACTTTCATTCACTTACTTTCTGTTCTAGTCAAACTTCCCTACAAACTGTTCTCTATACATAACTTTCTGTATCTCCAGAATATGACATATGCTCATGTTTATAACTGATTCCTTTTATTATTTTCAAGCAATAAAATCCATAATTTCTTTTAAAAGTTTTTGGAAGGTGGCACTTGCCATAATGGGACTCTCAAGACTTCTCCCAGATATCAGTACTCTCTTCCCTAAAAAAAATAATTTGGCATTTTATATACATTTTATGTATCTGTGGACATGTTGCATCACCCCAGTAGAATGTATATTTGTCAGTCTAAGTGACTGTTTAGGCTTTCTATTTTTAATACTCAGGACCTAACCTAATAACTCAGGACATATTATTGAATGCCCAGCACATGCTTTAAAAAGTTTTGTTGTATTAAACTTCCTCCTGCTCCCTCCAAGAGAATTTAATTTTCACTTTTGATCTGTTGAAAGGTATTTTATGCAATTTGGGCTCTTTATTACGAATCAGATGACATGGAAACAGGTCTTCTGGTCACCTGGCTAACAACCGGGGACACTCACCCACTGAATGATTTAGAATAGACAGTCTTTAGTGGAAGGATTTTATTCACCTTTGCTTTCAAATCTTTAATGTATCTATGAGCTCAACCAGTAATGAAGATTAAGATCAATCAGTGTCTGCTTATCATATACAACTCCGGATCTTGGCTTTTCATAAGTTCAACATAAGGGAGTTCATGGGACTCATAAGGGAGTTCTGGGGGTACTTTCTTACTTTCTTTCTCTGGATATCTCAGGGATAGCACAAGGCCATATAGACTGCTCTTTGATTATCCTTAACTGTTGAACCATGGTCTGTCCATCTTTTTTACTCATATTTTAAACATTTAATAAGTTTTAAAAATATGTCATATGAAATATTGAGGTTAACTCATTTTGCAGAATCATCAGGAAAGTCATAAAGCATCACAGATTTGGAAGGGCTTCATAAGGGCATTTAATCCAAACCATGTCTGATCAAGAATTCCTTCTAAAATGACCTTTCTTCTATCTAACCTAAATCTTTTCCTTATCTACTATAATTCTTCAGTTCTGCAGTGTAAGCTCCTCTCCCTGATCCAAATAGTTTTTGGTTGGTTTGTCATTGAAGGTAGCAAAACAGCTGGTTCCCATTAGCTAGAATAAAGCTTTGCTTTCAAAATAAATTGTAGATTATGTAGTAAAGGGTTAACATATCTGTGGCCAGCCTAAAAACTTACATGAATCCCCATATCTCATTTATTCATTCTCCTCAGCACAACTAATCCTTAGATTGTTATTTTTCACATTTTGTTCCAGAAGTACTGCCTGACTCACTTTGAAATTTCTGAGCCCTGTCCTTAGTCAACTTCTTCTGAAGGCTAAAAGAGGTGACTCAAGGGATCTATGGATTCCATTTAAGGTAACTTCTCTCATTAAAAGCCATGGCACAATCTTGTACTAGCATGACCGACCTTAATGATGGACAATAAAAGCCAGAATTATGAGCAGAATTATGCAGAATTTTACACTTTTAGGAAATAATCTAAAACTGAGGATCTGTGTTGAAGACTATGAATTATTGTTTGATGCTATTTGGGAATAGTGACTTAATAGGTTGTGACCAAATGATATGTTAACCTCACCATAAAATTTCAGTCTCGGTTTCCGGTTTAAAATTGTGGCAACTTCAGGATCTGACTTCTTGCTAGCCTTTGAGAGGAGAAAGAGTAGACTTGGGATTTAATCCTCATTTTTCTGTTTAATAACCATGTGACTCTGAAAAGGTAAATTTAGTTCTTTGAGTCTCAATTTTCTAATCTGTAAAATGGAAGTATAATACTTCCGTTCCCCATCTCCTCTCAGATCATATATAAAATCTTACAGTTGGCTTTTAAAGTACTTAATAATCTGATTCTTTCAAAGTGTTCCACTTTTCTGCTACCTTATTCCCCTCCATATACGATATGATCCAGTTTCACTGGCCTCCTTTTTTTTTTTGTTTTTTCTAACACAATGTAAAGTTTTATAGGCAATTGTTCTTGCTGTCCCACATGCCTGGAATTTTCTTCATCCTCATTGCCTTTTGGAATTCCTGTCTTCTTTCATGTCCCAGCTAAAATCTTAACTTCTTTGAGACATCTTCACTTGTACCTCTTGATTCTAATGTCTTCCCTCTTATATCACCTCTAATTAATCCTCTATGCATCTGGTTTGTATGTAGTTGTTTGCATTTAGTCTCTCTTAATCAATTATGGCCTCACTGAAGACATTTTTCCTTTCTTTGATTTCCATGTGCTTTCAACAGTGTCTTACATATAGTACAGGCTTAATAAATTTCTGATGGCTTTATATATTTCTCAGAGTTCTTAAAGGAAAAACATTTTGTAAACCTTAAAGCATATGCTAATACATATGATTAATCCATAAGTTATTTAGAATTATAATCAAAACTAAAGCTTAGTTAATACATTTGTTGCTATATGTGACTAAAGATGATTGGGAGCTACTAGTTTTTTTCGAGCATCAACCTATAATTAGATCTAATGATGTCTGGAATCAAATTTTTACTTTATTTTTCTCAGGCATATAAGTTTAGGACCACGCTAGGCAAGACAATAAATTATCAACAGTAATCACAGTATTATATGAGGTAAATGAATTATGGAAACATGGTTTCACAGGAAAAGTAACATTCATATTAAAAAGCTTTGTTATGTTGTCAAGATCAAAGTTGTTATAGCCTTTGATTTAAAGGGAAGTAATATATAACTAATAAATTAATATATGTACATAGCAAAGATTCATAAAATATTTGCTCCTTAAAATTACATATTTTATTAAAGAAGGTTCAATGACAGCTTTCCCCTTGATCTAGTGATATGCCAGCAAAATGTCTCTGGTATACCACATTCCCTGGATCACTTCCTCTGACATTTGTTCCAAACTTTCTTCTCTATCTTGAGATCCCTTTTTTTTTCCCTCTTCCCATGTGGAATTTCCAAGTGATGACTTCATCTCTTACTTGACTGGATTCTGGACCAATTTTTCTTTGCACACTGAAAAACTTGGGGAAAAAAATTATTTTTATGAAACCTATTAAAGTTGCAAAGTATTTTACAGATATTATCTTATTTGTGCCTCAGACTATATTAATCTTGTGATGTAGACACTACAATCAGTATTATCTCATTTTTACAAGAAAGTCTCTCAGAGAGATTAAGTAACTGACCCACCATCACACAGTAACCTAGTAAGTATCAGAAGCAGACTTTGAGCCTGTCCTCAACTGAATGTGTAGCATATTATTCACCATACTAGATTGCCTTTCTCACACTTACTGTCTCCTTTGAATCTTCTTTCTAGTTCTTTTCACTAACTCAATGAACCACAGACTCCCTCCCTTCTGCTTTTAAACACACACACACACACACACACACACACACACACACACACACACACACACACACACACATCTTTAGCTCCATCTTTTATAAAACAAACCTTCATCTGGTATTGTCACTCTAATCCTTATTTTGCCAATTAATTTCCATAAGTTATTTTTTTATGGATGCTACTTCCCACTTAACAATTTATCAGATGTTCCAGTGTCCTCAGTATGACACACAGAATTCTACATAAATCCCCACAATGCTAACCTATGGAGCTACTAATTTCCACTTTGAATAGTCTCTTCCTTTTAGGATGACCACCTTATTGTTCCTGATATAAATTGTGTTTATTGGTCTTGGCCCCTAGCTATCAGAACTCAATGTGTTCTACTAGAGTTATGACTGAGGAAAAATAATAAACCTTCAAAAAGAGACACAGCCAGGTTGGTGACTTCTTAGACCTTAGGCCAGTGGCTCTTTAAGTGTGATTTTAGACCCCTAGAAATCAAGAAATTTTCAGGGTATCTATGAGTTCAAAATGATTTTTACCATTATACTAACATTTTTTTTTCCTATTGTGATAAATACCAATAGCTATTGCTTACATAAACAAGGGTTCTTCTGTGTGTGTGGAGGGGGCTGTTGTAATAATTTTTAAGAGCGTGAGAGGGTCTTAAGACTCAAAAGTTAGAGAACTGCTACGTTACACAAATCATTTCATTTTTCAAGGTCAGCATTTTTTTAATCTACACTATAAGGGGTTAAGCTAGAGAATTATTACTGTCCTTTTACCTCTAAATTCTAGGATCCAATTTTTTTTAATAAATAAAGATATAACTTTCTTTTTATAATTAGGGTCATATGAGTTTCCCCTCATCAGTGAGCTGGATCATAGCTCACTGTTTATACAGATAGAGAAATGAGATCCACAATGTTAAAAGATTTGCTTCAGTCCACTTAAATGCTTTAACCAAAAGAGATTAAAATTTTTCAGTCAGAAAAAAAAATAAAACAACATGCAAAAGTTTGTTTCTGGACGTGAAAAAGGTTAATGAGAAAGGAAATTTAGATTTATTCTGCTTTTTCTTCAAGTGGCAGAAATAGGATAAATGGACAAAAACTGGAGGTAAAGAGAAAAACTAAAAGAGCTAGTTCCAGATGGAATGAACTGTCTCAAGTGCTAGTGGAATACTCCTCACTAGAAATCTTCCATTAGAGGTTGGAGGAAAGGTTATTAGGGATATTTTAGGTGCCTAAGTGGGCCACCTGTGGCCTGGAGTGGCTTTGAGATCCCAGGTTCCCCACACCTGAGTTAGATTAAATCAAAATTCTTTGTAGCCATATGGTTCTGAAAGGATTAACATAAAAGCCATATTCACAATTGTAAAGGTTTACTTTGACCTTGTACAGTGCAAAATCTCAGAAAATAGAAAGGGCATCTAGTCAAGTAAAATTCTTCTATATGTAACATGTAGTAATAACATCTATCTGCCATCAGTCCATGTTGGGTCCAGCTTATGTGGGGAGGCAAGCTGGTGTTCTTAGCCTTTGTGTGTAAGGTGATAGTGTATCCTTTGAATAATGTACCACCAATTAAGGTAATCATTTTTTTCCCTCCATCTGAGGAACTTGCTCTACCAATATAAATCAGAGCCTGCTCATAAACTCTAGTCTTAAAAAGTGAACTGGAGCACAGTGAAAATTAAGTGACTTACCCAGGACCACACGCCCAATATATGTAAGAGGCAGAATTGAATATAGGACGTCCTGACTTTGAGGAATGGTGTCTATCTACTACATATCTGTCCCTCACACGTACCCTTCAAAAGTATTGGATTTTTTAAAATACTTTTTCCCCCAGAGAGTTTATTATAAACTTAACATTAGGTGTCAATAATATTAATTCAATGTGTTTGATAATTTATTTTTAAATAAATTAATTTCAGTGCATGAAATGTCATGATAACATTTCAACTGCATCATCAGGATTCTTTTTTATTTATTTTTAGTTTTATTTTCTTCTCATGTCATTATAATTTGTGTGCACTATAATTTTCTTATACTATCTTTTTCTCTTTTTGTTATTTCATAAAAATGTTTGCAGATAGGTACAGATGCGGTCAGTCAATAATCATTTATTATTCATAGAATCGTAGAGTAGAATCATAGATTCAGAGCTAAGTGGTACTGATAAATGATCTACCCAGAACTCTGCTCCAGGACAGCACTATGGATGCAATCCCTGGGAACCCCGCTCCTATAACACTTCTCCTGATACAATTCTTCTGGTAGCTGCTCATCACAATCTAATCACAACAGTTATTAGAAGCCAAAGTCTGAGCATTCTGCTCAGAACTGATGGGAATGCTGGACTACTGATGAAACTTTTACTCTCTTCCCCCTCTCTTTCTGAATAAGGAAATATTATTAGTGTCTTTTCTCTTTTGGTTATTTTCAATTGATCTTGTATACATCTTGTTTGTTTATACTTGTTTGCATGTAATCTTTCTCAATAGACAGTGAGCTCCTGGAGAGTAGTTTTGCTTGTTTGTTTGTGTTGCTTATCTTTGTATATTCAGCTCTTAGTATAGCGTCTGGTACGTGACTGAAGCACTTACTCATGACTCCAAAGGTAATATTATTTATTTTTATTGTATTGAACAGCCTCTTATGTAGCAAGATGTTGTTATATTTATTCTTAACATAAAGGGGATTCTAAGAGTTGGATTAGATAGTACTGGGCTTGGAATTAGCAATATCTGGACTTCAGTTCCACCTCCATAACTTCCCAAGTTACATAAGAACACTTTCATAAGAAGTTATGTAAGTCACATAACTTCTGTGTGCCTCAGGCAGCACTCTAGGACTTATCTTCAAAAGAAACATTGACTATAAAATGTTCGGCAATTAATATAATAGTTGGTAAAGATGGTCATTGGGCCATAGAAGTCAGAGCTTTAAGACACTTTAGACGTCATATAATCTAATCCACTCCCTTATTGTATAAGTGGGGAATCATGTACCTATAATACCAAATTGAGTGATTATATTGAAGACAAATTGGCTAAGTAGATTTCAGCATAGCATCTATCCTGTGGTACAGGAGAGTATATTTTCAGTTGTTTTTGCTCTGATGTTTTTATTTTAATAACAATGCTAATCAATAAATATGAATATACAATACATAAAAGCAAAAATATTTTAAATAAATCCACAAACTTCTTTTACATAATTTTAGATTTTACATGGTAATATCACAATGATACTGTACCCTTTATGAATTTATATTTGCTTTCTTATGATGCATTTTAGTTAAAGCCAGACCTAATAAATTTAATTCCTCTCCCACCTGACAATCCTTCAAATACCTGAAGAGAGCTATCATGTTCTCTCTAAATCTTCTGTTTTCTAAGCTAACTCCCCTTAGTTCTTTCATCCCATATTCAATCTTGAATAAATTTTCCAGCCCTTCAATATTCTGGTTGCTGTATAAATAGGACATCTAAAATTAAACATCATAATCTAAATATGTTCAGATCAGAGTAGAATATAATGGATTAACCACCTGTCTTGATAATATACTTTAAAAATGTAGTCTAATATTAGTATAGTATGTATACAACAGGGAATAACTTACAGGGGAGTTTTTCATAACCTCCAGGAATAAACATTTATTTCTTAAAACATTTCATTATGTCAATGAATTTATGAAACCATAAATAGGATTGATACCTGTCTTTACTGATGCACATTTTATCCTACAATACTTTCTTTACCTACATGGCTTTTGAGCATGCATTGCCAAAAATATTTTTCACACTGGAGGCATTCCACTAGTCTTTTAACGTGGTTAGAAAAGTTTAACAATGAAAGCTTCATGTTTTCCCTTGGTTATACCTTATTCTCTCTTTATGTCCAGCTTGCCTCCCTTTCTTGTCTTAGATATTCCAAAAGATACAACTTACTGTAAATCTTCCTTAAAATTATCATTGGTAAAATATTATTGTTTATTTATACCTTTCATGAATATCTGTATGATCCTTCAGGTCATCTGCATTTTTTATTCTTTGAGAATTGTAGTATTATAATATTTACAGACACATGATATCATGAAAAGGGTGTCCGGGTTAAAAGAATGGGCTTTTGTGTCAGGGAATACCCTGAGATCATTGTACACACTGAACAGTTTACCAAATGTAAGCCAGTCTGCTCACTTTATCCTATTCAATCCTGGATATAACTCATTTAAACTGTGGTGCCTGTCAAAAGAACATGTATTGATGAACTAGCTCAGTGAGCCACCCAATATACAGGTAGATGTATATCATTGTTTAGACAATATATCCTGCATTCACTTGACTTTTCTCATGTGAATAATTAGATTAGATTTCCTCAATATTTGTGTCTCTTTTAGGAAGATTTATAGTGTTCCGAGACTTGGTCCTGGAGTAGAAACTGTACTGTTTTTATTCACGTGATGACTGGGGCTATTACAGAAAAGAGTTAAGGTGGTATGCCTAAGTATCACCAAAGGGAATTGACTGGAGCCTCTTTTTCCTCTTTTTCTTTTCACTTCTATTACAGAACTCTCCTTTTCATTTCTTCTTCAGCAGTTTCACTAGCCCCCCACAAACTGGCCTATGAATCCAGAGATATATAATTTTTTCTGGTCCTTTATGATGGTGTGGGACCATTTAACTTCTTTGCTTCCTGAAGTATGATGCCAAACCTTGTGGTGAGAGGGTCAAATATTATACCTTAACTTATGCTACTCATAGGAATACATTCCTAAATTCCTGACCTAGATTTTCTGGTTACCATGAAGACTTTACAAGAAGCAGGAAATACTGTTCGAAAATTTAGAAGTTATAATCTCTATTTTTTTTTACTATTAGGGTTTATTTTTTCATAGTTCATGAGTGCCTCATTGTGCCTTTAACTCCTGAACCTGAAACACTGGACTGGTCCAACTGAGGACTGAACAAAATGTTCATGTAATCAGGATGATGTTAATGGTGAACAAGATCCCCTAGGACTTCCTTCCTTTATCTCCTCCTGCCTGGATTCTGGGAAGGGCATTCTTTATAGAGTAGCAAACATCTTTTATGAGCATACATCACATTGATTTTATTCTACTTTTTGATAATCAGAAAACCAAAGCTATCCCTAGTTGCATATATCAAAGCATATAATATTGGAGGAGAGTTTTTAAGATTTCATTTTGTTCTATTAAATTAAATGCTTCAAATTATAAGTATTGTAGAAACTTATATAGGCATGTATATATGCACATTTGTATACATTATGAATATATATGTACATACATTTCTTTATACTTGCATGCATGCATGCATATTTTGGGGGGAGAACCAGACTTGTGATTTTATTAATTGAGGAAACTCCTTTTACCAATAGAGTTTAGCTATTGCTCAGCCATTCATAGTCTTAAAGAATTGTCTGCACACAAAGAGGTTAAGTGATTTGCTTAGGGTTACAAAGCCAATAAATGCCATTGTCAGAATTCAAATCTAGGGCCTCCTAATTCTGAGGCCATCTTGTTATTCATTATGTTTTACAGTTCGGGGGTTTTCCTTGTAGAACTTCAATTTTATTTGGTAAATTCTTTTGTTTTTACATGAGATTTTGTATTCTCTTCATTTTTCATTCATGACTGTTGAAAAGAATAGCATTTGTGAGAACACATCTGTTTCCTTAACATTTTCATCAAAAATGCCTTTGTTATAATGTGCAGCTAATTGGCATCAAAACAATTTATAAAGTTAGAAAAATATCTTTATCAGTCAGACACTTCTAAATGTCTTTTCTACCACTTCATTATTTATTTATTTTTGTGGGGTATAAACTGTAAATGATTTTCCACTCTTTTTCTGTTTGGTATCTTCCTCAATTTTGGACATCTTGGAAATGAAGGTTCGAAATGAGGGCTAGACTGGTAAGATTTTGAGGGCCCTTCCAGGTCGAAATTGACTTTGTCATCTCCAGCATATACTGTACTAGTATAGACGTGAAGTGATGCTAATGCTTCCCTTCCTTCTTGCCCCTGAAAACAACGAATAATTATTGTACTTGTAGAGTGGCAAAAAAAACAAAATCAGTATCAAGAAAGTGTGTGGAGCTTAATATAGCTACTTCTTCTCTATTAACCAAACACTAGCAGTACTATCACCTGTGCAGTTGGAAATTGAGGCAATTTCCCGAGGGCGAATTGGGGTAAAGAAAAAAAACAGCAAAAAATAATGACAAAAATGATACTTTGATGTGGGCACTGAATTCTGCTTATATCTTTTGGACCATAAGTGATATAGGAAAGGGTAGCTCAGGCCTGCTGGTGACATTCTGACTATGGGTCAATAGATCATTTTACAGTTCCCTTTCTTGTCACCCAGTTATAAATCTCCTCTCGCTAAGTAGCCCTAACATAAATGGAACATAAATCTCATATTCTCTTGTCTTATCTCTGCCGACTATCCTCATAAAGTTAGGAGCTAGGCAGGGAAGTAACACATGGTCCAGCTGGGAAAGACTTCCAATATGTTTCCTTTCATACTTCTCTTTCATCCAAAAAATGCATTAAAGTCTAACCAGGGATCAGAATATCAAATTATGGAAATAACAATCTTAATTCCATTGCCACTATTCTATCTACTCATTAACTTGGTACCTGTCATATGATATACTATTCCAGGCAGGGGGAGAAACAGAAGTGAATAGAGAAATTACTATTCTATTATATTTGTTTAGCTAAAGTATTGGGTTCTCTTCTTTTAGCCTCTGTCCAGGCCACACATAGATAGAAGTCTTGAATAGAATCTTCAATGACTGATTGATGTTCATGCTAAAATTTATTTTTGTTTCCACAGCAGGAGCTATGAAATCAGTACCCTTATTCTAGTTTCTTTTACCTAATGGGCAACATGCTTGCATGCAACTCCATAATCTGGGTTCTTATTAGACACATATAGTCTCTGTTCCTTCAATCAAGGATGGATGATTTAATTAACATAGGTGGCATTAGGAGCCCTGTATCAAAGTTGGGCACATTGTGCTCTTCAAATTTGTTGCAACTCAATCTGATGATTCTAAAATAGATCTTTTCATAGAATTTGAGATATCATCAGAGCAGTGCTCACATGCCTCTGAATAAATGTGGTTGAGTACATCTTTACATACATATAATCTTAGACTCCTATCACATGTTATCTGACAGAAGAAGGACTAATAAAAATAATTCTGTGCCTGAAATCAGTAAGAACTGGGTTCAAATCTTTCCTCATTTAAATCATACCTTTGGAGCTCCATAGCTAGCTATGAAACCACAGGCAAGTAACTTTATCTGTCACTTTCCTCATAGGTGAAATTAACAACAACAACAGCTACAACTACAACAATAATAATGATGTCATTTACATAGTGCTTATTATGTGCCGGAGACTTTGCTAAGTGTTTTAGAATTGTTACTTCATTAGAACCTCATAGGAACCCTGGCTGGCAAGTGTTATTATTATCCCCATTTTTCAGATGAGAAAACTGAGGCAAAAGTTGTTAACTTGCCTGGAGTCAGTAAGTGCCAGAGGCTTGATTTGAACTCAGGTCTCCTTGACTGTGGGCCTGGTTAGCTATCCATTGTGCCACCTGGAATAAAAATTCCTGCAGTACTGACCTCACTTAATTATTTTTCACAGTGAACGAGATCTAAAGCATATACTATATATATATACTATACACACACATATACACAGACACACACACACACAGACACACACACAGACACACACATATATAGTATATATAGTATACATACACCCTATATACATGCATGTATACATATACATATGTGTGTATATATCTTTTATAACTAGATGTATTAAACTAGAAAAAAATAGTAAACTTTAAGGCACTAAATTAAAGCATTGAATTTCAACTGCTATCATTACAGATCATTTCTTCCTCATGGCAAAGAAGAAATTTGGAAGAGGTAAATGAAGTGTAAGATTAGTCTCTAACTTGAAAGACAATACTATTGGCCTCAATAAAGATCTTGGCCTGTTTGATAATTTTGTCTAACTGAATGTTTATAACCAATCATTTGATCAGCATGAATATTTTTACTTAACACTATAACTTATAAAAAAATCCTATCAAACTATTCACTTCCATTTATCCAACTCCGAGGGAATCATCATGCATAATACCTTAAAGTTTGTAACCAAATTGTGGTCATTGGATTAAAGGTGCTTTTGAAATAATCATTTTTTAAAGTACATAACATTACTAATACTGTAAAAAAAAAACCCTTATTATAATTATCTTCATGTGTTAATTGTTACAGTGGCATGTCTGTGACCAAAAACATTGAGGTAAATACTTCTATAATTTGTTAATAGATAATTACATATAGATCTTTCATGTGATGGTGTCCAAACATACTTAGAAACATAATAAATCAGTGTGTGTTTTTTAAAAGAAAGGTTAATGTTGATGTTAATGATTTTACAATCCTCTTCAAATTGAAACTGTCATCTGTCATCTTTCATCATTTTGTAATATTGAAAAAAAATGATTTACCATCGCTTAGAATGTTCATTTCCTACCATTGAAAACAGAAAATTCACTTTTAATACATAAAAAGAATATTTTTCTCTTCTGTCATATTTGTATCTATGTTTGTGAGATACTTATTTTATGTTAACAATTATTGACAAATAGTATGGATTCTAGGCATTAATGACACTCATTAAATTTTCACATCAGCAAAATTTGTCTTTGACTATTATTCTTCCTATACTCTCAGAAGAACAATTTTCAGCAGTTTTAGTAATTCTGTCCTTTTCCTTGTGATACCCTCACCAGCCCCAATGTATCTGAATGGTAATAACAAGTATTGTAAAGCTTTTTACTGTCTCCTGTCCCCTCTATACTGTATAGTACTCCTCTCTCACTCATGGATTCTTGAGTTTGTTTTTAATCTATAAAACGGGCAATGCAGTACCTCAGAGAGTGATTGTCAGGTTCAAATGTGGTAATGTGGTTAACGTGTTTTGCAAAATTTAAAGCACAATATAAATAAAAGGTTTTGATAATAATATTAATTAGTATATAAAAATATCTCATTTTAAAAAATAGAACTGTAACAGACATAATCCTCCACCAAATTATCTTCTCACTTTTATTTTAGCTTTCATAGACCATTTATTGAATAATAGATAAAATAACTGATGTAAAATTAAACTATTATTAGGTTGTAAGGTCATTTTATTTAGATTGTCTGAAATCGTGATCAGGGCAAATCTAGGAATAGACAGACTGATGTCTACCTTATTCCATTGCCACATGATTATTTTTTTTCCTATTGGACCTCCATATTATGAATGTTTCTTTTTGTACAATTTAGGTATTATAAGTATCCTGAACAAAACTGTAAATTATTTAAGAAAATCATTGTTCATAAGTTTGTATGCTTTAATGTTATATCTGGGTGATCTAAGCAATGGTATCTTCTATAGTATTACTCTGGTTCTATCAGTTTATCAGTTGAGTTTACATGGTTCTGTTGTTTTGTTTTGTTTTGTTTTTTTGTTTTGTTTTGTTTTTTTACTATTAGTATCAGAATTTGTCACTTGTCATTCCGTGAATCATGGATAACAAACTTGTGATGTAAAATTAGGCCCAACAGACCATAACTTAAAATGTAAATTTTCTAGCCTCCATTTGGGTTTCCATACAGTTTTTACCATTTCCTTTTTCTCATTTTCATTGATCAGTAAAAATGGGATGTTTAAGAATAAAATGGCTATTATTACTGATAGCAATCAGTAGGTCCTGAAATGTCATAAAGAGTCAGTCTCATTAAATAAACAAATCTATGTGACTCTGAAATTTGTTTGGAGTGTCTTTTGATTCCACAGTTACATTTTAAATATTTGAAACCTGCATTCTGAAATAAACCAGTTTTGATGATATTCCATAAATCCAATGATGTATGCCTATCAACAGACTTTTATCATCATGGTCATCATCAATCATTATCTGTATCATCATATTCTCATTTTTTGATGGATTTCAGATAGAAATAATCTTTTCTCTCTAATCTTTAATTTTTGACAATACATTGAAGGCTGAGATCAAATGATTGCCTTTTGTAATTGAGTAAAAAGTTTGGGATACAAATTAATGTTTTTTCAGACTCACACAAAATATCTTCAGAACAATTCCAGTAGCAGAAATAATGTGATGATATATACTCTCTATCTTATTCCAAAATTGTTTTAATTTCTTCATCCAGATCTTTATGATTAAAAATATTTTCACTCCACGTATCTTACAGATTGCACATGTCAGTATTCAGTTTGATTGTGCTTTTTTTTTTAATCCCCCCCCTTTTTTTTTAATGGAGCAATGTTATGTCCCAGCAATTGTGGGCAGCAGTTGTGTTGTTGTTTTGTTTTTTCCTGCGATAATGCTCTAGTTTCAAGGTACTGGTTTTGCCTTCTATTAGTTGATATAGGACAAAAATATTATGGTATATAATTCTGGCCCCCTTATTGCATTTGTTTAGGTATTTGGTGAATGGTCAACTTTTGAAATGTAGTTGTATGTCGCATAGTTTCTATTGTTTCTTTGTATAATCTGTATTGATGATAAACACCTTAAAGATAACCTTTCTATAATTCCTGTTGGTAATAATATGGTCTTATATCACTATCACAATTCATCTGATTCTGTAAACATATCCACATGACTCAGCATTGTTCAGTGCTTCTTTGTTCACATACTGTCTGTTAAGTTCATGTGGATATGATATAATGTCTTTGATTCTAGTCTTAGATCTTAGCTATTCTTCCCCATCATTTCAAGATAAACATCCCTTCCCTTCCCTTCCCTTCCTTTCCTTTCCTTTCC
>CM053583.1:141320897-141340302 GCA_028627135.1 Pseudochirops cupreus
GAGCTTTGACTTGAACTAGATCCTCTGCCTTCAAATCAAGTATTCTTTCTGACTAATGTGGGATCTTAGATTTGAAATCAAGATTTAAGACCTGAGATCTTTGCTATTAAATCTTTATTCATATTAAATATGATGTTAAAAAAAACTCTAAGAGTTTGCTTCTTCTAATATCCTAAATTTGGTGTGAAGAGTGCTTTACCAATCTGGATATGTCCCATAATCAGTGACCTATCTCCAACTTTTTCTCATAATTCCCTATCATCTTATATTATAAATTGGGTTCATTATATCATTTCCTACTAATGCTGTATGATTCCTATATATCACTATGAATTCTATCCTTCTCTTCTGATATGTCTACAGACAGTAACATGGCTGAATTATTATTTGCTTTTGAAGTCTAGATTTGAGATTTTATTTGGTATGGGGAATTCTTGGTATGAGAAAACTCTCACCTGATGTAGATTGGCAACTTATCTTTAATTTATAGTCTAGGAATATATTTGGGTGGGAGTTACTTGCCCATGGTTACACAGCCAGTATCTTTGCTTTTTTGGGGGGTGGGGGAAATTTGGGGGAAGAAGTGTCTAAGATATCTTATACATCAATGAAAATGGAGCAATTGCTTTAAAATAAAGTAAAATTTTTAGAGTTAACCATGACTATACAAATTATCTAATCAAACTTACCACTGCTAGAGTCACATTCAAAGATGTTCATTTAGTCACTATTTAATGAAAGAGTCCACTTCTCTTTAGGCAGCCACTCTTCCCTTTCCTTAACTTCCCATATTCAGTCAGTTAACAAGTCTTGTCAATTCAAATTTCACAATATTTACTGCTATTACCATAAAATAGATCATGATTAATATTTGCTTAGTCTATACTACAAGGAAAGAGGCCTTTCAGTAAGGCTGAAAGGATAGTCCACATACAGGGACCTAGTAACCCCCTGCTTCTACTTTCTCATTATCCAATTCATACTTCACATTTGCAAACTTACAGTGCTTTCTTCCTACTTAAACTTCATTGATTCACAATTCCATGAAAAAAACAAAAGGTCTTCGGCTACATAATCAGTCAAATACAAAATATTTTGTCCACCATTCAAGAACCTTTACAATCTGGGTGTGGCTAGGTGGCACAGTGCATATATCACCAGCCCTGGAGTCAGGAGGAACTGAATTTAAATCTGGCCTCAGACATTTAACACTTATTAGCCATGTGACCATGGGCAAGTCACTTAACCCCAATTACTCTTCCTTCCTCCCTCCAAAAAGGAAAAAAAAAGCAAACAAACCTCTACAATCCAACAGCAGATAACTGGATGGTTTGAGTTTGGAGCCAGAGGTCCTGAGTTCAACTACTGGCTGTACTATGTACCTATCCTGTGATCTTAATTATGTTATTTCTGGTGTGATAATAGTTTCCACAACTTTAAGAACCAAGTTCAGTGACTTTGATGGTCCCTTCTAGTTCAAAATTCATGATTCTATATTTCCAGCATTATATATTATTGACCTGCAACAATGCTATACTTCAGCCAAACTAGACTACTCTGAAGTCATTTGAAAAACTGTCTCAAAGTCTCAGCTCATCTTTGTCCTCATGTGTAGAACAGGTATATTTATAGCTATTGTATCTAGATCTAGATATTTATATATCTATAAACACACACATACACACACACTCACATATATATGAATACATATATATATATACATATACACACAGACACAGACACAAATATATGTGTATACACACACATCCATTCTTGTCTCCTTTCTCATCTAATCATCATTAATGACTCTTCCTTACCCTCAGATCTCACACATAGCTTTATTATATAAGTTCCTAACCAACTTCTCAGCTATTGTTATATACTATATTCAAGTTAGAATTTGTCATTTCCATAGTAGAAACTTACAAAATAAGAGAAGATACCAAAATTTACCTAAATTTCTCTCTTATTATGTAGTAGATAAGGGAAACGTAAGAAATGGATATATAGATGATAGATAGATAGATAGATAGATAGATAGATAGATAGATAGATAGATAATCTTGAAATCCAATAGGTGTTGATAACTATATGTGAAGCTGAAATGAACCAGAAAGTTCTTCCCTAAATTGTGCCAAAATCTTCCCATTTGTGACTTTGTTGAATGACATTGCTTTAAGGGATCTTAGAGATTATCTGTTCTAACTTTCTCAATGTATAGAGGAGAAAATAAGACCCATAGTGGTATAAAAGATTTCCTTAAGATCACATGGCTCAGTGTCTGCATCCATCTTTCTAGTTTAGCCTCCTGGGAAGAAACAACACGAGCCTGCTCCCTCTTCTACATGACAGCTCTTCAAATATATGAATGCCACAAGCATATCCTCCTTTTTCATGTTCTCCTTCCTGGGCTACACACATACACACACACACACACACATGCACACACACACACACACACACACACACACACACACAAAATGTATACACATATATATGTTTCCAAATATATGTATACATACACTTTTTTTTCCCTTCAACAATCTCTCTCATTGGTTATAATTACCAAATGTTTCACCATTCTGTTTGCTTCCTTTTGATATAATTCAGTTTGTTAAGGTCTCTTCTAAAACTTGGCACCTTTATATGTATAAAATGTTTCTTATGTGGCTGGAGAAGCACAAAATACACTGAAATGATGATTTTCCATGATCTGAAAACACTTTCTAAAATGTGCTTCAGCATTGCAGTCCAGAGAGAGGGGGGAAATTCTGGTAGATATTCTCCTTCTTTTCACAGAAATTAAATTACTTATACAATTTAACTTCTTATTATAAAGAAACCAGTTATTACTGCCATATTTTTGTTCTCTGAATAATGTTAGCAGTAAGCATTCTAAATTCTATTATTCACTCTTCTGTTAGGTATATTTTAAATAATGAACCCAGAATTAATGAGAATGGAAAATCTCCCTGGGTTTGCTATCAATGGAAGTAATAAGGTGGATGCTTTGGAGAAGAGAACTAGAAAAAAGAAGAATCATGAGGAAATACTACATCCTTGTCTTTGAGTTTGTCAAGTCACAACCAGGGCAGTGATAAGCAGAAATGGAAACAAATAGCTATGCTATTCCAACAGTTCCCTTGAGGGCAGGAGTGCTTGGTACACACTCCCTTTTGCTCCCATGGTTGAATGAAAGTTGTAACTCTCTTTAATGTTGTTGAATATTGGTTTCTTATAAGGGAACAGCTGTATTTCATAATTGATGTAAATAGATTTCAGCAGGACATGTTTTACAAAAGGGAAGGATTTCACTTAGGCTGTGTTCATAGAGCACTAAGATATCCAGCTAAAATGTAACTAGAGCAATATAACTAGCCAATTATCTGAAAGCTTGGTCTTCACTGAAAACATCTAAAAGATTGGTTGAAAATTCTTATTTTATCCTAATTCAAGACAGGATTAAAATTAATACAATTTTGGCTCCTAGGACACATAACATAAAGTAGTCCCTCTAATCAAGTTTGTGATTTTGATATGAAAATAATAGAAAAATAACTAAGATTAATTCAGTTGTACTGCAGGGGGATGTAGTGACTTACTATACAAGCTTACAAGTATCACTGATAGCTTCCAGTTTTTATTAGTTCACACTAAGTAGACATTAAGAGCAGTTATTTCCATTGCTGAAGTCATATGTAATCTAGATTCTGGTGTCCTGAGGCAAAACACCAGTAATTCTGCCCCAGATATGTTTCTGCTTTAATGTGAGTCCTAGGTGGCTCCTCTCATAGCCCCAAAAATCCAAATCTCAGGGTCCCACTGGACATACCTCATACTCCTCTCAGCCTTTTACCATCTTGTTGTCAGTTGTTAACAATGAAATGTTTCATTCTCCTACCAAGACTCCTTTGAGACCCATCAATGCTGCATCTCATGTCCTCGAAGTGATAAACTGACTAATTGAAGCAAAAAAGAGAAACCATCTCTTTCCCAAGGTAAAATACACATTTAAACAATATGCTAATTGTTCCAATATGCATATCTTACATCAAACATGCAATCCTAATTCCTCTCCAAGCTTCACTCCTGACTCTTTAAATTTTTTTTCCTACCATATCAAAGCAACCTTATCACCCTTGTACCTCCGTCTACTCCTGTAGTCATCTCATACTGAAAGTTCACATCTTTCTTGATTTTCTCATAGTGGAAGTACAATCTGCCTGTGGCCTCTTCTAATGATTAATTGGCTCCTCCATTCTGAGAAAAGTGACCAGGCCAGCCATGCTTTCATTACTCTCTAGGCCTACTCTCAAATGGCCAGACTTCCTCCACATTCTTCTACATGGGTATCTTTCCCCTCCCCAACTCCCTCTCCTTTATTTTCAGCTTCTTTTTATGTGTCTTTTCCCAATAAAATGTAAGCTCCTGAGGGTAGGGGTTTACCTTTCTTTCTTTGTACATTTGTATTCCTAGCTCTTAGCTCAGTGTTTAGTTTATAAAAGTGATTAATAAATGCTACTGATTATAAATAATGTTGACTTGAACAAAGGCTTTCTGGAGACAACCTTATTATTCTAATTAAGACAAATAAGTGACTCTTGACAGTAACAAGCAATAGACTGATATTACAGACCAGGTTACAAGGCTAGGATCTCTTCGGAGGATGATAGGGCTTTATGTCAATCCTACATATTGCCCTATTTATTTGTAAGAGGTCTAGCTATCCCCATTCTGTCTTGTGGAACTATATTCTCCACAATGTTCTTTATTTTGAAAGGAATAAAGGAAAATCAACAGAGAACAAGACTTGGGGTGGCAGAAGTTAGGGGAAAAGGACAGGAAGGCATAAAACTTTTCTAAAGTCATCCTGGTCTCTATGCCAACAGCCTATTATGACTTGCCTTAATTTTATAATGCTTCCATGTTGTCCTACTGTCTTGTGAAGACACAGTGGCCATTCAGGAGCAAAGTTCTCAGCTCCCAGCATAGATTGGTGGATAGTAGAAGATAGTTCTTTATTTCAATCTTCTTGATTTCCTTGGCTAAATTTTTTCAATTAAATAGATTTTTTTAATAATTTCACATGTCAAATTAGTCTGACAGAGAATACAGTTGATGGGGGCTTAAGTCATTAATGTAAGTGTCTGGTAAGCCCAAAGAGACCTTTAAATAAGGAAAAGCTATATAGAAAACAATACCTTGGAAAACAGTGGTCACACAATTTAAGGGTTTTTTTTTTCTTTTCTACTCTGTGACAGAAGTGATGAACAGCTAGGTGTTTAACTGAGTCCATCCATGTCTTCCCATCCTCAGTGAATTTGTTGAAGATACTGTTACACAACCTATTGATAAGATCATTCAGTTAAGATTACACCTTTCCCCCCCCCCCCCAGCTTTTATAGCTAGAAACATAAACTGTTCTGCTAACCTCACACAGCTTGTGAGCAATAAATGAAAAGAATTTATTGGAAAGAAACAATTGTATTTGTCCAGGCTTAAACTGTTTCCAAAATTGATACAATTATGTACAGCCAACTGTATGAAAAAAACTGAAATTTAAACTTAGAAATGAAAGAGTTGGATAAGAAACTAGCTCGTTTGGGGTGTTAGAGTGTGGAATGAAGGGATACTTCTGAAAATTTGGCTGCTAATCTCAGAGTTGAGTAGCTATTTTGGCAAAAGCAGGTCCATCAACTAAATAATTAAAGAGCCATTGGCCAGAGAATTGCTAAAATTAAAAAAAAAAACAGCTTGCTTAATTATACATTTCTGCAGTTTTAACTAGATATGAAGTTCTCTTTCATCACCTGTCAAAATCAATTTCTGGGGTATATTCTAGTTTTATATGTTTCTTTCCTCTAAAGGATGAAGTGTATAGCTTTAATTCTCATGCAATTTAGCCTGTAGTTTTTACTGTCAATGAAATCATGCAAACAGAACTTGATCAGGTAAGAAAAGGAAAAGTTCTGGCTAATAGTTTGCCAAACAAGATCCAGCCAACCGTCATCTGACTGCCAGAATGTGTTGTGATATGGCTTAACAATTAACATAGTGAAATCTGACTATGGTGAAGGATGCCTGTTTGGGGATTAACTTAGACCACCATATCAATCCAATATGCAGTTTGAATGCTGTGTCAGGGGCATCATGATTACTGTCAAAGGCTACTTTCCCTGTTTTGTTGATGTTCCTTTTTCCCTCATAAGTGGGAATTATTACAAATGATATCTGTAAGCTTCCTTTTTTTAAAATCCCTATTAAGCAATAATATCTACTTCTCATGATATAGTAGAGACTAACTTCAGATATATGTTTATACTTATCCAGCTTTGTCACAGATATTTTACATATTTTCATTTGACAAATGTAGGTTTGTGTTTCTAAATTTGAACTGGCACTTGGTTGTCTTCTTCTAATAGCATATCTTCTTTTTAATGGGAAAAATAAAATGGAGGGCAAGATATCATAGTGCACTGAAGGAGCACTGGACTTGGAATCAGAAAGAGCTTAGTTTGAGTCCCACTTCTCACACTAACAAGTTGTATGACCTTGGACAAGACCCCTAAATTGCCAAAATCAATGTTGTATCCAAAAGGTAAATAATAAAGCTAAGAAACTATTCTTTTAATCCTATCACTAATGTTTCAATTCATTTCAGTTAGATGTATTTTCATTCAGTGTATGTTATCTTTGGATCACTGTACAGGGAGTGACAAGGGTAAATGAGATATGTTCCCTGTCTCTGGTGGGATTATTTATTACTAAGGTACTTTGTATGACATTTAATGCCTTCTACTTTCTGGCTCCACCTCACCATTCAAGTTTTATCTCAAATCACTGTTCTTCAAAATCACTGGAAACTAACATGATATAGTAGCAGCAGTAGTAATACTTTTATGATAGTTTAATGTTTCAAAAGCACTGCAAATGGCTCACTTGATCTTCATGACAACCCTACAATGTAGATTCTGTTATTATCCTCTTTTTACAAATGAGGAAACAAAGGAAGACTTTGAGCAACTTGCCCTGGATCACCCAGCTAGTAAATGTCTAAGACTGGATTTGAACTCGTTTCTCTGTCTCTAATAGCAAAGCCCTTTATGCTTCACATCCTAGCTTGCTGCCTAAGCAAGCCACATATCTCCATCTCTATATAGATCTGTTCCTGTCATTGTGCTGTCATGCATGCCTAGAATTTTCATCATCCACATTTTCACCTATGAATTTCTATACTTGCTTTGAAGTCAAACTTATGCTACCTCTCCCAGCAAGCCTACCATGGTCTCCCAGTAAATTATTATCATTAACGATAATAATAGCAAGTGATATTGATATGTTCTTTTAAGTTTTCAAAGGAATTGTAATCCTTGACTTCATGTAGTACTTCATTTTTTATTTCTCTAAGTCACTTAACCATAGAAAACTGTGCTTTTTATTTTTCTTAATAGTTACAATCTTTTGTGAAGTTCAATTGTGGAGGAGTGATACCTGAGGAAACATCCCTGAAGATACCATCTTAAAGACAAAGATTCTAGAACCCAGAAATGGATGCATTGTAGTGAATAGTATTGCTAACTCAAATCCAATCTATGCTATTGAAGGACCACATATGCTGTTAATGCCCTCAGAATTTTGACAACATGGCACAAAGTACAACTGACACATTCTAATTATGACTCTGGCAGGCACTCTGCCTCATCTAAGTTTTGAATTTCCTAAGCATCAGAGCTGTGTTCTTCCCATACTTAGTTGTCAACTGTTTGTTGAATAAACAAATGAATGAATGAATGGAGTCTATTTGATGGGTATGGAAAATAGTTTTCATTGTAAGATTAAAAATATTGTATGTAGGCAGACAAAATTGTTGTATTAGTCTGAGCTTGCCTCCACTACAACCTATGGAAACAGTAGCTATTATAATGCCTTAGCAATATATTCTATAGATATCAAACTTCTTTGTTTTCTAATAAAAGTTGCTCTTTCTAATAAACTTTGTCAAGCTCTTTCATTGCTATTAAATATTATGGGAGGAAATAAAACAAAAGCATCAACATCCTAATATTTTGGATATGGGCCCTTTGGACAGTTCAAGTTTTTCCCTAATTACATATGTAATTTTTTAACATTTGTTTATAAAGCTTTTGAGTTCCAAATTCTCTCCATTCCTTACCTCCCCACCCTGTTAGGCTCATTGAGAAGGCAAGGAATTTGATGGAGGTTATACATGTATGGTCATGGAAAACATTTCCATATTAATCATAATGTAAAAGAACGCAGTCAAATTTATAGGAATTCAAGTCATTCCCTTTAGACGATCACAGGCCAATGGGACTCTGACCCTGATGGCTGAATAAACCCTTTCAGCTTAAGAGCCTGCTACTGGGCCTGGATCAGTTTCCCATCCCCCAGGAAGGAGCTCAAATACACAGGTGTGAGGATTATGTCCTCTAGATAAGTGTGGTTTACACTCATGGCCTGGAAACAAAGACTGAAGTTACTGGCACCAGGAAGGCTAAAGAAGAAAACCCCTCCCCAAACTCTCCATCCCTCTACCTCCCCCCGCTGGAAAAAAACAATTTTGATTTTGAAAATCTGGGAGTAGTGATTTTGATTCCAGGAGCCAGCTGGGATTTCTTCTGGGTCCTAGGCCCAGCTAAACTGCTGGAGGACTGAGGAAGCATGGCTGTGGTGCTGGTATTCTGTCTGCACATTTTGATGTTGTTTTGCTAATTCATCTGCTGGTGAAAGACAGTGCTGTTGTTGCAGAGGTCCTGGAAACTTGCTGTTGGCTCTGAAGCCCTGAAGAAGGACTTTTTTGTAGTACATTTCCAGAAATTCTGGAAGAGGGTCTTGCTGATGTTTCAGGGGTCCTGAGACTGTTCTACAGGCAGAGAGTGAATTGATAAGGACACTGGTAATGTAATTTGATTGCTGAATTGATTGCTGATTGCTGTAATTGATTGCTGAATAGGAGACTGATTGAGTTAACTTAGTGTGCCCCGTGAGTGGAAAATTTTTACTATTGTACTTTGAGATGACTGAATGACTAAGTAAGAAGGCAAACCTCCTTAGGGATATTAGATGATTGTTCTTCATTCAAAACTTTGTGGCCACTATGGTGGAAACTATGTGGCCATTTTAATGATAAGCTGTTGTACTATATTGTGATTTTCTGTGATAAGTTCTAGTATTGTGAATGCTGTACCTTGATTTTCTGTGAATGTTTTGCTTTGATTTGTTAGGGAGTAAATAGAGTGTTCACTATACTGTGTAATCAGAACCTTAAAAGCTGTTCACAGTAGCAGACTTCTGGAAAGCTGCTAGTGCATGGCATTACACCTTTTTCACCTTTTTACACTTTTTATTTTTTATTTTTTGCTTTTTGGAGAGGGGGAGATAGGACAATTGAGATTAAGTGACTTGCCCAGGGTCACATGGCTAGTTTTGTGTTAAGTGTCTGAGACAGGATTTGAACTCAGGTCCTCCTGACTCCAGGGCTGGTGCTCTATTCACTGTGCCACCTAACCACCCCTTTTTACACTTTTCTTGAGTCTTGTATTTGAAATTTTCTATTTAGCTCTGGTTTTTTCATCAAGAATCTTTGAAAGTCCTCTCTCATTAAATATACATTTTTCCCCCTGAAGGATTTTATGCTCAGTTTTGCTGGGTAGGTGATTCTTGGTTTTAGTCCTAGCTCCTTTGCCCTCTTGAACATCATATTCAAAGTCCTTCTGTCCTTTAATTTAGAATCTGATAAATCAGTTTTCTTGACTGTGGCTCCATAATACTTGAATTGTTTCTTTCTGGATGTTTGCAGTATTTTCTCCTTGACCTGGAAGCTCTGGAATTTGACTATAATATTCCTGACAGTTTTATTTTGGTATTTCTTTCAGGAGCTGATCAGTGGATTCTTTCAATGCCTATTTTATCCTTTGATTCTAGAATGTCAGGCTAGTTTCCCTTGATAATTTCTTGAAAGATGATGTGTAGGCTCTTTGCATCATGGCTTTCAGATACTCCAATAATTTTTAAATGATCTCTCCTGAATCTATTTTCCAGGTCAGTTGTTTGTGCAATGATATATTTCACATTGTCTTCCATTTTTTTCATTCTTTTGGTTTTGATATTGTTTCTTGGTTTCTCATAAAGTCATTAGCTTCCATTTGCTCCATTCTAATTGTTAAGGGATTATTTTCTTTCATGATTTTTTTTTGTACCTCCTTTTCCATTTGATCAGTTCTACTTTTTAAGGATTTTTTTTCCTTCGATAAATGTTTGTGCCTCTTTTTCCATTTAGATAATTTTGTTTTTTTTTTAAAGCATTCGTCTCCTCATTGGCTTTTTGTACATCTTTTTTTTCCTTTTGGCCTAGTATGGTTTTTGAGTTATTATTTCCTTCGGTATTTTTTGTGTCTCCTTTACCAAGCTGTTGACTCATTTTATGAGATTTTCTCCTATCACTCATTTCTCTTTTTAATTTTTTCCTCTATCTCTCTTACTTGATTTTCAAAATTCTTTTGAGCTCTTCCATGGCCTGAGACCAATTCATATTTTTCCTCAAGGCTTTGGATGTAGGAACATTGACTTTGTTATCTTCTTCTGAGTGTGTTTTGATCTTCCTTGTCTCCATAGTAACTTTATATGGTCAGAATTTTTCTCTGCTGTTTGCTCATTTTCCCTCCTTTCTTTATTTTTAACTAATTGTTAAAGTAGGGCTATGCCTCCAGGGTAGTGGACACACTGTCCCAAACTTCAGGGATTTTCTGTAGCTGTTTACAGAGATGCTTGAAAGAGCCTGTAAATTTTTGGTTCTTCCAAGCTCATGTGACCTAAGGAGGGGTGCATTTACCATTATTCTGGCCTGCACTCTGGTCTGTGAGTAACCCCAAACAATCTTTCTTGCCCTAAAACTGTGGCAATGGTCTCCATTGTGAAAAAAGCTCTGGTTTGCTAATGTTCCTCCTCACCCACCCAGGACTGTGACACAGATCCTAGTTTTGGCAAGGCAACAGATTCCTGCCTCAGTGCTAGAAAAGAGAATCCTGCAATTTCCTTTTAAACAGTTGTTTGGCCCTCTTACTTTCTGGTTGTTTTTCTCTTTACATACTCCTCCTCGTTGATACTCCTCCTAAAATATGGCTCACAAAATTGAATACATCTCTCCAGATACTATTTAACAAGTAAATCTAATAATAAATCAAGTTGAGACATCAACCCTTGGTGTTATGGGTCCTCTATGAAAACAATCAACTACAACAACAAGAATCAGAGCACAATACAATGAAAGAGCCACCTTTTCAGTCAAGGAGCTATATCTCTCTTCCAATAGTGAAGATTGTGTTGCCTTTCTTGATCACCATATTTTTATACTTGACTCATATTAAACTTGTGCTCTACTAAAACTCCCACAAGCTTGTTAGGGATTTTTTTTTTACAATGGGATCTCTAACTTTCAAAATTTCATTCTGAAGAAAGGAAGTGAAGAACAAGTTTAGGTAAACCTCCAATCAGTCCAGCATCTTTCAGATTTTTGAGCTCTTTGCCATGGTAGAACTCAACTTCCATAGTGGAAAAAGCTGTGTCCCAAACTTCTGGGGTTTTGTGCAACTGTTGTCAGAGCTTCTTCTAGACACCTGCCTCAGAACTGTGAAAAGGACTGCTTCTCCACAGCCTCAACAAACTCAGCCATGCCAGTGCTCCTCACCCAGGACTGCCACCAAAGACTGCAATCCAGATCTATGCAGGGCAAAACAGGGGAATCCTGCCTCAGCCCCAGCAGAGAGATTCCTCCAATGCCCTCTGATCAGTTGCTTGTTCTCCCCCATCATCTGTGAACCTGGAGCTCCGGAAAGAGCTTGCCTGGCATCAGCTGCAGCCACAGCTACCTCAGCAACCCCAGGGGCAGCAGCTGGACCCCACTCTCCTCTCACCGAGTTCCAACAATTTCCCCACTGAACTTTTTCTTTCTTTTTGTTTTTTATGAGTTGAGAAGTCTAGAAAGCACCACAGCTGCCAGTGATTTGATCCTCTAAGGTCTGCTCCTGCCTGTCTGTGCTGCCGGTCTGTACTAGTGTGGCCCACATGGGACTGTGCTCTGCTCCCAGCCCAGTGCAATAGACCTTTCTTGTTGCTTTGCCAGACTGTCCTCAACTGGAGATGGATGTCATTCTGTCATTTTGTGGGTTCTGTAGCTCTAAAATTTGTTTAAGAGTCATTTTTACATGTATTTGAGGTAACTGGGGACAAGCTCGAGTAAGTTCCTGCTTTTACTCCACCATCTTGGCTCTGCCCTCCAATATCTTTCAGATATGAGGAACCTCTTGATCTATATGAAAATGTCAAATAAAATCTGACACTTCTGTCAATACTTAAAGTACTATGATATATTATTTTGAACATATGGCTAAATAAAAGCAGAAGAATGAATACTCATCTAGGACCAATACTGTAATAGGTCAAAGGTTCTTATAGACTGTGGTCTTAGATCATTGACCATAGGTGTAGTCCAACAGAATTTCTGATTCTAAACTCATTATTCTATCAATTATATCATATGCTGAGGAAAAAAAGAGTTGGTATCATAAATACATCAACCACCTATGGTTATTTTTTTTTCCTTCTACTAAGTTATGTCTGAAAATGATCTCTCCAATGATAGTCAAAGAATCTGCTGATTGTTCTTCAATGATACTTCTAGGCCCTCCCTTTAACACTATTTCTCAGCACTCTCCTTTTTTTTTTTTAGTTTCACCGTATTTAGACCCTGGTGACTTTTATTTGCTGATGCCCAAGTAACCCCCTATTTTTTCTCAAAGAATTCAATTCCTGACTAAGAGTCTACCTCTCCGCACCAACTCTTGCCTTTATAACTGGGGACTTGGTTCATATGGTGATGTTCCCTCAAATACTTCATTTCATCACCTTTACTTCACCTTAGTCATATTCAAGATCTGTTGATCTCATCATTATCCATTTTTCTTCCCACCTACATTATCCATTTCTCTGAAATTCTCTATTAAAACATAATCTCTTTTCCCTATGTGCTTTACCCCTATTCTGTGTTATTATAACAATCTCTGGTCACTTTATCCTTCCCTTCTGTCCTTTTATGGATTCATTTTTTCTGTCCTCAAAATCTTGATCTGGTCTAGTCCCTTCAGGTTATATAGTCTTCTACCTTTGGTATTTTCCTCTCCCACACACTCTGAACCTCTGATAGTCTTCCTTTCCAAAACCAAATCACAGATTACTCTCACCTTCCGCCTTTTCTACTTCTGATTCCATACCTTTATTGACTGCCAGAGAAATTTACACAACCATGATGACTGGGCACATTACAAATTTATACTACCTAAACTTAAGCAGTCTTTCCCTGTTGTGTTGCAAATTATTCTTCTGTGATTTACTTTCACATTCTCTATGACAGATAATCTGAAACATCTCTTCTCTCCTCATAGTCCTTTTACTACTTTATCTTTTACTACTCCCTCTCTGAGGCTTTGACTCATATTTCACTGAAAAAAATAGTAAAAAGTCTTACTCACCTCTTTAATTATGTTCCTACAATAAACCCAACATCATACATTTTCGACAGAAGAAAAGGTGTCCTTTCTCCTTGCTAAATGCAATCCTTCTACATGTGCCTTTGAGCCTTCCCATAAGTTCCAGAAAATTCATCCTTCAACTTTCATCTTCTTTTCCCAGTTTTCCATCTCAGATTATGCACAGTATCATTCTATGCTCCTTAAAATATTAACAGATTTATATATCATTAAAATCTTTCACCTGATCATACCAATCCCTCCAGCTAAATTCCTATAACTCTTCTTGTTTTACATACTACTATCTCCCTTGTTCTGGACACTACTTTTTCATACTTCACTCTGTATCTCACTGATTGGACAATAATAGGTCCCTGACCTACCCAAGTACCACTTAGTGGTTATTATTTGGTGGGACTCTCCTGTTGAGGAGTTGAATGCAAATAGTAATTTATTCTCTTTTGGACAGCAACCCCAAGGGTCTTCCTCTCCTACCTTGATTTATTATCATTATTATTATTATTATTATTATTATTATTAAAGGGACCATCCCTTAGCTCACTTCTTAAAGAGGACTAATTGCTGAATAGGTCTTACCTCACCCAAAGTGAGAACTTGAAAAGATCTTATCTTAAAAAGGCTAAGGTCTCCCACTGTGTCCTGAGCCCTCTCCAGTCATCCTGATCAATATCTGGTCACTGAAATCAGATGATTCTGGAGGGAAAAGTTAGTCTGGTGACTTTGTACAGCCTTCCCTCACTCAAATCAAGATCAATTTCAAGTCATATCATCATCTCCCTTATGGTCCCCTTTGAGAATAAAGGACAAACCACATCCACAACTTTTTTGATAGCTGAAGTTGTTTTCATGGCAACTGTTATCTAGCCATACCTCCTTCAATCCTATAGAGGTGACATTGATATTATTTTATAACACACTTTTTATTCAATACTATTAAATTCCATTCTATTGTTTTGTTTTGTTTTCCTACCATTGTTAGAGCCTGGTGAGGTTTTTATCTAAAGTGTTAGCCCTCCATCCTAGCTCCATGTTATCTAAAAATTTGACAAGTATATTTCCTTTGGCTCCATCCAAGTCATTAGAAAATGTTGACCAGCAAAAACAGTTTCAGGAGAATTCTTGGGAATGGGTGACTCTAGAGACAACCTCTAAATTGAGAATAAACCATCAGTGCCTCTTCTTTGGGTCTGGTCGTTGAACCATCCCAGAAGTCGTTAAGATATATTATGATATATGTTCTAGAGAATATCTGTCCATCTTGCTCAAAATGAGAACCTGATTGTCTTCATTAAATGCTCTGATTGGATATAGACTGTGTTTATTAGTTACCCTGCTTAGGAAAAAAAAGATTTCCTCTTTTTTTAATTCTGGCAGTACTTGTTCACAATAAACTTATATTTTAATTATTTCTTCTCTTTGTAAATACTCACAAATTTTCTCTTTCATGTGTTTTAGAATTTTGCCTCAAGTAAAAGACAAGCTCCTTGACCCATCTAAAGTATAAACACTCTGTTTCTTTCCTTTTCTTTTTGAAAATCATGGCATTTGCTCCCACTAATTTTGTAGTTCTCCTCCCCTCCTATGTGTCTACCAAAAAAGAATAGACAGTAGTAATTGCCTAGGATGTTTTCTTACCATGACTCTAGGGTTTCTACAAATTGCAGGCCCTTTTTTTCTATCCTTCCTACTCATTCTCCATGGAAGACAAAGCCTAAGAAAAATGAATGGAGTAATGCAACAAATTCACTGTCATCTATTATTATCATCTCATCCCCCATGAGAAATTTCCCTGTCCCTTGTATGATACTCCTATTTTATCCAACAGTGAAAAACAAAAACAAAAAACTCACTGAAAATATTTTTGTTGTTTTAGTATTCGTTGTCAGGCCCAACTCATTTAAGGCGTTAGTGCTCCTGACACTATCATAAAAGTATGTGGTTCTTTTTTATTCATCCCATGTTATGTGTCCTTGATTCCACCATGTAAACATGTCTTTTTAAATTTTCAGTTAGTTGTCATATTCTACACACAGCCACATCAGTCTTTTTAGGGAGGTCCCTCTTTTCTTGCAAGTTACACAATACAGACTCTATCTATTTACTCCTTATTAAACTTTGTTAAATTTTTGCTATGTGTCTCAATCATAGCAACTTTATCCAAACAGGTTCATAAATATGATATATCCCTAAAAATCAACTTCTTTCTCTCCACAATAAAATATATATTTACATCATGTATATATCTATTTCCAAAGATATTTCTAATATAACTTATAATATCATAGAAATGGCTGGAAAAGAAGTTAGAGGTCATTGAGTTCAACCTCCTCACTTTGCAGTTGAGAAAATAGAGGAATAGAGAGGTTAAATGACTTGTCCAAGGCCACATAGAAAGAAAGTATTTGAGGTGTAATTTTAATTTATGTATTCCTGGCTACAAGTCCAGTAATTTGTACATTAAAACCTCTCTGACAGTACAACATTACATTCTAAATTATTAAAATAAGACTAATAACTTTCAGGGGATACTGAATTTCAGAATTATAATTCATGCCAATACTTCAATAAGTCAATTAAGATTTATTAAGTTCCTATTAGGTGCCATGTACTATGCTAGGTATGAGGGAAAAAAGATAAAAATAATACAATCCTCCCCCCCAAAATTCATACATTCTATTAGGGTATACAACAATGTAATCAAAGTAAATACTACCTTGATTTGTATAATTTATAATTCATCAGTGCTTTCTCACCCTGTACTAATTTGGTCCTTGTCCTTTCATAAATTATCCATAAACAATTCAACCAATGGATATAGACTTTTTTTTTTTTAGATATTTTAACATTACCTAGGTAGTATTGAAATACTCAAGCTGTTTAGCTTTTATCCCTGTTCTTGTCACACTGTCACTCACCATACTAATCCATTCTCCAATTAGTCGTTAAAGTGCTTTTCCTAAGGTGTAGGTTGAACCGTGTTACTCCCCAACTCAATAAACTCTGGTGGCTCCCCATTGCCTCCCAGATCAAATACAAAACACTCTGTTTGGAACTCAAAGCCCTTTATACCCTATGATCCTTCTACCTTCCCAGTCTTTTTGAGCCTTACTCCCTGACTTTGCTTTTCCTTCCAGTGACATTGGCCTGCCTCCTAGATGTTTCAGGTATAAGACATTCCATCTCTTGGCTCTAGACATTTTCTCATGCCTAGAATCATCTCCCTTCTCAACTCCATCAACTGACTCCCATGACTTCCTTTATGTCTCAACTAGAATCCAATTCTTTACTGGGAGCCTTGCCCAACCCCCCTAATTCTCCTGTCTTAAATCTGTTAATTTTTACTATCACCCATTTTCTGGATTTTCTATTTTATGCAGCTTCTTGAAAATGTAACCATTAATATGGCAGCCTATATACACCAAATATGTAGCTCTCTAGTGATCTATCATTTCTATTTATGGTTTCCAGAACTACCCAAGATCTTTCTGCAGTTTCTCTCCTAAATGATAGCCATGCATTGCATGTCTTTTATATATTACATGTCTGGTAAACATGTCAAACTTACCATAATCAACCAAGCACATTATGCTTCCCTCAAAATCTTGCCTACTTTTGAACTTCCCTATTACAATAAAGGTCACTACTGTGTAACTCACTCTCATTCACCCAACTGGGGATACAAAGGAAAAAAAAGTGACAAGTTGCCAAGTCTGGCTTTTTTTTTTTCCCTCCCAACAATTTATTTATGGCTCCATTCTCTTCACTCACGTAGATACTACCTTATCTCACTCTCTAATGATTATTAATTGTTTGACTTTCAGAACAGCCGCTTCACTGTTCTCCCTATCACAGGTTCCTCTTGATTTCAATACATTGTCCACCCAACTACCAAATATTTTTCATGAAGCACAGGTCTGATGATGTCTTTACCCTGCTCAATAAAATTCAAGAGCCTCCTATTAACTCCAGGATAAGATAAAATATCAACTCCTCTGTTGGACATACAAAGTTTTACCACAATATGATCCATTCTTACCTGTCTAGCCTTTTTATACTTTATTCCCTCAAACACAGTATGATCCAACAATACCAGTCTGTTTCTTTTCCTTGCACAAGGCACCCCATCTTTCCTCTCTGTGCTTTCATTCACCTCCTGACCTCCTCTATTCCAACGTCCTAAGTCTTCAAAATCATCTAACTGCCTCCCTCTCACCCCCTACTGCTAACTGATCATCAATGTTTTTTTTTCCTATGCCTCATTTCTTGCCCTGAGGAAGCCTACCATAATACTAACCCACTAGTGAAATATTCCTTCATAAATTCTTTGCCCTATTCCTCCACAAAAAGAAGTCTTCCTGCAGTCTCCATTTTGAGGGAAGATAAAGTCTAACTTACTATTTTTTTGGAGTTCAAAAGAATGATCCTGTAGAGGATTTTTTCATCTTTCTCTTCTGCTGGACTTTCCTCTCCATCCCCAAATTATCAGCTCCCTTTTATGTGTTGTATTCTCCCAACAGAATGTAAACTTCTGGAAAGTAGGAATTGCCTTTTTTATTCCTTGCATTCATATACCCAGTGTTTATTATAGTGTCTGTCAAACTGGAAAGTCATAATAATATAGGGGGGTGGAGCCAAGATGGCAGCATAGAAGATACCATTGCTCCCACATAGCCACCTCAAATACTCGTAAAATATGACTCTAAACAAATTTTAGGCCTCCAAAACTCACAAAAACACAGAAAAACACATCTCCCGCTGAAGGCAGCTCAGCAGGAAGGGCTCATCCCAGCATGCTGGGAACTGAAAACTAACCCAGCCTGAAACCATGGCTTGGTACTGGGCATGCAGGACAAGCCACAGCTGGAGCCTTCAGGAAAGTGGATCAGTGGCCTCTGTGGCAGTTTCCAGAATTATCAAGCCATAAGAAACAAGGACAAAGTGAAAGGTCAGTGGAACTCAGTGGAATTTGGGAGAGAAAAGTGGTCTGGCTGAACTGCCACCAGAGCAAGGAAGCAGTAGAAGTGGTGGCCCTGCAGCCGCCTCCACGTGGGTGCTTCAGAACTCCCGGCCTGCAGGTTGCAGGGGGCCAAGCAATCATTCAGGGGCTAAGTACTCATGTGTTGAGCAGCCAGGATCTGGATTGTGGTGTTGGGTGGTGGTCCTGGGGTGCATTAGTAGTGAGCCAAAGCTGGTGGGGGTTGCAGCAGTGTCCTAATAGCTCCAGCACCTGCAAAAACCCCAGCAATTTGGGACAGAGCTTTCCCCTCTGGAAGCAGAGTTCCACAGAGCTAAAAAATCAAGTAATTGACTGGCAACAACATGAGCAGGCAACAGAAGCAAAGTAAGAAAAGCAACCAAACTTTAGATTCCTTCTTTGGGGACAAGAAGGATCAAAGCACCGAATGGGAAAAAGACAACACAGTCAGAACTCTCACACCAAAAGCTTCCAAGAAACATGAAGAATTTCTACAAGCCATAGTGAAGCTTAAGAAGGATTTTGAAAAACAAATAAGAGAAGTGGAGGAAAAATTGGGAAGAGAAATGAGAATGATGCTAAAAAATCATAAAAAAAGAGTCAACAACCTGACTGAAGAATATAACACTTTAAAAAATAGATTAACTCAACTGGCAAAAGAGGCCCAAAAAGCCAATAAGGAGAAGAATGCCTTAAAAAGTCAACTTTGCCAGATGGAAAAAGAATCTCAAAAGCTTTCAAAAGTGAATAATTTCTTCAGAATTTGAATGGAGCAAATGGAAGCAAATGACTTAAAAAAAAACTTTTATTTATTTTACTTTGCATCATTCATTTCCATGAGATTTTGAGTTAAAAAATTTTCTCC